>BSBK01009095.1:0-600000 GCA_027943335.1 Chamaecyparis obtusa
TATATATATATATATATATATATATATATATATATATATACTATATATATATATATATATATATATATATGTATATATATATATATGTATATGTATATATATATATATATATATGTATATATATATATATATGTATGTATATATATATATATATGTATATATATATATATTATATGTATATATATATATATATGTATATATATATATATATATGTATATATATATATATGTATATATATATATATATGTATATATATATATATATGTATATATATATATGTATATTATATATTATCTATGTGTGTGTGTGCGTGCGCGCACGTGCACGCGCGTGTGTGCGTGCACACACACATATATAGTAAATGTACTTTTTGAATGCTGATTTTGGTAAACCAAAAGCCAAATGAGAAGATTCCTCTATAATAATCAAACAAATGGGAAAGTCATCCTTAATGACCTAAAATAGGAGAGTGTAACTCTCATGGAAAATGTGAACACCTTGAGCCCACTCACTCTAATTCTCACATCATTAATCCTTAGCAAGATTAATTCTAAATGTAGGAAATAATTAGGAATAAGAAAATAAATAAATAATAAGAAAACAAAAATATATTGTAAATGAATTAGTATTTCATTAATGAAGAAATTTGGAAGATCTAAGAGATTAAAATAAAGTACAAGATAGTGTCACAAAGATGACCATTGATTCATTAGAGAAGTCGAGTACATAAAGGTAGAAAATTCAACCAAGTCTAACCATGAAAGAAGGGATGAACTAGAGTGGTGGAAAAACAACCCAAGAAACTAGGATGATGTGTTGAAATGAAATCGACACATCTCTAGTAGGCTCTTGAAAGAAAGATGAAGACTTGTGTAAAAAAGTGTCAAACATGTATGGATGACTAATTAGGATTAAAAGCCTAAGTGTAATTAAATAAATAAATACACTAACACCTCCCTTAACCATAAGTTAAGAGGACAAGGAAAAAAATGGGTCCTAACTACTAGCATGGTGAGATGCTAATGTAGAATGCAATCTATCATAAAAGGGGAAAGATAGAAAACTAAGTGGGAAGAAAAATTTCCTCCAAAATAGAGATAAGAAGAGAAGAAGCCTATAAGGCCTCCTAAAGGATGATGATGTTTCTAATGAATCTGCCTGAATGTGACTATCATCTAATGAATCATTTGAATTATGATGACTAGAATTATGATTAAAATGAGAGACCATATGGTGTGTAGCACCCAAATCGATGGCTGTAGAAGAAACTGTCATTGGTTTCCAGACTGAAACTCAAATAAATGTTAAGTTTCACACCGAACGTATCTGCATAGGGGCCCTCAAATCGTGGTCTATTCAAACTACATATCACCTTTCTCTAACCACATATCACCTCATAAACCACTAACAACAATTGTGTGGGAATGAAGGTCATGTGAATGAAGGATTTTGACATGCACAAGAGCTAAGGATTTGTAGTGCCCCAACCTGAACTATCGAAGGAGACTACGATATGAAGTAGTCTTTAAATAATCTCACTCAACTTTGATACCATGAAGAAACTTGCAAGATCTAAGAGATTAAAATAAAGTACAAGATAGAGTCACAAAGTCAACCGTAGATTAATTGGAGAAGTCGAGTGCATATAGGTAGAAAGTTCAACCAAGTCCAACCATGAAAGGTGAGATGAACTGGAGTGGTGGCAAAACCTCCCAAGAAACTAGGATGATGTGTTGAAATGAAATCAACACATCTCTAGTAGACTCCTAAAAGACGATGGCTTGTGTAGACAAGTGTCAAACATGTATAGATGACTAATTAGGATCAAAAGTCTAAGTATAATTAAATAAATAAATACACTAACAATTTATTTTGTCTATTCATTTGCATTCTCTTTATTCTTCCACCTAATCAATCTATATATAATATAAGGTGTATCTTCTTTCAAATCTACTCATCCATTAATCTTTCTAATTTATCTGTACCATTGATCAAATATTGTATCAGATATATAAATAAGATCTTTACTCATTTATTTTCTTACAATTAATAATTCAAATCAAGAACATTACAATCATTTTCTACGAGAATCTATCAAACATCTATCATTATTCTTTAACGCAAAGGAGAGCAAATTGCCTTCAAGATTAATGTGGGAAAGTGAATATCAAACAAGATCGGTGATGTGAATTATAAGATCGAGAGTTGCTAGGTGATAGATAATTGCACCTTATCAATCTTATGTTGTGTCCACCTAAATTTAGTCATTGTGCAGAGTGCTTCAATGGAAGATGATTCTCAGTTTGTTATATTTGTAGGATACACAATAATGGATTTGCGGTAAGGGCTGCATGAATACTAGGATAGCCAATCGTTTTAAAACTGAGGAATTGTGATAGACTAGATAAATGAATTAATCTTAGTTGTACTAGCACAAAACATGATTATGTATGGGAGTCTCAAGGTTTCACTGGGCACGCATGCTAAGAACAGGGATTTCTCTTAACAGGGAAAATATAGGCTCAAATCCTAAATCGGAAGGTTTGGATACACTTTATTAAAGGCAAATCGGATTCCATGAAGAAATTAAACATAGAAAGAGTCCTTAACGTAGATCAATGATTTGATATATGTGGAAACAATTGTAGTTCATCGTAACTTAATACAATATAGTGTTTCTATATTTGATCGACTTGTCAACTCGCATTCTCTTTATGAGATTCAGCAATGAAACCTTTTCATTTTTTAATGAATCCTCTTACACACCACATGACCGAATAAGGAAATAGAAAATGGCTTCATGCTTTCGAGCCCCTCCAAGAAGTGGGTATGCTCGTTGAGTTCAAGAGCGTTCCCCTCCTTTTTTGTTTTAAAAGTCTTGAGAAGGAGCTACTTATTCATAATAGGGGTAATTGATTTGATTATCCTTGTACAATTAGAAATTTAGACACATGTGAATATATTTCTCCTACTAGTTAAGAGAACAAGTGTACTATGAGATGGTTTCCTCTTAATAATGTGACTTGGAAATGTCCTCTTCCTTCTCTAGCAAGGTCAATCTATCGTCATTTTTGAGGTCACTGCACTTTTCCTTCGATGTGTCCTAAGCTATTTCTCTATTGTAACTAGGTAAGAAGCTAGTCTGCACATCTATAGAGGAGATATTGAGGTCATAGAGGATTGATAAAGTTATGAATCAATAGCTAAGACAAGATGCCATTGTCATTCTAATATGAACACTTAGTTTTTGATTGTTTTATATTTGTTTATTGTAGACATTCGAAAATAGTCTTATTAGACTAGACACTTAATATGAAAGATTAAAACAACCTCTAGTTAAAATAAAAAAAGTAGCCCTCTTTTAGTTTAGAAGTTGGATGAAGATCTACTTAGATTAGTTAAAACCCTATCTATAGTTATAGAAATCACATATACAAACGTGACCTTAGAATAGGACCCACCATAAATTGTATAATAAAAATTATATGATGTGAAATCTAAAATTGTACTCTTATTTTCAAGCATGTGTTTTAGTTGAAACCGATAACCCAAACTTAAATAATTGCACATATAAAATTACATTTTCAAATATTAGTTAAAAATTAACAATTTCAAACTATAACTTAGCTATAGAGTAGATAAGTAGAATGCCTTAGTTTATTTTAATAAAATATCTAAATTGGCACATTTGCTATTTGACATTTTAGAGGAATTCGATAGTATTCTTGTACAAGCCTTTCAATCATATTGATTTGATATAGCACATGAATCTTTAACACATAAAAAAATCTCTCCTTATCAAAGAGATGAAAGTTTCAAAATGTCGAAATCCTTGTACTGATAAAATATAAGATCCAAACTTCAAGGCATCTCTGAACAAAGTCCAATCTGAAAAGAATTGAAAAACAAAGAAAATAAATATACAAAATTTCAAACTTATTTCTCCCATCTGTAATAATATAAGCAGTACAAATATAGTGTAGTCAAAGAAAACTTGGATACTACAAATATAATCTAGTTAAAGAAAATACTACTACTTGCAGAAGGCAACAAGTATTCTTCGGGGTGGTTTAGAAGGCCTTCTTGCATGCATCACAAACCTATTGTCTAGCACGATAACATCACCAACTTCCCATTTCAGTTCAACAGCCTCCTCTTCAGCAATTTCAAGGCATGATTCAATGGCCTCTCTAGAAATGATAGATCCACCGCCCAATATAGGGGGTTTCTCTATATTGTGAAATGCTAATAGATTGAACCAAGCTCTTTTATCCCCATCCACTTTTCTAATAGAAACAAGAGGCTCTGATTGGAGTACCATATTGTTCCCTTCCCAACTCACTTTAGATAGCTTTATCCCTGAATTTTAGCCCTGAAAAATAATCCGCAACAAATATTGCATTAATATTCAATAAAAACTTCTCAAAAATGAGAGATCATCACAATTGAGAGTAATTCTTACATTCTTCCGCTTCTTCCTTATCCCTGGTTTTGTACAGGGTTTGCCAACCAGTTAAGAAATCATTAGGATCATCCTCGGCGGGCAATATCGATGTATAAATCAACCCTTCTTTTTCAAGTTTTTTTTACTAATTCAGGGTATTTATCTTCCATTCTTTCAGTAATCTTATGGCTCAACAAAATGGCGGTTTGCCCTCCATCTGGAGAAGCGATCTCACAAAAGAAGGCTAATTTGGTTGGAAAGTCCTCAAACTGCCTCAAAAGAGAAAGGAGAAATATACTTTGAAACGTTGAAGTATACATATTAAAGAGTTGTTTCCCTAAAAAGATCTTTCCAGCTGATATTGCAAAAACACTAAATACATACTAAAGATAGCGGGATGACTTCAACAGGGTTAGAAACTTACCAAAGCCATCTCATGATGGAATCTGATGGATTGATGGAGAGGAGCCTCATTTGCAGTAAAAACTCTTCCCATAACCCTTCTTCTTGAAGCCGCGCCCAAATATGACTGTTCATCCCAGCCAAATGCCTCCATAACCTCATTGAAATCTGATGCAGTTTTGAGAGAAAATCCTCTGAAAAGCAACGCTCCGACTTTCTTCAGCTGATCGTTGATCCACTCTTTGTTAGCTTGAATGGTTTGGAGAAAGGATTGTAAAGTATTAATTTCCTCATTGTCATCTTGGGGGAGGAGAACCATGGGAAATAGGCTGCCATCTTCATCAATAACTTTCTGGTGGGCAAATTTTCCTTGTTGGAAAGGGCAATTCTGCATCTTCCCAATTTTAGGTCTAAGTTGAACTGTGATAAAATTTTCAGTTGGATATTAGGAGACTAAAATGTTTTCATACTAATAGTATAGCGACTGGTGTGGCATCTTTAGCAGCCATGGGATTAAAGTCGCGCAATACTGGCAGTGGGGCTTTGGTAATGTGGAATTTCTTGGCAAAAAGCAGGAGTGACTGTTGACAGATTCCAACCTTGATAGCGATGACTGAACTCATCGCTGAGAGAAGAACCCAAATAATTTTACAATATTTTTTAATGTAATACAAGTCACTCAATATTGGCGAGCTTATCTAGATAGGTCATTTTTAAATAGTTTATTGTTGACTAGCAAATGTGCGCCTAAAGTACTCAACAAACTTCCCATTTTCGGTCACCGAAGTAATCTATTTGTAGAGTAAATTATGTTTGATTAGCCATGCAAATCAACTTCCAAATAAATGTGAAGGAGAAAGCTAGTTGGAGTTTAGATTGATAATAAATATATGTTTTTTAATTCTACAATCTAGATTATCTTAAGATTACAATAAAATTTATATGGCTAGGTTTTGTTTCAATTTTAATGGAAGACATGTATTTCATTGGGTTTAATATTGTTTATTATTTTCTAATGAGTGATGGCATTTATAAATATATGAAAGGTTTGTTGGATTGATAGTGTACACCTTCTCTAGGGTCAATCCTAAATAAAGACCATCTTCAAAATTCTAAAAATAATCAAACAAAGCAACTTTCAAACATGAAGATTATTTTAGGATGATTAAGAAATTTTTTATTCCTTTGACTATGCCAATAGATTTTTTCCTAGCATGCTCCTTGAATAAAGACAAATAATAATCATGTTATTATTTAATAATCAAAGATTGCACCCAAATCATCCAAACTAGTGTTAAGTTGACTATACCTAAGGAAAAAATGGATGATTATACTTGTTGAAAAATACCCTTATGAATGATTATAAATAAATAGATTTTAAATACCCATGATTTTAGATGACTATAAATACACATTATGGATGATTATAAATACCCTTATGATATTGATAAAAATAAATAGATGATTGAATCAAGCTAGTAAAATAATATTGATAAGGAATTAGTGTAGGGATAAACGTAGTCGATGCATAATCTAGATGAATATGTTCTAATGCATTGATATATCAATAAGGTGGATGATAGATTTTTAGAAATTAAATGTAAATGAACGAGTAACAATATTAGTGAATAAACCCAACTATAAGAATTTACAACTTATTGATAGGATTATATTATCCATTCTATCAAAACGAGTATAGAACTAAATTAGAATCCATATGGGTATTTATCATTATACTTGTACACCCTTTGAGGCACATGTGAATCTTGGAATGATTGTTCAACTTAAATTATATAGCATTAAAAAGAAAGCGTGCAAAATAAATGTTTAGAGATAAAATGATATCTAGGCCCATATAAAGTAATCTCTTTACTAAGGAATACACTCCCCATTGTAACCTACTAGATTTATTAAAAATATAAAATGAATAGATTTTTCCATAGAAATAAAGATAAACATAAATTATATTTTTTGTTGGGGAAAATAGGTTTTTAGGGGACCTTGAAACCCTTCACAATAAAAGACTACCAACAATAGAAGATAACCAAAAGTAGACCATTAGTTTTCCAACAACAAGAAAAAATAAAATAGTAACTTGGTTCTATAGACCTGAGAGCCTATTCAAGATTATTCAATACTTTGGTAGCTTCCACATTCTTCTGTATCACAAATTCATTGATTTTAGTGGCTCATCTTTACCTATATGCTATATTATCCCTATACAATATGATAGGTCATCAATTTGACCATAATCTGACATGAATAATAGCATATTTAAGTTGACATCAATGACACCACATATTTACAACATGATCATGTTTGCATCTTGAATAAATATACTTAGAATAATGTTTGCTTGACTTTGGTGAATTTCAAGATTGTGCATTCCTTGGTCCTATTTAACTCCATTGGATTTAAACATTAAAATGAGTGGATAAGCTTGATTATTCATCAGGGATTAAGCTTCAGTAAATAAACTAGGATGAGTTTGTTATTTAGAATATATTTTAATGAGCTCTATTACTTCAAACATTTTAATGAGCTTTGTAGATTCAAGAATCAAACCTAGTTACACAATAGTGGCTTTTACAAACAAGGACATTACATATTCTTCTATACTCTAAATTTAGTATTATCCTAGATTATTCATATATTTTATTATGTGGAAATAGGTTTTCACTAGTTTATGCACGCAAAATAGGTTCACTAGGCCTATTTTATTTTATTAGATTAAGGAAAGGAGAGTGGGTCCACTTTTCTCAATATCAAATTTTATTGAAAATGATTGAACAAAAGGTGAATTCAACACTCCTTGACTAAGTTGAACATAATATGTTGAAATATGTTAATTGAATGCTAAATCTAGGGCCAAAGAAGTGAATTAAATTATAGTAATCCAAATGTATAGAGAGTATCTAATCAAATATGTAGACATGGAGTATAGATCTAGAAAGAGGAGAGAAAAAAGAACTAGTGTCTAAATTTGAGCTTGTAAGTGGAAGTCAATGTCTATTCAAAATGACATTGTCCTAAGAGTGTGAAATGAATACATAATAATGTTTCCTATATTAGGATGTTATTTAGAATCTTCACCAAAAGTTTGTCAAAGAAGTGTTAGATGATGTTGCTTCAAAGTGAAATTGACCTTTCTTTTTATCTCTACAAGTGACAGTTCAATATATCTTGGTTTTCTCTTTTTGATTATGTATTTGTGCCTTCAGATCATGTCATGGGTGCACATACAAACAAGATAAATTATTGGGTTGATAGGGGTTTACCTAGGTCAAACTCTAGTTTTGGAATTTACTTTAAATTAAAATTTGATAAATTAAAAAGGAATATCTAATGTGTAATTTTTAGTGTCATACTCAAACTTAACGATACAATACTCTTTGAATGATATCACATGTATTGATATAATAGCAAGACTTGATATGACATAAAAGAGATCAAGATTTCATGAAGATTGTTGTGACTTGCTACTCCATAATATTTAGATCTCACGATGACTTGAAGGATATGGTAGAATGAAATTTTTCCTTGAATCTAGATGATGATTGATTTATGTGTGTTGTTATTGATGTGGTTTTCTAAAGTGAAAATAAATTAAAAGATTTCTCTTATCTAGGGTTCTCAAGGTATTTATGAATTAAGAGAACCTCCAATAGCCATATTAAGACACTGAAACTGAGGAACAACTAGCAAGAACCCCACACTTATATTTTTTAGTTTAGGTAATATTTGGTTGGTCAATGACTCCTCAAAATTTCATTAACTAGTCAATGGAACCCAAAGGTGTCATAGACCTCCCAAAATAGGGCAAACATACATGAATCAAGTGCACTCAATTTGAGATAAAAACTCAGATCATCATGTGAACGTATGACATAATATTTGTAGTATATCAGCCAAAAATATGCTTGGATAAGAGCTAGGAGATAAAAATCTACAGAAAGAGTATAGAAATTATTGTAAATTGACAAGGTTACCTTATATAGAGAGAGGTGTTTGTTGCATTACCAGATGTGATAACATATCTTGTGCTTCTTATGTGGGCTTTGAGGCCCTTATGGGTACACCCTATTTCTTATATGCTTATGGGGTAGGTGTTGTCTCTACGACTAGATATTTGGACAGGGTTGTTGGTCCTTTCTCTCTTGTCTATTCTACAATAGATCGTATTGAGGTGGACTTCAGTGTAGGCTTCACTCAGGCGGGTTTGATTGACATGGACCTCCTGGAAGGTTATGATGCTAGTGTCCCTTTGAAGGTGGTTTTAGAAGCTTCTCTTGCCAATTCTACTAAAGGTCTGATAGAAGTGGACTCTTGTGCAATATTTACTCCTACTAATCCTACTAAGGTGGAATTTTTGGAGATTTATCCTATCTCTAGACCTATAAACATTGCTTCATAAGTAGAGTCTATTGTGGACCCGACTCCATGTTGGTTTTCTTTTGCAGGTAGATATTTTTATATTAAAGGACACAGAGTGAGGACTTCTCAGTTCAGGTTTTCTACGGCCTTTCTTCTCAGTTTGGTTTATCTTCTATTATTTAAACTAGTTTATTTTTTTCTTCTCTATTGAAGAGACTAGAATTTAGTTTTGATATCTCTTCTCTTCTCTTGAGATTAGCTTCAACATTATACTAATTATACACTTCTTTGTTTTCAAGTTCTATTTTGACTCATTTTTTAGTTGGTCTTGGCTCAATTCAAGGTCTTGTCTTTAGAGTAAGGTTTAAGGGTGTCTTTCAAAATTGATTGGTCTTGTTTTGGGGTTTATATGTACCCACTTCCTTGCTTGTTTTCACTACTATTCAAAAAGCTAGCTTTAGGTTTTAGGGTCCTTGTCAAACCCCGAAATTGTGAGAATCAAATTTTGTTTAGGGTTGGGAGCCTTGTTTCATGCCAGTTCTAACTTTGGTCAAAAGCTTTGGCTTAGTCTTAGACATTGTGAGACCTGTTGTTCTCACCTTTTGGTGGTTTTCTTTTTTTGTCTTCAGAGTTGTTTTATAATAGATTTGACCCCACTTGCCTGCCTACTCAAAACAACTAAACTCTAATATTTATACTTCAAAAAAACATCTTAAACCATGTTCAATCCTTATAAAAAAATCTAAAACTCTTTTCCTTTTAGTAAATTCAATTAATAACAATTACAAGACATATCCCAAAACTCGAGTAGAACATGGCATAACTACTTGCACATTCCTCGTGTCAAAGAACACATTAATCAAACAAAAAGAGTCAAAAAGCACTTTAAATATTAGCATGAAAATGTCTACACATTAGCCCATTTAATTATTAGGTAACAACATTTTCCATTGATTTTCTCAATCCTCTAGACTTTCTATTGTTTTTTTTGTTTTTTTGTTTGAGACTTTCGAATATTGACATGTGCTGTTTTTTTAAAATTGAAGTTGCCTGCCACCACTAGTGCCAAGTTCGCATTTTACATTGACAAGTGAGTGGTCCCACCGGGTTTCAGTGGAAATGACTTGAGGTAGGCCCCAGGATGGCAAAATAATAGAAAGTAGAGTTTAAATTGAATTAAAACTCATCCAACTGTAGCCGTCTGGCAAATAGTACATGTTGCATGATGTCCAAGAATCTTCCTTGTGCGCAAGCATGACATAAGCATGTACACATGGAGTGATACTATTGCCTTAGGTCTTGAGCATTTCTCAACCAGCCGACAATCACGACTTTGATTTGGAAACTCACTTACGGGGGCGACCTCGATCGGTCACAAAGTGCTCATTTTTGGACGCCTTAAAGAAGACATCCAATATCTCTCACATTTTTAAAGTTGAAAACTACTCTTCATTTGTGGTGAGGGCCACGAAATGATGACGGGCAATACCAGAGCTTAATTTTTCTTGCTTAATGTTCTCATTCAAACGTTCTTCTCGTGCCTGTTCATTGACGATGATTAAAGACTTGGTGCTGAGTATAATTAGTTGGATGCTTATATTCTTCCACCCGTGATTAAATTATCCAGAACTTGTGAACCACAATTAAAACGTTGGCCAAAGTTGGAGAAGTTGAAAGAAATTGGTAAGCACCATTCAAATGCACTAGTCTTCTGAGCAGTGAGTGTATTGACGACCTTATTGGCAATAAGGATCAGGTAAATCTCAATGATGTGGGATGTCATCAAACCTGGTTTTAGGATTGTTAAATTTCCGCTTCACATATAATGATGATGGTATGCACAAGTGTCGAGTTGTTGTCGAAGGAGAAGGGTGGTATTGAATAGAGAAATTTAGCTAGTTTTGAGGAACATACAGTCAGACACAATTGTAATGAGGGACAAAATGATACAAGCATCATAATTTAATTATAGAGAGCATAACTATTAAATTAAAGACCACAAGAATAACTGAGAAGAGGGTTCATGAGGTTATAATAATTGGATAAGCAAAAGATTGTCATGAATATGCTGAATTGGATTTTTTTGGTCTAAGCTTGGGAGATTCTGTTCGGGGTTCTGTTCGAGCCCTTTCTTTCTCCAATCATTGGTTTTGTCTGTGTCATTTTTGTGGAGGTAACGTTCCTGTTCAGAGTGTGCCGGATTGGCCGTTTGGGAGGGGTTAGCTTAGGGGATGTAGATGGTTTGCCGCTACAGTAAGCTTTGTTTCCGTCGTTCTTGAGGACCTGGGTCTGTGCTTCGTTGCTTCTTCGTTGGCGACCGTGGAGCATGGAAGGGGTTGTTGGTATGGGGTTTTTGGTCATTTTTGGGCTCCTTGGTTTTGTGGGGCTTTACCCTATGTTTGGTATGGTTTTGTGCATAGTGCTTCTCTACTTTATCTGGCGTTTTGGTGGTGGCTATGGTGATTTTGGTGTCAGTTGTGGGTTAGTGTTTCTCTATTTCCCTTTGGGGATTTTCCCGTGCTGCTCCTATTTTGTTTATGTTAGATCTTTCGAGAAATATCTTGCTAGAGAGTGGGATGCTGTGCTTTCTTGGTGTTCAAGGTGTCATTTCTTGGGTATGTAGGTTCCTAGTTGTGGTGTTTGTGGTTGTGCGTGGGCGTCGATTTTTTGGGAAGAGCTTTGATGATTTTGTCCTCTTCTGCCTTCTCTCGCTGCACTGGGTGCCCTTTGCCTTGGTGGTGACTAGTTTTGGTGCAGAATTTGTTGGTTCTTGGCTACAGTGGTGTTGCCTTGGTAGTGACTAGTTTTGGTGCAGGAATTTGTTGGTTCTCGGCTATAGTGGTGTTGGTTGAGGTTGGGTATGAGTTTTCTAAGAGGGTATTGTTTGATGTGGTCATGCCCTTCCTTCTCATCTCTCTTTTTGGGGTTTTTCCACCGGTGCAACTGGCTCTCTTGTTCTGAGGTAGTTGCTTATTGGTTCTTGACTATAATATTGTTGGGTGTGGTAGGGTGTAAGTGTTTAAAGAGGATGTTCTTCGATTTTCTCATACCCTTCCCTCTCTTCTCTTTGCACTGGGTTTCTTTGGCCCTTCTTTTGTCCTTTTCTCTGTTTGGAGCAAGGGCTTGTTGATTCTTAGTTGCAGTGTTGTTGGATGCAGTTGGGCATTAATGTTTTATGAAGTTGATCTTTGATGTGCTATGCCCTACCTCCTCTCTTTGTGTTGGGTTTCTTTTGCCCCATTGGTGACCCTGTTTTGCTTTTCTGTTTTGGTCTATTGTTTTTATTTGTTCCTTTTCTTTGTTGGATCAGTTTTGATTGTCTCTTTGCTAGTTTTCATGGTTCTCTTATTGATAATGTGTAGTGTCCTATTGAGATGTAGATGTATGATTTTTTTGGTCATCAAGAGATTGTTTCTAATCTAGATGTTCCCTTCTTTTATCTTTCTTATTTAGGTAGTGTTGTCTTCTATTGAGGTGAAGTGTAGTTGTATAGGTGAAGGCTTCTTTGGGAGCACATGTGAGATTGGATCATCAATTATTTTTTGCTATGGTTGGATCTTCTTGTGCTCTTCCTTTTGAGGTGGGTTCCTCTTCATTTAACATGGAGGGGAGTTTTGTCGATATGAAGGATTTTTGTTGGGAAGCCTTTGTTGACGATTTTAGGATGGATTTGGGAGCCATTTAAAAATCTAAAAACCCAAAATGAATGTTTGGAGAACCTGTCAAAACACTTGTTTCCTCTTCATGTTTGTGGTTTCTTTGGAATCTCAGATTTTTCTAATGGTCTATAACGTTTTAACTTCAAGGATATGTAAGTTGAAGCTATGGAATCTTTGTTAAACTCCAATTCTTGGTTTAAGGGACCCTAAAAACCATGTTATTATGTCCAACATTAAGAAAGTCTATAAAAACACTTTGGATTGACTTTGGAGGCTTAGGCCTATAGTTGTTGCAACCTAACATTTCTATGTTTCATCTTTTGTAAGCCATTATTTATTTTCTTTTTATGTAGCTATTGTTTGGCTATGTTTTCACTTTTATAGTAAAAAAAATATAGAATATTCAAAAAATTGATATTTTTTTCTAAATAAAATCGAACTATAAAAAAATTATGACTATACCAAAAAAATGCACCTCTAAATCCAAAAAACAACATCATAACAAGGTTTGGAGGAAAAAAGAAAATTCAAACGCAAGAAAAGCTCTTTCTTATGTTACAAGTTATTCTTCTTTAAGAGAGTTTTATTTAGGCGAGAAGGATGAGAGGATAATAATAGGACCAAGCCCGAACATACCAAGAGACCTATTGAACCTCCCGAGAGACCTACTAATGGGAAAAAAACCCAAGGGTTCATCTATGGAATTCTAGTTGTATATGGTTTTGGGGTCTCTTCAAAACTTGTTTACTCTTTAAAAAAAGAATAAAAAGTGTTGTAGGATAAATAAATTTAATCAACAAGTTTCGTAGGATAAATAAATTTAATAAATTTAATCAATAAATTTAATCTAGTCACCAAGTGGAGTTTAGATGATTGAAGTTCCCAAGAGATGTAGTTCCTACTTATTTCTGCAATGTAGCTAGACAATAAAACAACCCTAAAAGCATATTATTGTTGGATTCATGCCTAAGAATGCTCCCCGTTCAAGAATTTCTTGTATTTTTTCAATATCTCTTGCATGATGATCACATACAAGACTATACCTTATGACACAAAGAAACTCAGCCAAACAATCATTGTCAGCTATAAATTAGTGAAATTAAACATCCTACAAAGGGGCAATATTAATATGTAAAGTGTAATCCACATCAAAAGTGTAATAAACATCAAAAAGAGGAATCATCTTCTACAAGTATGTTCATGCCAAAATTTTACCATGCTAGTATCCTATAAGAAACTCATACAAATTGTTAGAAACAAGAGGCTAATTTAGTTGGTAGAGCAAAATGGTTTTAATTCACACAATATTTTTTAAGAATCAAAATACATGCTTCTTCTATCTTAACGCAAAAAATTTGAAACACCCTATTGAGTTTATCTTCATTCAAGGTTGATGGATTTCTTCTTTCTCAATAACTTCTACGAATATTGAATATATATTCCATGAAAAATGGTGCTTTATAACAATATCGAAGCTAATTTTCTATAATTTACCATATAGAACAAAAGGTATCCATGAGATAAATATAAGAGTACAAGAATATACCAAAAGAATATTAGGACTTAGCCCATATACACTGTTGGATTAATTGTGTGAAGTCTTTGATGTCACACAAATGTCATATTATTTATCAAGCTCAGTCGGCTAGCAAAGCAGTTCCCAATATTTACCAAGCTTAGTCGGTCAGCAGGTGGTTTTCAGTGTCTACCGAGATATCTTGAGTGTCAAAGAAAAAGTATGGCAGAAAATAGTGATTACCGAGCTTCCACGGTTAACGAAGGAAAGTTAGTGTTTATCGAGTTCACTTAGTCTCCAAAGGATGTTGTAGAATTCGCAGTGCTTACCGAGTTCTCTCGGTCACCAAAGGAAATCTTTTCATATTAGTGTTTACTGAGCAAGGTCGGCCCAGTAAAGGATTTTGTTAATTTGAGAAATAAAGTTTGATTATTCCAACCGACTGTTGTAATGATTAGTAATGTTATTAGTGCGAACTTGACAATCTGAATGGACAATCCGAATGCTATATATAGAAGGTCAAGTTGTGAATTAAAAGTGTGGAAGTGAAAAAGAAGGAAAGTGTGAGTGAATTTTGAAAGATGATTAGATATCCTTGAGGAGCAGTAGAGATATATTTTGATCAGGAAGGATCTAGTGAAGCAGAACAAAGATCTGTAATCAGCAATTCAGTTGCATCATTATTCAGGTCATTTCATTGTTACTTTCTTACCATTGTAGCAATGATTTCAAAATCTCCTAATCGAGTTGGTTTAACAGCCATTTTATAAATCCTCTAACAAGGTGATAGTTCTATTGAATTGTTTCAAGACCTCTTACAAGGCCACTCCTAACAGGTTGATTAAATCCTCTAACAAGGTCACACCTAACAATGTCTTTTGTAACCTTTTACCGGGTTGGCTCCTAACAGGGCATCACTTCAGAAGAGTGAAAAAGAGTAACTAGTTACATTGGTGGTTTTTCCCATATTGGGTTTCCACGTTAAATCTGGTGTCTCTTGTGTTCATGTTATTTTCTTTATTCATGTATGTTAATCACTGATGAATGCTTAAGAATAGTTATAATTAATACTCACTGCAATAACTGAGTTTCAACATTTCTCTATATGTTTTCCGAACAACAACAGCAAATGATTTAATAAAACATCTAAGGGATCTGTGGAAAGAAAATTTATGGTTAACTGATTCACCCCCCCTCTCAGTTACTACATCTATATTTCCAACAATTGGTATTAGAGCTTTTGGTGCTTGCAGGAAGGGTTTCAAGGACCTAAGCTAAAGATCAAGATGTCTTACAAGAGAGAAATTCCAAGGCTTAACAGAGATAACTTTTCAGCATGGCAAGGTCTCATGAGACTTCATCTGGCTTCCATTGGTGACTCAGGATGCAAATATATTGATAAAGAATATATAGTTCCTACTGGCACATTAACTGTTGAAGATATTGCAGAGAAAAAGAACCATAACACCATGATGATAGACATTGCATCAGCTCTTAGCTATGAAGAATTTCATGAGATCAAAGACTGCACAATTGCTTATGAAATGTGGAACAAGCTGAAGAAAATTTATGGTGGTGATGACAATGTGAAGAGAGCCAAAGCAAAAAGCCTAAGAGGACAGTTTGATCAGATGAAGATGAAAGAAGATGAAAACATTACAAAATATGTTGAGAGAATCAAGGTGAGTGTTAGTGCAATCAGAGCTTCTGGAGGAAAAATTGATGATGAAACTGTTATAAGTAAGGTTCTTAGAACATTGCTTCCTATCTATGCAATAAGAGTATCTGCTATTCAAGAAAGAAGATGTGAACAAAATCACAATATAACTTTGGATGCCTTAGTTGGAAGATTGATAGCTTTTGAATTGGATAACTATGACAACTATGTTCCAACTTCTAAAAATATTGAATCAGCATTTGAGGCCAAACTTTCACTTAAGAAGGGCAAGAAAATCCAGTCAAAAAGTGAAGAAGAATCAGAGGAAAGTTCAGATAGTGATCTTGAAGTTATTGAAGCATTACTTGCAAAGAAATATACTAGAGGTAGAGGTAAATACAAAGGTAAAACTCCTTTAATCTGTTTCTCATGTGAAGAAATTGGTCATATTGCAGCTAGGTGCCCAAACAAGCAAAGCAAGGATGAGAAGAAAGGTCACAAGTACTATGGCAAGAAGAATTTCAAGTCATTCAAGGATAAAGGTAAGAAAACATGCTTTTTGGCTAAGGATTCTGATGATAGTGAAGAAGAAATTGTCTTCATTGCTGTAAAAGATGAATCTGATGATGATGAAGATGAGATGGCACTTATCTCCCATATAAACAAAAATGATACATGGATTATAGATAGTGGATGCTCACATCATATGACTAGTGACAGAACAAAGTTTGAACACCTTGAAGACTATGATGGTGGTAATGTAAGGTTTGGAAACAATGAACCTTGTTGTATAAAAGGAAGAGGATGAATTTCATTAACCAAAGAACTTGTATGTGATAATGCATATTGGGTTGATGGACTAAAGCATAATCTTCTAAGTGTAGCACAACTAATCAACATTGGATTCAAGGTTGAATTCATTAATGGCAAAGCAAGACTGCTGGATGACAAAGGAAAATTGATTGGTTCAGGCAAACAAACCAAAGGTAACCTATTTTATCTTGATCTTGGTGAATGCTCATGTTTTATTGCTCAAATTGAAGAAAGTTGGTTATGGCACAAAAGGTTATGTCATGTAAATTTTGATAATATGGTGAAAATAAGCAAATTTAAGAAAGTAAGAGGTATTCCTACTTTGAAGAAACCTGATGTTGGTCTATGCAAGAATTGTCAGATTGGTAAAATGGGAAAGGCTAGCTTTAAAAGTAAAAACTATCTATCTGAAGATATTTTGGATATTGTGCATACTAATTTATGTGGACCTATTGGAATTGAAAGCTATACTGGAGAAAAATTCTTTATTCTCTTTGTTGATGATTACTCTAGAATGATGACTGTTATGTATTTAAGAGAAAAATGAGAGGCATTTGAGAAATTCAAATGTTATCTGGCAAGAGTAGAAAAGGAAACAAGAAAAAGAATGAAATGCTTGAGATTAGATAGAGGTGGTGAATTCATCTCCCATGAATTCAATAATTTCTGCATTGAAAGAGGAATCAAAAGACAGGTATCAGCCCCAAGAACTCCTGAGAAGAATGGAATAGCTGAAAGAAGGAACAGATTTATCATGGATTGTGCGAGGACTCTAATGATTGAAAAGAACATTGCTATGAAATACTGGAAGGAAGCTATTAGCACTGCAGTTCATACCTTGAACCGAGTATAGTTGAGGAAAGACACATTCAAAACTCCTTATGAGTTATGGTATGGCTATAAACCCAATGTAAGTTACCTGAAAGTATTTGGTAGTAAATGTTACATCTTAAAAGAATCTAGAAAAGGAAAATTTGATGTAAAAAGTGATGAAGGAATATTTTTGGGATATTCTTGCAAAAGTAAAGCATATAGATGTCTGAATTTGTCTACTCACAAAATCATAGAAAGTGCACATGTGAAAGTTGATGAGTTTGTAGAAAATACTAAAGAAGAAAGCAAAAAGGAACCAGAGGATTACAAAAGATTTGTTTACATTGAACCTGATACATTGCCAGACACATCTATCAATAAGGAAACTACATCTACTGAGCCTAGTACAGTAACCAAGTCACAAGAAGAAATTCAAACCGAGTCACAAGAAACTGAGTCTCAGCCTGAAGCTACGGAGCGAATATCTACCAAACTCGAGCAAACTGAACCTGAAGATGAAATTCAAGAAGATGACAATGTAACTCATTCAAGAAGCAAGGAACCTGTATTGGCCAAGTATGTCAGGAAGCATCATACACCAGATCAGATTATTGGAAACAAATCAGATGGTACTATGACAAGAAGTAAATTGAAAGGTACATGTTTACTTGCTGACTTTGAACCTAAAAATGTTAAAAATGCATTGGAAAATGAAAGTTGGATTGAGGCTATGAATGAAGAAATAGAACAAATAGAGAAAAACAAGACATGGACTCTTATACCTAGGGCTAAAGACAAAAATGTAATTGGAACAAAATGGGTATTCAGGAACAAGCTGAATGAAGATGGTCAAGTATCTAGAAACAAAGCTAGATTAGTGTGTAAAGGGTATTCTCAAGAAGAAGGTATAGATTATGGAGAGACTTTTGATCCTGTTGCAAGATTAGAAGGTGTAAGAACTCTATTTGCATATGCAGTACATAAAGGATTTAAGGTATATCAAATAGATGTAAAATCTGCATTTCTCAATGATATTCTTGATGAAGAAGTCTACATTGAGCAACCTGAAGGTTTTGTTGATCCAGACAAAAAGGATATGGTCTGCAAGTTACACAAAGCATTGTATGGTTTGAAACAAGCCCCTAGAGCATGGTATGAAAGATTACATAACTATCTTATTCAGATTGGTTTCAAAAGAGCTAATGATAACAATAGTTTGTAAATCAAGGAAGGACCAAATAATAGAATTGTTTTGGCAGAAATATTTGTGGATGATACTGTGTTTATAGGTAATGATGATCAGTGCAAAGAATTTTCAGAGAAAATGAACAAAGAATTTGAAATGTCTATGTTTGGTCAGATAAAGTTCTTTGTTGGTCTTCAAATTCAGCAGAGCAAGAATGGTATCTACATTACTCAGTCTAAATACATCAAGGAAATACTTAAGAAGTTTGGTATGGAAGATGCAAAACCAGTTGGTAGCCCCATGTGTACTAGACTAAAGCTTACCAAAAATGATGATTCAAAAGAAGTAGATCAGACCTTATATAGATCAATGATTGGAAAATTACAATATGTAGTTCATACAAGGCCTGATATTGCCTTAGCAGTTGATATAGTAGCAAGATTCTCAGCAAAACCAAGAGAAAATCATATGATGGCAATCAAAAGAATCTTGAGATACTTGAAAGGAACTGAAGATTATGGCTTGTGGTATAAATTTGGAGGCAATCTAGACTTAAAAGTGTTTACTTATGCTGATTGGACAGGAAACGTTGATGATAGAAAAAGTACAAGTGGTGGAGCATTCTTTCTTGGCAAGAGGTTGGTATCTTGGACCAGTAAAAAACAAAATTACACATCCCAATCCATAGCAGAAGCAGAATATGTTGCTACAACAGTAAACTGCTCTAATATTCTTTGGTTCAAACAGTTATTGGAAGGCATGAAGGTTGAGATCAAAGAACCAGTTGTTATATTTTGTGATAATACAAGTGCAATAAATATTTCAAAGAATCTAGTAATGCATTCCAAAACCAAACACCAAGCCACTACCTAAGGATGCATTCCTATATCTAAGAGGTAAGTTAGGGGTCATTCCCCTATCCGAGGCTCACTAAATGAAGTTTTAGTAATGCATCAACTAGAGCATATTAAAGATCAGTTAGTTGATGCAGCTTAGTCAAGGAATCATTGCATATGAATCAATAATCAAGGTACATTGCTATTCACCTGGTATGTGTTGTCTTTGACATATGTTGTCAAAGAGGGAGAGTTTTCTGTCATAATTCAAGAAATTTCTTTAGATTTCTAAGAGGGAGAGTTTTTCAATCAGAAAGTGAAGTTTGCTGATAGAGGGAGTTCTCATAGTTGAGAATCAGAATGAAGCTAAGGATATGTTCCTTACTCTATGTTTTCTATGAAATTTCATTGTGCTATGACATATTGTGTTGCCATCAATGCCAAAGAGGGAGATTGTTGGATTAATTGTGTGTTCTCTTTGATTTCACACAAATGTCATATTATTTATCAAGCTCAGTTGGTCAGAAAAGTAGTTCCCAGTATTTACTGAGCTCAGTCAGTCAGTAGGCGGTTTTTAGTGTCTACTGAGATATCTCGGGTGTCAAAGAAAAAGTATGGCAGAAAATAGTGATTACCGAGCTTCCACGGTTAACGAAGGAAAGTTAGTGTTTACCGAGTTCACTTAGTCTCCAAAGGATGTTGTAGAGTTCGCAGTGCTTACCGAGTTCTCTCGGTCACCAAAGGAAATCTTTTCAAATTAGTGTTTACCGAGCAAGGTCGTCCCAGTAAAGGATTTTGTTAATTTGAGAAATAAAGTTTGATTATTCCAGCCGACTATTGTAATGATTAGTAATGTTATTAGTGCCAACTTGACAATCTGAATGGACAATCCGAATGGTATATATAGAAGGTCAAGTTGTGAATTAAAAGTGTGGAAGTGAAAAAGAAGGAAAGTGTGAGCGAATTTTGAAGGATGATTAGATATCCTTGAGGAGCAGCAGAGATATATTTTCATCAGGAAGGATCTAGTGAAGCAGAATAGAGATCTGTAATCAGCAATTCAGTTGCATCATTATTCAGGTCATTTCATTGTTACTTTCTTACTATTGTAGCAGTGATTTCAAAATCTCCTAACCGAGTTGGTTTAACAGCCATTTTATAAATCCTCTAACAAGGTGACGATTCTATTGAATTGTTTCAAGACCTCTTACAAGGCCACTCCTAACAGGGTGATTAAATCCTCTAACAAGGTCACACCTAACAGTGTGTTTTGTAACCTTTTACTGGGTTGGCTCCTAACAGGGCATCACTTCAGAAGAGTGAAAAATAGTAACTAGCTACATTGGTGGTTTTTCCCATATTGGGTTTCCATGTTAAATCTGGTGTCTCTTGTGTTCATGTTATTTTCTTTATTCATGTATGTTAATCATTGATGAATGCTTAAGAACAGTTATAATTAATATTCACTACAATAACCGAGTTTCAGCATTTCTCTGTATGTTTGCCGAACAACAGTAGTAAATGATTTAATAAAACATCTAAGGGATCTGTGGAAAGAAAATTTATGGTTAACTGATTCACCCCCTCCTCTCAGTTACTACATCTATATTTCCAACAATAAACAAGAAAAATATCTGAATTAATGATCTTTCTCTCCTTGTACATCCTATAGAGGTAGGAATACTCACACTTGATATAAATGAAATAAATGAATTTAGTAGCTTAACAATTTGGATATGAAGTATGTTTTATTATATATATATATATATATATATATATATATATATATATATATATATATATATATATATATATATATATATATATATATATATATATATATATATATATATATATATATATATATATATATATATATATATATATATATTAATTTGTTGGCTTCTCACATAGATTTGTAAACTAAAATAAAATATATTTTACTAATGGCTATTGATGGATAGGATAATCAATACTTTTAAGTACAAATTGCTACCACAAGAGAAATTAACAACATAAAAACATAAATGTAGGATTATTTCCTAAGAAAGGTATTGTCCTTACCAATTTATAATACTGATAAAAAAATTCTCTCAAGATTACTCCAAAATTTAAGGTCAATTTCATAGGCCAACTCTAAGCCCAATGAATTGGAAGGGGTATATACTTATCTGACAAGATATCAACATTTCACCAAATCAAGAGATATTAGCAAAATCAAAACAAATGAACACCTCAACTATCCTCCAAAAATGTAATTCATAATCCCACATATAATAGCATAACGCAACGAATCCCACAGATATTAATTGTAAATTGTAAATGCCAACATCTTCCAACATCCCCATTTCAAATTCAAATTTGAATTTAAATGAAAGACTTTACTAGCCCCGAACTACTTTAATACATAATTCTACCACACAAAAAAAAAAATGCTAACAACAACAAAATTCCAATGGTTCCCAATAAATTTGAAGTGAAGGAGACAAATGCAAGGAATTTTTGGATTGACTTGGACTCTTCAATTAAATAATAGTAATAGCAACTATGATCCAAGATAACATATATACAAACTAGAAAGATAAAGGATCGGGCCAATCTTGAAGTAACAAAAAAAATTCCTCCCCAACATTGCAATACACAGAGACATACATTAGACTCAACTAGATTTGAAGAGACCCAATTAACTCCAAACAAGGAGGAATTTAAAACATCCCACACTTAAGAAAGAATATTTGATGGAATGTCTTCACTATTGAATTCTTTAATGCTACAAATACCTTCCATATCCTGATAAACAAACCTGTTTATAATAAGATTTTCTTCCCTTAACCAATGAGATATTTGACAAGAATTGAAAAGCTACAACTTTTCCAAAATTGAATTCAAAAGAGAATTTAGATGCCAAGATATCCACCTCTTTCTTAACATGACATTGTATGTTAGCATGGATTCACCTTCTATTGTAATGTCTCAAATCTTATGCTTAAGTGTCATTTGTAAGGAAAAATCCAAGGCTTCAAATTCTACCTTATTCTTTGTACCTTCACTAATGTTTTTGCGGACCACAACAAAAATTAAACATTCTACTTTTTAATAACAAACTGTATATTTCACGGGCCGGGATTTCCTTTAGGGGCCTCATGATAGTTTTAAAATGCTAGATTTTAGGGGAGTCCACATAATAGTTTCCCTATTTTTAATCCCTAATGAAGGTATATTGACACTTGGAATGGAGGAGGTTTAAGCATGTGCCACTTTTTGGGGAAATTATCATCCTCAAACGAGAAACTATTTAGAGTATTAATGTTTTTGTAGGTATAGCTCATAGTAGTTTTATTGAAAAAGTTTTCAATTTTGTGCAAAACCTTGTTTAGTGAAGAATATTTCTTTTTGAAAATCATATTGATTCTTTTCATCCAAATTTTCCATGTCATAATGAAGTGACTAATTTCTCTTATGGAGGAAAATTGTGAAGAAGAAGAGAACAAGTAAGGCTAATATTGGAAGTGGGAGAGTATATTGTTGTGTAGAGGAGCATATCAATGAGATAAAATTAAAGCCATTTCTAGTATTTTTGAAAGAATTTATAATTTAGGAGATGATCAACATTTTCCATATAAGATATCAACACTAAAAAAAGGGGAAAATAGTATGGTAATGCCAAGTCTATTTAATCCACACCAATATGAATATGGTCTTGCAACACTAGCCAAGTAAAGGTATCAACTTTTGGTAATATGGCAGAATTCCAGCATAAGTTAACTGAGCAATTTGAATAATTCAATGCTTGAATCATATTATTATACCCAAAGTACATTATTTTCCCAAAGTAATTTTAGAAGAGGTGCTAAGGGTGACATTTTCGCAATTGGTTTAGGGGAGTGAACCCATTCCACAATTCCTAAAAAAAAATTCTCTCGCTATGATATGTATCAATGATGAAATACGTGGAATGATAACATTTCTACAAGAAGAAATGAAATTCCAAATTTTAGAACCATTAGGGAAGGAAGTTATCATAAATATTCTCCCAAGAAGAGAATTGTTCAAGTACTTAGTCATCATAACTTTTTATACAATTTCCATATGATCTTAAACCATAGGAATGATTATAAATTTCCATTATTTTATACTAGCCCAACATATCCTTTTAGGAAGCCACACTTTCCTCCAAGCTAACAAAGGAATCTTATTCTTTTCCTTCACATTTATAGACCATAAAAAGAATCTGAGGAGATTATGAAATTCTTTTAAATCTCCTTTTTGCACCCTTAGAATAGATAAAATATATGTAGGGTTGGCATTTAGGATAATTTAATCATTGCCAATTTACCTATTAGAGACAACCACTTGCTTTTCAAAGAAAAAAAAATTCTTGGAAATGAAAGTCATTATGTTGTCCCAAGAAAGTGGTTTTTCAAATCTAGTGACAAAGGGTATGCCAATGTATTTCCAAGGTAATGTATCAAATGAAAAAAATCCAAAATTTCTTAAGTTGTTATCGCACAAGTGGAGGAAATTTCATGAAAACAATCTTCAATTTGGAACAATTAATCAATTGACCAAATTTATAGGTATAATTTGAAAGAACCAATTTGATACTTCTATGTTAGCCTTTCCAAATAATAAAGTATCATCAACAAACAGACTATTTTTGAAAGAATCCAAAATACTAAATATGTTGATGCCCTTCCATCATCTTAGATAAGTTATATTCATTAATCAAGATCTGCTTAACACTTTAGCCATCAGAATGAAGAGAAATTGGGAGAGAGGATCACATTTCCTAAGACCCCTAGAAGGATAGAAAAAGCATCTAGGAGTACCATTTGTAATAATAGAAAAATTGGGGGAGGAAACACATGAGGATATCCATTTGATGGAATCTGAATCTTTAAGGAATTTGAGTAAAAAAGGCCTAGTTGACTCTATTGTAAGCCTTTTCCATATCCAATTTCAATATCATTATAGGAATTCTCTTTTGAAATAAAATGCAATATCTTGTGAGTGATTTAACAAAAAAAAAAGAATTATAATTATTTTAGTTCTAGTATAAATATAAAATAATTTGTAGATTTAAGCAATCATAATATATTTAAATATTTTAATTATAATTCTCAATACAGAGTAATAGGCCTTATTTTTTATTGTATCTATTGTTGTCACATTTAGGGCTAAATATTCATTATTATTTTAAATAATTTAGAGCTTTATTTTTCTCTTTTTAATTTTTTAATTTCATATTGAAATACTCAAGCAAATGAAGAGATATTTTATTCTTAAAGGTTCATGCATAAGATCATATATATTAAGGATGATTGTAAACAATAGGATGCCAATTGTAGAGTCGTGATGAAATATTTAGAGTATGGAGAATTCCATGAAGATTCAATCTTGTATGTAATATAAATCACTTTTGAACTTGGAAAACCTAATCTATTCTATAACCTTAATGAAAAAAAATACTACCTAAAGTTGCACTCCTCAATTTAGGGAACTATTGTGCCTTGAAAAGATGCACCACTTTACTTTTGGTTAAATGTTGAGCCATATTTTATTTTAATTTTTGTTTTGTCTAGTTTCTTGAGATTCTCTTGTTCCTTCCACTCATTCATGAAAAATATATTTTAATATAAAAAAAATCTACTTTGATCTCAACTGCATCTCGCTTAGACCATTTACCTCAATGAATTACCTAATTTCATAGGTTCAACATTTATCATTTTAGCATATATTTGTATAGATGCCCCTAATTTAACCATTTTATACCTTTTGGATTAATTTCTTACCCTATTGTTATTTAAGAATCATGTATATTATTTGGTCTCTGCAATCCTAAATATATAATTTGAATATTTTGTAATTTTTCAAGTTTGACTGAAATTATCATTATTTAGTTAATTTTGTATGAAGGGATCCTATATGGAAACTCCTACAATTTTTCATTATATAATGTGCTCCATGTTGCACTTGTAGAATTAACTTTACATCCATGTTCTAACCATTATGAGTTATTTTTTATCCCTAAACTATAATCTCTTTATTACTTCATCCTTTAGAGTTAGAGTTTTGGCTATCATTTTCTCTACATACTTTATGGCATGTCTTCCTTAGTAATGTCAATCCTTGATTTTGAACCAATTTAATTGAAATTTCTTTTATAGTTAGATATTTGGGTACCTTTTATGTGTTATCTTTAGGATTGATTATAATAAATTATCAAATTTTGATCTCCAATTTTTATAATTATAATATCTTATAGATCACGATATTGGACATATATTTACCTAAATATTTCAACTAAGGTTTATGAATTAACCTTGATCCAAGATTCTTGATATCTTTTCCCTTGTACACAAACTCTATTAGAGTAATCGGGTTCCTCTTTTTGTGTCTTGAGCATTCAAATGTATTCCACTTTCTCTTAATTTTTTAAAATTTATTAGATGGCATTAGTCTTAACTAATTCTCATGTTATGAGTGCACTTCCATGTTATGATATGTCTTATTTGAACTCACTTAATACCTATAGGATTTTCATCACTTGAAGGAGCACGTTTGGATTGAGGATGTATTTCATAAGTTTAGTTATCTAGAGAATAATGTTTATTGTGCTTAGTTAATTATACTAGTAAAATAGGGATGATATTTCTAAAAAAAGATTAACATAAAGGTCTACTTATTGAATAAGTGATACTCTTTTCCCTCAAAAGGCAACATAACATCATAATATACCAGAAGAAACATTTCAAAGCATTGAAACCCTTAAAATTGTAAAGTCAATATAATTTGTGTGTCATTGTATTAGAATTAGAATTTGATGGAGTGAGATTTATTAGGATTAAGGTATTATCTACCTTGTACATTTCAATACATGGCTCCAATATCCATGGAAAGTCTCCTAAGATATTTCTATTGTGTTCAAGAAATAATATGTAATATTTATTCTTAATATTATTTGAAATACATTCATATGAGGTGATGGGGTCCATTGATATTTCTAAAGGTGGGTTTTAACATAATGCCTCACCAAGGATCCCTTAAGGATACAAACTAAGATAAGGTAAGTAAACATTGAATAATTTTTAAAAATATTTAAGTTTAATCATGAAAAACATATAGAAGAAAACTAGCTCCAACAACTAACCTACAACATCTTGTCACAACTCAACAAAGCACAAACATAAGGTATACATTATAAAATGATCATAGAGAATAGGAAAATATTCACAATACCTTAGGAAAGGTCAAAATGGATTTTTCACCCTTAAAAGACTTCACAAGAAATTACAAGACTTACCTTAACAAACTAGGCCTTATTATTGATCCTAGGTGTGATTATTAGCTTCCTACACAGACAATATTGTAAAGAAAAGAATTTGAAACCACAATAATGTTGAACCTTTGGTATTTGGTCTTTGAATGTTGTCATTGATGTCAATAATACATCCATGAAATTATAATGAGAATGTGGTATGGTTAAAATCATGAAATTATCTTATTTCATGTCCTTCAATATTGTTTAAGACATATTCAAGACATAGACTTAAGTGTTATACAATTAACACTTAATGTTCACATTGGTTAAGAAAACGGTTATGAAAAAATAGTTTTGGTCTATGTGAAAGTCGACAGACTTAGTTATCTGATAGAACCCAACCATAATAACTTTCTAGAATGGACAATGAATTACCTAAAATGGGTCGTTGTTAGTTTTTGTATATCACATGTATAGGAAGAGAAAAAAATTGTTTATTAGTCACAGTTACAAAAATTCATGACATTTTTAACAATTTTGAGTAGTTTTGGTCTAATTGAAATTTGGGTTATGTAACTGCCTCAAAAATGTCAACTTCCTTGGTTTATAAGTGGAGGATACATTCCTCTAAAATTTCCAACAGATTATTTGATTAAAAGTTTCAGGAGTGATCTAAAGTATATTAGACAGATTGCATGAAGTTTTTATAGCAACAAAGAGGAGGGTAATGCCTTATGTTTCTATTATGCTATTTGTGATTTGATTTTAATTGGAGAAGTTTATCAGAGATACAAGAAGTGATATATATTTCTTTTTGAGTCATTCACATTAGTATTTGATCATATCTTTAATGGAAAAAGAAAACATATTTGGGGACTTGATGTTTTGAAGAGAAACAAGGGTTTATCATTTCAGGAAAGTTAGTAGTTTGAAAGACATTAACTCAAGTCATGTTCTAGGATTAAAATATGTTGTTTTAAGTCTGATTATACTTTTTATAATCTGATATGTTCATTATAAGAAGCCTTGTATTCTTTGGTTAAATTTATTGATGTAAAAAAATCAGTAAGAGAGAAGAAGAGAAGTATATCCTGTATTATGTTTTCAACAAGAAGTTGAAATCAGTGATTTATGATTTTTATTATAACAGAGTTGATCCTCTAATTTTTTATCTCATTTATTCATTTTGGAAGTTGGTTCTTCTTGTATTCTTGAAGTTGGTGCTTCAGGTGTAAGGGATTGGAGTTCCTTGAAATCGATGTTTCAAAAATAGGGTGTTGGTGCTTCCTAGAGTTATAGCTCTAAAAGATTTTCCCAAGAGGATAATAAAGTTTTAGATTCAAAGTGGTTTTTACCCTAAGGGGTTTTCCACTATAAATATTGTGTACTTTTTTCTTTTTACATATCTTGTTCATATTTCATGTTCTAATTGTAAAAATTGAAAAGGACAAGTTTTTAAAGTAACCACTGATTCACCCCCCCCCCTCTCAGTGGTGTTTGTATTCCAACAATTGGTATCAAATAAAGGCTCCCTACATCAAGTTTACCAAATTTGGGTAGATTTTGGTTGAGTGGAATACTTATCTACAATGGCTCATGATAGTTCTTCAAAGGTTCCTATTTTTTATGGATCAGATTATGCTTTTTGGAAAGTTATGATGCAAACATACTTGTTATCTATTAATGTCAATGTTTTGGCCTCAGTTAAAAATGGTTATAATGTTCCTAATACTTTACTTGCAAATTCTAATGAAAATAAGAAGTATTAAATTGATATGAAAGCTAAATTTGTAATACTTAACAATTTGTCTAAAGATGTGTTTTTTAAGGTTATGCATTACACATCTTCTAAAGATGTATGGGGAAAATTGAAAAACACTTATCATGGTAATGATAGAGTTAAAGAAGCCAAGATACAATATTTAAAATCGAGGTTTGAAGATCTAAAGATGGGTGATGATGAAAATGTAGAGGACTATCTCCTTAAGATAGATGAAACAATGAATGACATAAGAGGACTTGGTGAAACAATTGATGATATTGATGTTGTAAAGAAAGTTTTAAGATCTATTCCTGATAAGTTTGATTCTAAAATATGTTCCATCGAAGAAACTAGGGACATTAACAAATATAAAATGGAATATATTCATGGAGAACTTGTAGCTTATGAAATGAGAAAGTTTAGCAAGGAGAAATCCACAAGCAAAGAAGTAGCATTCAAAGAAGAAAAGAAGGTGAAGAAAGTATCAATAGAATCAAAAGACCTTGATGGTCTTGAAGCATATTTCTCAAGGAAATTAAAGAAAGGAGCAGGTAAATACCAAGGTAAACTTCCTTTAAAATGCTTTAATTGTGGTAAAATAGGACACTTTGCATCTAAATGTCCTTATAATAGTCATGATGAAGTAGATGATGAGAAAGGGAAATCAAGTAAAAAGAAATTCTATACCAAAAATAAGTTCTTTAAGAAGAAGAAGAGTTTCATTCCTGATGTATCAAATAGTGAATCTAGTAGTTTTTAATGTGATGAAAATAAATTTTCATTCATGGCTATAGAAAATACTTGTCAAGAATCAGATAGTGATGATGATGTTGAACTTGTTGATGCTGATTTAGAATGTGAATTTATTTATGCACTTAAAAAGATCAAGGAATTTAAGTGTTCAAGAAAATAAATTCATAAAGCAAAAAGAGAACTTTGAAAAATAAATTAAAGAATTAAATCAATAAGTTATAGATTTGAAATTACAAGTGGGGGAACAAAAACAAATTGTCTTTGTTACTAAGGAAGAGTTAAGTTCTAAAGATCAGGAATGTACAAAGTTAATGAATGAAGTAGTATCATATAAAAGGAAGTTAGAAAAATATGAGAATACTACTTTGGATGGCATGTTAAGGAAACAAAGAAGAACTGATGATCTAACTGGAATTGGTTTTGAGCTTGGACAATGCTTTAGTGACAAGAAAGATAAATCTTTATTTGAGATATTCAAATCTGAAAGTAAAGACATAGATCAACATGTTACCACTTCAAATTAAGATAAAAATGCAGATTTGAATCATATTTATAATGGTAAAAGGAAGGTTACATCAAACTCTTCATTCATGGGTAAAATATATTCAAACGAGTTCACTTCTTTCTTTGATGGGTATTGCTTCATGTGTCATCAATATGGACATAGAATAAGTAATTACAAATATATGTCAATATGGTTTTCAAAGTTTCATTTTGGTTATTCCTTTCCTAAAGTGAATGGTTTAAGATGTTACAAATGCAATATTTTTGGTCATGTTATGAGGAATTGCAAAACTAAGACATTTCAGAATGATCAATCTTATAATAGTCTACAAGTTGATAAAGAATTTGATACTAATGTGACTAAGATATGGAGGCCTAAGATTAATAAGTCTATGTTTATTCAAATGGATTTACATTCTAAAGAAAAAGACTCATGGATAATTGATAGTGGTTGTTCTAGACACATGACGGGTGATAAAAGAAAGTTTGATAAATTGATTAACTATAAAGGTGGTAGTGTAAGTTTTGTTGATGATTCTTCAAGGAAAATTAAAGGTTTGGGTTCTTTGATGCTTAGTGTCAAAATGTCTATTCATGATGTGTATTATGTTGAGGGATTGAAGTACAATATTCTAAGTGTTAGTAAAATTAGTGATAATAGATATGAAGTTGTGTTTTATGATCATGGTTGTCAAATCAAATTTAAATCAAGATAGTAGGTTGCATCAAGTAAAAGATCTAAAGGGAATGTATACAACTTAAAAGATGTCAAAAATACTAACAATCATGAAGATGTGACACATGATAGGTAAGGAGAAACGAATTAAGGACAGTCCTCACCAGGGATAACTTTAGTGGCGAATATTCACCAATTGGTAAATTTCACTCATCCGGGACCCAAAATTTGGCGAAAAAAATCAAACTTTCGGGGTGGCCATGCCGCCCGTGCTTTATAAAAATTGGGTCCCATGCATAGGCAAATCACCAATAGTGACATGGAATTATTTTTATTTCAGTGATGACTTCACCAATCGAATTAATTTTTCCACACAATAAATTGAATATTTTCGCCTACAATTTCCTAAACTTATCTTAATCGATGGTCATATTCGCCAATATGCACTCAAAATTTAAGTTAGAGTATAGGTTAAGTACATAGATTTGACATGTGTCTCTATTCCAGAGACTTTCAATAAAACTTTATGGCTTTTAAAAATTTGGCCCAAAATAGATTTGACACATGTCTCTATTCCGAAGACTTTCAGGGGAATCTTTATGTCATTTAAAACCTTGGCCTGAAATAGAATTCCTGCCATTGATCTCAGATCATCAAACAGTTACAAAAAGTAGGGTTATCTATTGTCAAGAGATATAAAATTAACTCAGAGTACCTTAATAAAATAATAATTTAGTTATTTTAGCTTTCGGGGGCGCTACCCCTGAAAACCCCCATGAAAATAATGATGATTTCTAGGTATAGGTTCCTGTCATCGTGATTTTCTTCAATAATGAAAGATTCGTCAATATTTTATAGAATTTTCATATAATTGAAAAAAAATCGCGAGTACAAATAATATTTTTTCCTTTCAAATTAAAAAAATTCACCAACAATATTATTTTTTTTGACCAAAAATAATGTAGGATTCGCTAGGATTTTACACTTTTTCTAGGGAGGGGGTTTCTTAAAGTTATCCTTGGTCCTCACAAGAATCCAAACACCACAATGTGGAATAACACAACAAGATAATGTTTTCAACTGAATTTTCATTAACACGCCCGACTTTAAGGCCTTCCAGGATAGGGCCAAATACAATCAAAAGTATTTCTGCAAGATGAACAAAGATCCAATCCAACTCTAGCTAGTCTAGTTCTAAAATAAATTAGCAACTGATGGAAACCCTAAGGTAGTTTTGAACTTGAGCTTGTAAGCCTCCAAGAAATCTCCTTGTCTCCAAGCAAACAACCACTAGCTTTGCTATTACAAACTATTAGATAATAATCTGATCTTCAAGATCTTGCAAGATCTAGATCTAATCACTAACTTCTACTAACTCCCCCTCTGCTAAAAAACTACCCCAAACACTCCTTAAATACTAATCATCAACCACAAGTCAGCTAGATGATATAATTAACTCGTAAGCCAAGTCGGCTTCTATTACAAAAAATATTAAATGCAACAATAGTCGGCTCTCAAATAGCCTTACAAATATTTAATTCTCCATGTCGGCCTTAAGATCTACATAGGAGAATACAACAAAAGATACCAACAATAAATGCACCAAGTCGGCCAACCAAATCACCAAGAACTCCAGTTGGTAAACCAGAACAACTGAAAGCCAGATAAACAACCAAGCACTAGTGAAACAACTGACCAAGCCAAGCAACACCGAGAAACATAGGCATCATCGAGCACAAGTTCCACCGAGTGCAAGAAGTTTCACTGAGCTCCTTCAACGACCGAGATTCCTTCAATAATTGAGACCATCGGTTAAAGATGCAATCGAGTAACACAGAACCAAATAACACACCACCATGCAGATTCACTGAATACCCTAGAATTCCCCTGCATCAAGATGTTTGTCTAATGGGACAGGTGAATGCATTTTTGTAGCATAAAGATAATACTATGCTACAAGAAAATGATAATGACTTGAATAAATCAGTTAATAAAATTGAAGAAAGTGAAGAAGAGATAAAAGATCAAACATGAACACCACAACCAACAGGTACAAAGTCTATGGGTTCAAGATTCAAGAAATATAATCCTCAAGAACAGATTATAAGAGACAAAAAGGAAGATCAGTTAGCTAACATATTCAAAAAATCTCTCTCAAAAGACGTGTTTCAAAGATTAAGAACAAGATTGTGGGTTCTATCCCTCTCTTCTCTTGCATAAGTTAAATAGTGTGTGATTGACTTCAAGGGGAGCATTTATGATAATTTTTACAATTGAAACCTCGGTATATCTCCTTTTTCATTGATGTCAAAGGAGGAGAAAAAGCATGAGGAAAACATATTGTGATATGAGGTTGGCTAATGATATTGATAAAAATGTATTGATGGAATCTACACGTATATGATGTATTCTATAGGTGATGATATACAGGTGATATAGGTACATGCAAAGGTTAATATGTTTTTACAGGTATTGACATCAATGCCAAAGGGGGAGTATGTTGAACCATTGTTATTTGATCTTTGAATGTAGTCATTAATGTCAATAATACATTTATGAAATTATAATGAGAATATGGTATGGTTAAAATCATGAAATTATCTTATTTCATGTCCTCAAATATTTTTCAAAACATATTTAAGACATACACTTAAGTGTTATACAATTAACACTTAATGTTCAAATTGGTTAAGAAAACGGTTATGAAAAAATAGTTTTGGTCTATGTGAAAGTCGACAGAATTAGTTATCTGATAGACCCCAACCATGATAACTTTTTGCAATGGGCAATGAATTATCTAAAATGCATTTTTTTAATTTTTTGTATATCACATGTATCGAAAGAGAAAAAATCTATTTATCAAACGCAGTTACAAAAATTCATGACAATTTTAGCAATTTTGAGTAGTTTTGGTCTAATTGAAGCTTGGTTTATGTAACTTCCTCAAAAATGTCAACTTCCTTAGTTTATAAGTAGAGGATACATTCCTCTAAAATTTCCAATAGGTGATTTGATCAAAATTTTCATGAGTGGTACATAATGTGTAGTATATCGAATAGATTGCAGGAAGTTTTTATAGCAGCAAAGAGGAGGGTAATGCTTTATGTTTCTATTTTGCTATTTGTGATTTGATTTTTATTGAAGAAGTTTATGAGAGATAGAAGAAGTGATGTATATTTCTTTTTGAGTCATTCACATCATTATTTGATCAGATCTTTAATGGAAAAAGAAAACATATTTCGGCACTTGATGTTTTGAAGAGAAACAAGGGTTTATCATTTCAAGAAAGTTAATAATTTGAAAGACATTAACTCAAGTCATGTTCTTGCATTTAAATATTTTTTTTCAAGTCTGATTATAAATCTTATAATCTGATATATTCATTGTAATAAGGCTTGTATTCTTTGGTGAAATTTATTGATGTAAAAGAATCAGTAAGAGAGAAGAAGATAAGTATATCCTGCATTATGTTTTCAACAAGAAGTTGAAATCAGTGATTTATGATTTGTATTGTAATAGAGTTGATCCTCTGATTTTGTATCTCATTTATTCATTTGGGAAAATGGTGCTTCTTATATTTTTGAAGTTGATGCTTCAAGTGTAAGGGATTAGTGTTCCTTGAAATCGGTGTTTCAAAAATAGGGTGTTGGTGCTTCCCAAAGTCGTAGCTCTAAAAGCTTTTCCCAAGAGGCTAATAAAGTTTCAGATTCAAAGTGGTTTTTACCCTAAGGATTTTTCCACTATAAATATTGTGTAATTTGTTCTTTTTACATATCTTGTTCATATTTCATGTTTTAATTGTAAAAATTGAAAAGGGCATGTTTTTAAAGTAACCAGTGATTCAACCCCCCCACCCCCCCTCTCAGTGTGATGAAGGGTGCTCCACTTAATACCACAAACACATAATAGATATAGAGAAACAACAACAAAATGCAAGAACAGAAAATTGGCTTCTTATTATCTCCACAAATGTGGAATTACAAACTTTCAGAATTACAATATGCAAAGCCACATGGGCATTCCCTTACAATATTCTGTAGGACAAAGCCTCAAACTATTACCCAGATCTACTACCCAGAACTATTCTGAACTGCCTAAGACAATAATACAGCCTTCCTTATATAGGCAATTTTCCACCGCCTGGGAAGGTTCCAGAATTTTAGCCAATAAGGCCGACCAAACTTAGAATTATTTTTATTTTACATTTCATTACATCATAGTCGGCTCAAAATAAATTTTGAAACCCGAACAGAAATTTTGAAGAAAAATCATTTTCCGCCATTTCAGGTGACCCAACTTCCGAAGACCATAAGTCATCACCAGTTGACCCGATTGACTATTGTAACCCCATTTCGGAAAGGGCGCGAGGAGCTCTACAACATTTGAATTAAGCAAGCTTCATTCAGCCCAAAATTCAACCTCATCTGGGGCCTCTAAAGCCTTCAAAACTGAGTTTGAAGTTTCTGTACCCTGCTGCCAATACCGAAAATCTTCAATATCTTCCAATATACACTTGATCTGGCAATGAAACTTTATTGGCAGACTTATATGACCAAAATGAACCTCCAAGAAAGAAATCAGATCATTCTGAGCACATACGAAAATTACCAAAAATAATAACTTTCCATAAATAGCAGCTCTGCACAAAATAACCCTTATTGAATATAAAAACATAAATATTTTTGGGTGATGCAAGATTGCTCTTACACCCAGGATGCTCCTGCATCAGCTCTGCACAAAATAACCCTTATTGAATATAAAAACATAAATATTTTTGGGTGATGCAAGATTGCTCTTACACCCAGGATGCTCCTGCATCAGACACCCGGGGTAATTTGAGAAGTGACCCTGTCACGACTCAGGTGTGTAGAGGAAAGCCAAGACGGCTAACCTCCTCCTTTGTCAGCCATGATGAATCTTCAACAGGTCATCCTTTCCACTTGACCAGATATTCTTCATATGTCCTGTTCCTTGTGCTTCTGCCAACACGACTGTCCAGTATATCTTCGATCTCCTTAGTGTCTGAACTAGTTGCTGGAATACTCCACTGTGCTGCTGTGATCTCATCTTCAACACCTCCTTCATGATACTCTGTCAGATCTGAAATGTTAAACACTGGTGAAATATTTAGCTCAGTAGGCAATTCTACCTCATATGCGTTTCTTGAATCATGTTTCTTCAGTATCTTACATGGTCCAAACTTCTTCATTTCCAGCTTGTTATATACACCAACTAGAAACCACTCCTTCCGCAAATGAACCATGACTTCATCACCAACCTGAAATTCCTTATACCTCCTTTTCTCATCTGCCTTAGCCTTATACTGTGCGTTCATCTTGGTAATATGCTTCCTCACCTCCCCATGGATGTTCTTCAAGTGTTCTGCAAAATCCTCAGCTTCAGCACTACTTATTTCTCCTTTATCTATCTTCCTTAATTCAGATGCATTTCTCGGACTACTTCCAAATACAATCTGGAATGGTGATTTACCAGTGCTCCTGTTGACAGAATTATTGTATGCAAATTCTGCCTATGGTAAAATCAAATCCCATCCTGTTGGCTTATCTCCAACCAAACATCTCAGCAAATTTCCCAAACTTCTATTCACTACCTCTGTCTGTCCATCAGTCTGTGGATGATGTGATGAACTGAACTTCAAATCTGTCTTCAGCTTCTTCCACAATGTACGCCAAAAATATCCAACAAACTTAGTGTCCCGATCTGAAACTATGGTCTTTGGCAAACCATGAAGTCTCACTACTTCTCTGAAAAACAATTCTGCTACATGAACAGCATCATTAGTCTTCTTGCAGGGAATGAAATGTGCCATTTTTGAAAATCTGTCAACCACCACAAAAATTGAATCATGCCCCCGCTGAGTCCTCGGTAAACCAAGAACAAAGTCCATACTGATATCCTCCCAAGGCTTCTCTGGTATAGGTAATGGCTGATACAATCCTGTATTCTGCTTCACTCCCTTCGCCATCTGACATACTCGGCAACTCTGTACAAACTTCTTCACATCTTGCTGCAACTGCGGCCAATAATAATTCTCACTAACCAAACCAACGGTTTTATCACGACCAAAATATCTAGCCAATCCTCCACTATGCTTCTCCTTGATGAGATTCTCCCTCATAGAACTTCGTGGAATGCACAACTAACTCCCTTTGAATAGCATATCATCCTGGATGATGAAATCCAACCATTTCGTCCTGTCTAGAGTAACAGGTTCTGTACAAGCTTTCCAAGCTTCACCAAAATCAGGATCCTCTGGATACAAATTCTTGAGTTCCTTGAACCCAACCACTTCAATCTGCATTTCTGTCAGCAATAGTTGCCTTCTGCTAAGAGCATCTGCAACCCTATTAGACTTTCCACTCCTGTGTTTCAAAACAAATGTATAACTCTGCAAAAACTCAACCCATTTCAAATGCCTCTGATTCAACTTTCCTTGACTATTCAAATATTGCAAAGCTTGATGATCAGTATACAAAACAAACTCCTTAGGAAGCAAATAGTGTCTCCACTTCTTTAATGCTTGAACTATAGCATAAAATTCCTGATCATAAACAGAATATTTTCTCTTGGCATCATTCAACTTTTCACTGAAATAAGCAATAGGTTTACCTTCTTGGTTCATAACAGCTCCTATTGCAGTACCACTAGCATCACAATCTACTTGAAACACCTTATTAAAATCTAGAAGTGCTAAATCAGGTTGTTCTGTAACTTTTTGTTTCAATAATTGAAAACTCTTTTCTGCCCCATTAGTCCACTTAAACTCTTTTCTATCCCCTCTCATTGTTTCAGTCAAGGGTCCACAAATACTGCTAAAATTTCTGATAAACTTTCTATAAAAGCTAGCTAGACCATGAAAAGATCTTACCTCAGTAGCACTCCTTGGGGTAGGCCATTCAAGGATAGCCTGTACCTTCTCTGGGTCCATTTTTAGACCTTCTCCTGAAACCAAAAATTCTTTCAGAACCTCATTCATGAGCCGCATGAAAGTGCTCGGTGCATTGGTTAGCCCAAAAGGCATGACTAACCACTCATATAGTCCTTCCTTTGTCTTGAAGGCAGTCTTCCATTCATCTCCTTCTCTGATCCGAATCTGATGATATCCACTTTTCAGATCTATCTTTGAGAAATACACAGCTCCACTCAAACAGTCCATAATATCATCCATTCGTGGCAATGGAAACCTGTACTTGATTGTGATCTTGTTTATTGCCCTAGAATCTGTACACATCCTCCATTCTCCATTCTTCTTTGGTGCTAATACTGCTGGTACAGCACAGGGACTCAGACTCTCACAGATCAATCCTTTCTGTAACAACTCATTTACTTATCTGTTCAACTCCTCACTTTCTGCAGGTGTCATTCTATGTGCTGCCTTGTTTGGCAAACTCGCTCCTGGGATCAAGTCCATCTGATGACTGATCTTCCTGACTGGTGGTAATCCATCAGGCACGTTATCGGATACAATATCCTGAAACTCATTCAACAAATCTGCAACTTCTACAGGAACATCTTCTACTTCCTCTTTACCAGCTTTTGGAATTAAAGCAAAACATACATGCTCATGCCTCATACCATCTAGGAAATTTCTTCCATCAACAAAAGTTATCCTTGCATTACCACATACCTTTTCTTCAGTCTCCTTCAATGGTTTTAGCTTATGTCGCACTCCATCCTTTGTCAGGGAATAGGTATTTGCACGACCATCATGTACAGCACATCTATCAAACTGCCATGGTCTACCCAACAACATATGACATGCATCCATAGATATGATATCACACAATACCTCATCTTGGTATCCGCCAACCTTAAACTTTACTAGGCATTGTTCATTGACCATGACCTTGTGGTCATCCTGTACCCAGGCAATCCGATATGGATGTGGGTGTTTCTGTCTCTTGAGCTTCAACTTTGTCACCATCTCTTCTGACACCAAATTGTCAGTGCTTCCACTATCAATAATCACATCACAACATTTACCTTCACACTTGCACCTGGTGCGAAACAGGCTCCTTCTTTGCTCAGGTTCATTCTCACCACTCAACAGGACTCTTCTGTTAATCAAAGTTTCTCCTCTTTCAGCATCTTCAGAATTTGATGATCTGGCATCTTCATCTACATGTGCAACTCTGGCCTGGCCTTCATTTCTCCTGTCTGTTCTACCTTGGCGCTGAGGACATTCAAATGCCCTATGACCTCCTTCTCCACATTGAAAACATGTTCCACGGAAGCCTCCTCTTCCAGATCCTTGTCCTCTTCCTCTTCCTCTCTGATCTCTATTATTCTGATCCTGGAAGCGATTGGAATTATTTCCACGCTGATTCTGACTGCTACTGGCCTCATCCTTCTTTTTCGGATCTTCATTTCGGCCACCATATGACCGTCCACCAGATCGTCCACTGCGACCTCTTCCGTTTTGTCTGCTCTCAAACTTCTTGTTCAGCTTTTCCTCCACTTTTAAGGCAAACTGGTATGCCTCTTCAATACTGTTCATTCGAACCAGATTCAGCTCCTCCTGAATGCTTGGCCTTAACCCATTAAGGTATCGGGCAACTTTCTCTTTATCAGCTTCTGCATGGCCTGTTCTGATGAGAAGTCGATAGAACTCCTCTGTATACTCTTGAACAGATCTTCTTGCTTGCTTCAAACTTTGCATTTTCTTTAGTAGATCAAGCTCATAATCAACAGGAATGAACTGTCGCTTCAATTTATCCACCATTCGATCCCATCTTGTGATTTTATCTTTCCCTCTTCTATTTCGCTCCAATTGAATTTCTTGCCACCAGATCTTCGCATGACCTTTTAGTCTGGCCTTCGCAAATTTGACCCTATCAGGATCCTCAACATCTTCATACTCAAAATATTCCTCACATTCATTGATCCAGTCAATCAATTCCTCTGGGTTAAGATTTCCAGAAAATGTAGGAACCTCAATCTTAGGTCTTTTCCCAATCTTGGAAATGGCCCGAAAAAGTCTTTCTTCCTCCTGGTTCACAATTTCAACTTCTCCTGCTTCATATTCTTCTTCGGCTTCATCCTCGCTTTCGTCTCTGACATTAAGATTCATTCCTCTACGAATCTCTTCTTGTAATGCTCACACTTGTCTCTGTAGCTCTCTAACCTCAGGTGTTACAACACCAGCTCTTCCGCCACGTTCCCTTCGTGGAGGCATTTTCGCGATGCGCGCTGAAACCCTAGCCACGGTCCTGGTGCAAACTGCCTCACAGTCGGCGATCTGTTTACACACTCAAGAACTCCTGCTCTGATACCACTTGATGAAGGGTGCTCCCCTTAATACCACAAACACATAACAGATATAGAGAAATAACAACAAAATGCAAGAACAGAAAATTGGCTTCTTATTATCTCCACAAATGTGGAATTACAAACTTTCAGAATTACAATATGCAAAGCCACATGGGCATTCCCTTACAATATTCTATAGGACAAAGCCTCGAACTATTACCCAGATCTACTACCCAGAACTATTCTGAACTGCCTAAGACAATAATACAGCCTTCCTTATATAGGCAATTTTCCACCCCCTGGGAAGGTTCCAGAATTTTAGCCAATAAGGCCGACCAAACTTAGAATTATTTTTATTTTACATTTCATTACATCATAGTCGGCTCAAAATAAATTTTGAAACCCGAATAGAAATTTTGAAGAAAAATCATTTTCCGCCATTTCAGGTGACCCAACTTCCGAAGACCATAAGTCATCACCAGTTGACCCGATTGACTATTGTAACCCCATTTCGGAAAGGGCGCGAGGAGCTCTACAATGCTTGAATCAAGCAAGCTTCATTCAGCCCAAAATTCGACCTCATCCGGGGCCTCTAAAGCCTTCAAAACTGAGTTCGAAGTTTCTGTACCCTGCTGCCAATACCGAAAATCTTCAATATCTTCCAATATACACTTGATCTGGCAATGAAACTTTACTGGCAGACTTATATGACCAAAATGAACCTCCAAGAAAGAAATCAGATCATTCTGAGCACATACGAAAATTACCAAAAATAGTAACTTTCCATAAATAGCAGCTCTGCACAAAATAACCCTTATTGAATATAAAAACATAAATATTTTTGGGTGATGCAAGATTGCTCTTACACCCAGGATGCTCTTAAAGTGGTGTTTGTATTCCAATAAATAACTCAATAGAAACATAAATAGACCACCTCATAGGCTCCATAGACTCTTGATGGTCCGACCAACAAGTTTTGAGAACAAGACACCCTATCCTTGGCCAAGAAATGCTTAGCAATAAATAACTAAGGAAACTGGTGCCAAGTGGAGTAAGGTGCCTATCCTAAACACTAATGTGCTAGAGGGAAACTATTGTAATTTTTTATTGTTATTTAGACATTCCTCTATCTCATATGTCTGCTAGTGTCCAATATGAGTACTAGTGTCCTATTGGTAAACAAAGTTTTCATTATTAATTTAACTTAAAAATGGTTGTATTCACCTGAAGCGTGGTGATAGCCATGCTAACAACTAGAGAGATTATTGTAGAATGTTAATTTTCCTTTAAATTTGACAAGGAATCTCCCTTGTATGATGGAGGTTTTTGGATATTTCTATGTATTTTTAACCTAAAAATACAAAATGGAAAATAGATAAAACTAAAGAAAGTTGAATAACAAAAACCTTATTAGCATATGTATGAACACCAAATAGGAATTCATGAATCATAATGATTGCTATGGGGGTTTCCATGAAAAAAATATGTTCTCACATGCAATAAAAGAGAAAGAAGGGTGACAAATCTTCACATACAATGAGATAAGCTATGCCAACACATTCAAATTGAAATACCAAAGCTTGTTGGTGTATCATTGCATCGATCACACATATCATCAATAGTTTGCACAAATACATAAAGAGATTACTGATTTGACATATGGGAAGTTAGTAATAATAATAGATGAGCACGTTTAGAAAACACAAACCAAAATGTATGCTTTATTATCTTCTTGAAATGTTATAATTTCAGCAACCTTTTATACATAGGGTAAATCCAAAAGTTTATTTTAGAATTATTCTACAATTTCTCCTCTGTAAGACTCCCCTTTACATTACAAGTGACCTTGTATTCTTAGACTTTCCTAGAATAACTACCTAACAAAATGCTTAGAATAAATACTCATGTAGCTACTTTGGATACATACTTAAGTGGTCACTTAGGATAACAACCTAAGTAATTCATTTTAGTAACTACTTTAGTAATTACTTCCAATACTAACTATCTTTACAATCAAGTTAGGATTTACCTAACTTTTATAGAAAAAGAATCTATTTTCTAATTAATAGTTACAATAAGTGACTTAAGTAGCTTTTACAAAAAGGTAATTTGAAACTTTTTATACCAAAAGAAGAACATGAGTATTAGTTTTTCTTCTAGATACATTTTTCATCTCCATCTTCTTCTTCTCTTACACTTTCTAATTATATTCCTAGAACTGAGCATTTTATATCTTATCTTCTTCATGTCATAGAAGGGACTAGCACATAATTTTGTACAGACAAAAATAAAGTCATGCATAGTAGGGAATGGATAAGATTTTTAAAATAAACTTTCTAGTCAAAAGGTTTGAGAGGATCCTCACAAAAATAAACTTTTCATTCATAACTTATTTATCAAGCCATTGCACTATTTGTCAACTTTGTAAAATTCCTCATGAGCTTTGCAATATATAAAGAATATACTATCATATCATTCAGATTCTAGCTAAAAAAAATTAATTATTTATAACTTTGACAAGATTACACCATTATTTTGTTTAAAATTCATCAAAACCTCTTGAAGCCTCTAAGTACTTGCAATACCTATAATGCAATGCTTCATGAACTCCATTGAATATAGAAAAATTATCTGATAATGTATTGTCAAACTGGCTAACTTCCCTATAAAGATTGAAGTTTGGCAATAAATGCCACATTGCCAATATATAAAAGATAAAGAACTTGGTCAACTGAGTCAAGGGTCAAAAATCACATATCAACAAAACTAAATAATTTCCATTTATATTCCATGAAAAGCTCAAGCTTCGACCAACTTCTCGAATAGATTAAGACAATACATGAGTCTAAAAACAAGAGGAGGTGCCAACCAAAAACTTTCAAACACACCATCAGTATCTCACACGAGATGTATTACACTAAGATCAATAATAATTTTGACCAACAATCAAACATAATAGCTAGCAAAATGTTAACAAATTTTGACACCCTTGTCAAAATACATCAATATACACCAAATATTAAATAGACCAACAAGATTCTTAAGTCACTTCTGACATAAAAAATAACATGGGAGCCTTTAATTAGGCTAATAATAGAATACATACATTTTTACATAGGTCACTTGTTCAAACATAGAAAAGTTATTGTGCAAATATGACCAGCATCCCAACAAAAGCTCAAGTGACACTTGCATCACTCAAGCACATAGAGGGTGAGAATATTGCAGAAGTGTGTTTCCACATAACTGTAAAGTAGTTACACTTCCTTGGAATTTTTCCTGACATGAAAGATACCTAGTCCAGCTCGAAGTAGTCTAAACAAGAAAAAATGAAAGGAGTAATAGAACTCGTGCAATGGTGAATCCATAAACCAATACAACAAAAAAGTCAAGGACACATAGTAAGTGCATGTAAGAAATATGCCATCATAAGCATTGATCCTTGTTTGACTTATCCAAAAAATCGTATGTAGATCCTTCTCAATTGTTCTTGCTTTGGGAGAAAAGAAAATAAACATTCTCAAATGGAAGAGAACACAAGGATTCATATATACATCTTTTCTTTGAGTAAATGAATATCTTAGTTATATAGTGCATTTTTCAAGAAAAACAAAAAAAAGTCTGGAAATAGCATCAGCAAAGAAAACTAAATGCACTATCTTTCTTATCTAGCCAACATGTAAGAACATACATATAGTCCAATTTGATCACATTGATGCTAAATAAGTAATCCATTCACATGATTATCAATAGACAACATAAATACATCTAAAAACATGTAAAGTAATCAAGACATAGATAAGCATTTCTTACTTGATAATATGCTTAATAAAATTCTCAAACATGAAAAATTTCAACTCATACTTATAGATATAGAATCAAAGACCATATATATATATATATATATATATAATGAAACTGACATAGTGGTTCAAAAATCAAACATTTGATCACAACTAAATTCTTCGCATGCGTGTGCAAACCCCAAAGACTATATTAGATCTAAATAACCCAACTAACATTTGCAACTAGTTTTTATCCCAGCATTTAATAAAATATTTCATTAGTCCTCAACATGGGCTCATAACAAAAACCAGGCATAAACAGTACCGATTTAGATTTTCCCCATTAATCACACAGTTTCTAGACATATCTTTCAAACACCTTAATCATCAAGAAAAGTATCCACCATTTGGCTTGATCTTAGACATTCTCATATTGACAATTTTTGTTGTGTTTTTCATGTTCTACACTAAAAGGTTAAACATTTGGATGCATATCTTTCTAAACAAAAAGATGGCTTTAACCTGGAGAGTATATAGAAATCTATATTGACCGATTGACTGAGTGAACACATTCTTGCAGCACAAAAACATTACAGGCATTGCTGTTTACGCTGACAATCAATGAACCATTTCAAAACACACTCCAATCATGATTATTAAGAACTAACAGAAGGAACTATATTAGAATATAAATTCAATTCACAAAACCCAAAAAGAACAGACCTCGTTTCTCAGCCAAATGGCAACATCAAATAAATCTAGGACCTTCAATGGAGCGGAACAACAGTTTGGAAAACACGTGCCCCTAACAATTGTTGTATATAGTGATTTAAAGAACCCGCATACTAATATAACATGACCCGCTGAACCAGAGACTGGTATAGTTGGACAACAGAGGTGACATTTTTTATTACCTCTTCTAAATAGAAAAACACACACATTAAGTGGATCATATTTTCTTAAGACAGACGTTGTTCAACGTAAGTTTTCTTGAATGTTTAACAAAAAATGAGCCAAGGAAATCACGACCACAGACATTGATCTCATGTTTATACGTTGAAGTCTGATGGACATGGATCAACTCGGATCTGCGACATGGAGATATGAACGAATTTGAATTTAAAGCAGTACAATAGCTTCCTACAGTTCGGGCCGCTCAGCTTCAAGTATATGCATAATCATAGCTCAATAAGAACAAAAGGCAAAAGGCATTTAAGGTCAAACATAGGAACTAATGCTATTATAATGATTGAATCTGTTTAAATTCAACTAGCAATCCAATAAGGGAGTGCGATAATTTTCCAGGAAAAACAAGTCACAACCTAAATGAATAAATATATATACAGCCATCCATGACCATTTAAAATCTTATTTACACTTAATTCAATAACTGCAAATAGAGCTAGATTAATTACTACTTCAAAGACGGTTACCATTTTAGACTAAACACAACTCGGTTGTGTTTCCCTATACTTCCATTTCTTTATAGCGATACATCATCTCTTACAACTTTAAAAACAAACTTAAAAAAATAGAGGATTCTGATAAACTACGCGGCGGCCAGTTTCCCCAAATGTGGGATAAGGATTGGATTTGAAGGGAAAGTTAATGATGCTTAATGGGTTGTGACATTCTCTTTCAGGTTTTCACATTTTTTAATGATGCTTAATTTGTAAGGCCTCCATAATATCTATGAATAACATTTAATGTCTAGAGTTAAAAAAAAAATTGACCTGAAGTCCGTGTCAGAATTACTCATCATTATTTGCATTTGACTTGGGAGCTCTATTGAATAATATTTTGTTGGTCTGTTTGTGTCTTATTTTTTTATCGAGTACCTTCCTCTAGATCGTCATATTGGCTTGCTCTAAGCTTCTTCAAACACACTACAAATGCGGTTCCTATAGCCAAACCCTACCTTATATGCATGCAACACATAAATTTCAATCGGTGCTGCTTTTCGATACTTCTATAACTTGTGGACAACTTTGAAAGATTCCATGATCCTTTGAGTTTCTGGTCCAATATTGCAAAACGTTTTGTATTGTCTTCTTTCATTATTCGTTCTTCACTATCTTATGTACGTTTCCACATGTCTTTCATGGAAACTTTGTAACTGTTGAAAGTAAAAATTGCAGACAAAGACTAACTAAAACAAAACAGAATATAAAAGATTAAATATGCACAGACACAGAGACACATAGTTTATAGTGGTTCATCCAGCTATTCTGGATTACATCCACTTTGCAAGCAGGGCCAATATCTCTATTGAAAATAATGTCTGATACAAAGTACAACAGCTCTAAGCTATTCTTCATCTATTACATTGTCAAGCATACTGTCATAGCATTATGCGGAAGTCAAGGAATCAGTGGTTACAGCAGTAGGTAAGTCTTTATTTGGGCTTCACATAGACTGCCATAGCCGTTACATGGTAGGGGCAGTTACAATCTCCCACTTGAAGTCCAAACAATGCTATGAGGCGAGCTGCTCAGAGATATCCCCCACTTGGTGCTTATGGCTATGTCGTCACAATGCCGAGAGAAGTTCTACAGAATTCAAACTTCTCTCTTGGTACTACCTTGGTGAACGCATCAGCCAGATTTACCTTTGTGTTAATCTTCTCTAACCGTAGTCTTCCCTCTTCAAGAGCATGACGGATTAAGTGAAATCTGGTCTCAATATGCTTTGTGCGACTGTGGAAAGCTGAATCTTTGGCCAAATGAATGACGTTGTTGCTATCAGAGAATAGAGTAAATGTGGATTGTTTAAATCCCAACTCTCCAAACAATCGCTGTAACCATATCAGCTCTTTAGCTCCCTCAGCGAGAGCAATGTATTCAGCCTCGGTGGAGGAAAGAGCAACCACTTGTTGCTTCCGAGAAGTCCCGCTAATCGCTACTCCAGCAAAAGTAAACACATAGCCTATTGTAGATCTCCTTGTATCTAAATCTCCAGCCATATCAGAATCAGCATATCCGCAAATATAAGGGGCCTTACTGTTAAAACATAAAACATGAGAGGAAGTGCCTCTCAAATACCGAAGAGTCCATTGAACTGCCTACCAATGAGTTTTACTAGGATTACTCATAAAACCACTCACAACTCCCACTGCTTGAGAAATATTTGGACGTGTGCTAACCATGGCGTACATCAAACTACCAACTGTTGAAGAATAAGGAATACCAACCATCTCTTGTTTTTCTTCCTGAGTAGAAGGACACATTTTTTAAGACAATCGGAAATGATTAGCCAATGGAGTGGCAATCGATTTTGCATTTGTCATATTAAATTTCTCTAAAACTTTAAGAATGTATTTTTTTTGAGATAACTTTATTTCTCACCTATGTCTATCTTGGATTATATCCATCTCAAGAATCCTCTTCGCTGCCCCTAAATCTTTCATGGAAAAATGAAGAGACAAATGTGTCTTCAGCTCATGAATGACTCTCATACTATTACCAGCAGTCAACATATCATCGACATACAATAGCAAGATCACAAACTCACCAGTCGGAAGCCTTTTGAAGTATACACATGGGTCTGATTCGCAGCGAGTAAAACCTTGTTGAGTCATGAAGTTATCAAACTTTAAATACCATTGACGTGGGGCTTGCTTCAACCCATAGAGACTCCTCTTTAACTTGCAAGCTAAATGCTCCTGCCCCTATTTTACAAAGCCATCCGGTTGTTCCATATATAGCTCTTCATCAATGTCCCCGTGTAAAAACATTGTTTTGATATCGAGTTGCTCAAGCTCGAGATCCCATGCTGCTGCCATGCCAAGTACCAAATGAATGGTCTGCATTTTCACCACTAGAGAAAAAATTTCATTGAAATCCATACCCTTCTATTGAGAAAATCCCTTCACTACCAGTTTGGCTTTGTATCTCTTGCATCCTCTGTCTTCCTCTTTGATGTGATAGACCCATTTATTTTTCAATACTTTACGGTTTGGCAGAAGAGTGACCAAATCCCAGGTCTAATTCATGTGTAAGGAATCCATTTAATCTCGCATTGCATCCAACCAGAATGTTGAATTTACATTAGAACATGCCTGTTTAAAAGTTTGTGTCTCTACCTGATCAGAGCACAAAGAAAATAACAATTCATAATCATCATACTTTCTAGGATGCTTTCTCTCTCTGGTAGACCTCCTCAATTGGACATGTTGATTAATGTCAACATCAGAATCAGTAGTGTGTTCAACCTCTGTATTTCTAGAACCTTGTAAATTACTAGCATCATGTGTCTCAGTTAACTCTGTCGCTTGGCAAAAAGGTTGAACAGTGTATCCAGAAGACTCCCCTCTTTGCAAATTGTGTTGCATGCAGGGGTTGGTAGAGTCTACGTGTGGTAGAGATGAATGTGTAGGCGGCAGCATATGTGGCATGAGTGTTAGAGGATGCTCACATAGGGAGTAGACCGCAAGAGGCATGGGCTACTCTCTAGCCACCCATGACAGAGAGTGCTCACGTGGTGAAGAGGCCTCCTCCTGCTGGCGCGGTAGAGTGGGATCCCGCGGGTTGTGTAGAGGGGCATGCAGTTGGGAAAACGTGGGAGGAAGGGCCTCCTGCTCTGTTCTCTCACCATGATAGGAGCTTGAAGGGGCTGCGATAGGTATTGAATTCAAAAGTGGCGTAGGAAATTGGGGAGGTTGCGGTTGGAAAGGAGCTCCCACATCAAACACAGTTCGATCATTAACCTCAGCACCATCATTAAACATAGGGTAATTTGTAAATAGTGGATATGTGTTAACCACAACTGGGGTGGGAGTCATAAGGGGTTGTTGAAGAATTGGGCAAGACAAAGCAGTTGTGAAAGAATTTTTTTGAGCAGTGCTAGAGGAAACAAACGTAGATGGGTGGAATGTGACCCGGGGTGTGTTCTGCATACGATTTCCATTATCAGACAGATTGAATTTAATAAATTCATCAGAGGAAGAGTTTTGAATTTGCAAACCTGAGAAGGATTTCTCATTAAATACAACATCCCTGCTCCGTATCACTTTCTTAGTGATTGAATCCCATAGAAGATAACCAAACTCATCCTCACCATACCCCAAAAAAATGCATCTCTTGGATTTGTAATCCAACTTCGTTCTTTGCTCATTAATATGAGTGTATGCATCACATCCAAAAATGCGCAAATGAGAAAATGAAATTCTCTTACCAACCCACCTCTCTTCCGAAATGTCAAAATCAAGACGTGACAAAGGAGCTTGGTTGATTAAATAAACTGATGTATTACATGCCTCTACCTAGAATTCCTTCCCCAAACTGGCATTAGACAACATACACCAAGCTCTCTCCAAAATAGTTCTATTCAACCTCTCTGCTGCACCATTTTCTTGAGGTGTATAAGGGACTATTTTAATCCTCTGAATACCGTGATCTACACAAAATTGCTCAAACTCCAAAGAGAAAAACTCACCACCATTGTCCGTTAGTAGACATTTGATTTTTCTTCCAATTTGATTTTCCACCTTAGCCTTGAAGCCTTTAAATTTTGAAAAAACTTCTGATTTCTTATTCAGCATACAAATCCAAACTTTATGTGTGCAATCATCAAGAAATGTGACAAAATAATTAGCACCACCGATAGAAGTTACCTTCGTAGGACCGAAAACATCAGAATGAATGAGCTCTAATGGAGATGATTTCTTCTCATGACCCGTCCTTATGAAGCTGGTGCAATTTTCCTTGCCATAAAGGCAATGCTCACACAAGTCCAAATCAACTAATTTTAAACCTGGAAGTTGGTCTCTTCGAAGCATAACTTCAAGACCTATTTTTCTCATATGACCGAGCCTCTTATGCCAAAGTTTGGCATTGCTATCTGCAACTGCCATGGCTGCTCCCACTTCACCATTACACTCTAATGTGTATAAACTTCTAGTTTTCTACCCTTTTGCTAAAATTAATTGACCTTTAAGCTAAATCAAAACTAACATTGTAGCCTTGTGTATATAATTGACTAACAAAAATCAGATTACGCTTAAGTGTAGGAACATGCCTAACATCTTTTAAAATCCATTTACTTCCATTTTTTAGCGACAATAAAATATCCCCTTTTCCCACTATATCACATTCTTTGTTATCTCCAAGGAAAACTTTGCCAAACATACCTTCATGGTAATTTGTGAAAGCACTCTGGCATGGAGTTGCATGAAATGAGGCACCAGAATCAAGAACCCACGAATTTGAATCCATGTTTCCGGTTGCAAGTACCAAAGCTCCATCAGTTGTAGCATTAACACCGGCAATAATAACATTATTTTGAGCCCTTTTGTAGTTCCAACATTGCTTGTTTGTGTGCCCAAATTTTCCACAAAACCACCATGTGCCATTTCTTTCTCTCAATTTCGAGTGATGGCTCGATCTACCTCTTCCATTGTTATTGTTATTATTTCTTCCTCTCTCGTGACTTCTACCTCTATTGCTTGTGCTCACAGCTGTTAGAGCATCACCGGAAGAGGGTTCTTGATGTTTTCTTCGCATGTCTTCACTAAGTAATGTGGCTACGACTTCATCACATTTCAACTTACTCTTGGCTAGAATTGAAGTGCTCACAACCATTACAACTCCTTCCCAGCTGTTCAGAAGTGAGCATAATAATAAGATCTCCTTTATCTCATCATCTAATGTGATGCCAACCAAAATCAGCTGAGTAACTAAAATATTGAACTCGTTGAGATGATTCGATATCACTCCTTTCATTTTCAGATTATATAATTTCTTGATGATGAATAATTTGTTCGATGCTGAAGCTATCTCATATAGTGAAGATAACTTATCCCATGGTTCTTTCATGGTCTTCTCTCTCGAAACATTGAAGAGCACATTGCTTGATAAAGATAAGATGATCATTGTCTTTACTTTCTGATCGATCTTCTCCCAATCTTCATCTGACATCGAACCCTTTCCTTTTGTTTTTCCAAGTAATGCTAGTTGCAAATCCTGTTTGATAAGTAGAGATTCAATCTGTACTTTCCATAATCCAAAGTTCTGTCCTGATTATTTTCATGTCATTGGATGGCATCCCCTTTGATATATTAGGTTAAACCTTTCACGTTCGTTGTGTATGCTTCAAAATTTGTAGGCATTTCTTCTAGGGTCTTTGCGACTAAAATTTCTGTCAACATTATGAACCCTGCATGTTTTGATGAATGTCATTGCTCTATTCTTATAATTAATATTTTTGGTATGAATAATGAGGATGCTGACAAACTATATCTGGCAATTGTATTTTCTTGATAGTTTGTAAAGCCATTTTATTAAACTCATTTCATGCATACCTGGTGGTTATAACCACGTAGTGAGACCGCGTTTCTTTGAGGTATTTTGCAAAACAATTTAGGAACATTGTCTATGATTCCAAATTTCATGTGTGTTTACTAGAGCATTAAAAACTATTATATCTTGATAAGAATATTCCTACAAAATGTTTTTTTGATGCATGTCTGTACGCTGGTACAAAGCTCCATATTCTTGTGGGAAGTTGCACTTTAATAGATGGGTTTTCCTTAATGCTCAATGTCTGGACCTTTATATTTCAGGCTGATTTCTCTCATTTTATTTTGAAGTCTATTCATCAAATCTATTCTTTGCAAATCTTGCAATGATGACATTCCATGAGTTTGCATCACTGAGATGTTTTGGCCAGTATTTTACACACCTTGTCTATCCTGCTTAATTTTGCATGTGTTCATATTCTATAGAGATGCTTTGAATTGGCGTTGTAGTAGAGAGGATGGCGGAAAATATATTTTAGAATCGGCTTTAAGCCTGACAATTGCATTTACTTGGACCGTTCTAAATCATTTCCAAGAAATTCATTTTCTGCCAACCCTGCAATTATTTCTTTCCATGAAATAACATCTACTATTTGCCTTCAAAACAGTTATGTACCCTATTTTATGCTTCTACTTTTTATGGCGTGCAAGGAGGATTTTGGCAACCAATTTTATTTGTTTGAATATTTCTAAAAACTCTTGAAATAACATATCATGTTCATTTCCTGTTGTCATTGCATCATGAGAGGGTGTCGCCTTGTTCTATTCTATCAACCTGTTCACGTGCTTTATGTGTACTTCACATTTGTTGAAGTAATTAATTTCATCTAGTTGTATGAAGGAAAATGCAGATTTTTCATGAACTTAAAATAGGATTGTTAAATTTAGATTTTGTTTCAGTATGTATATTTTGCAATATGAGCTTTTATTATAAGTTAAAATTTTGGTATTCTAAAAATAAAATGAATTTGTTAATGATAGTGGAATACAAGCTTTTAAAAAAATATAATATGTAACTACAATTATGTATGAATATGCAATTATCTTTTATAATTTTAGTTGTCTATTGATTTTTCTAAGACCTCTATAAAAGATAGAGATTGTAATCAATTTGTTTGTCTTTGATCTTTTAGATCAATTGATCCTTGATTACATGATCAAGAAGGTTTTTTTTAATAAAATGATTTACGTATTTTTAAAAGAAATTTCTTTTGTGGTGTTTATTTAAATTCTTCAATTGATATCAAATTTGTTGCATTTTTTAATTTCTTCCTTTTGTATTAGAACCAGTTGATTGTGTATGCAGGACATGCAAAAAAGTCATTTCCAAAATTAAAGGAAGATTATGAGGATCTTATTTTTTGCAAGTGAAGACTTGTGGCTGGTTGAAAGAAATTTGTAGAAGGAAGATTTGTAACCTTTTCAATTCTACTAAAGTTAAAATTAATTCATTTACCAAAGAAGAAGTAACCCATATGAAGTTGCCAATGAAAATAGTGAAGATCACAATCCATTTTTTTTGTGATATTTCCTCATAAAAGGTGAAGCCATCCAAGTTGAAAGGATGAAGACAACCCTACTATTACTGCAGATGCAACCTCTATGGAAGGTGAAGGTGGTCTCAAAGGAGGAGATTGAAGTTGATGGGATTAGCAATCTAGTAAGAGAAATTGGAGTCCAGATCAAAACAAAGAGGAGATTCAACCTATAATAATTTTGGGTCGATGAGATCGGAAGATCATTGTCTTTTAAGATAAAGTTATCCCTGCCAAGTTTGTAATTGAAAGAAGCAGTTGAAATTAAGGGGGAGATTGTTGAAGTGACTAATTTCATCTAGTTGTATAAAGAGAAATGTTGGTTTCGTATGAGCTTGAAATATCACTACTAAATTTAGATTTTTCTTGAAGAATTATACATGGCATTTGCAACATGAGCTTTTATTATAAGTTAAAATTTTGGTGTTTTAAAAATAGAATGAATTTATTTTTGATTGTAGGTAAAAATAGGTTTTAAGGGGACTCAAAACCCCTTACAAGTCTTACAAAATAAGATTAATCATTAAGTCCATAGAAATGAAACAGGACTGGAAACCAGCCCACAAGACGCAAAACCAGCACAAAAAAACAAAAAACAAAAAGCTGAAAACAACACCCGGCAATAGAAAACCCTTAAAACTAAAAAAGAAAAGGAAGAGGAGAAGATGACAAGCTAGGAAAACTCCAGATGAGTTCCCTCTGCCTCTTTCTTAGCTTTAGACACCTTCTTGATAGCTGCGTTGAAATTTGAAAGCTCCAGGATCTTGTCATGGATCTTCTTCCTTTTTGCAGACCGTGTGCATTTGCAAGGACCAGCATCATCCACATCCCCTTTTTCATCTTTGAGCTTGCTGGTAGGAGACCCAAAATCTAGCTCTGCCTTGATAGTCATGAAGCACTCCATCGTTGAACCCATGAAAATGTTATTATCCAGCATATTCTTCTTAAGAGTGTTCTCTAGGTTTTCTATTTTTTTCACATATCCTTCATATTTTTATAACCCTCATTGACCTTTCAGACATCTATCCCCTCCAACCCAGTAGCTAGATACCCCTGAAGAAGATCAACCTTGGTAGAGAGGGAGAAAAATTTGAGGTTGAGACTTTTAAGTTCTTGGAAGACCCATTTCATCAGGTGAAACAAATACATTGACATCACCTTTGCCATTTGAAGGACACCGAAAGGGAGGTCGATCTTATCATCTATATCCTCTTTTAGGAGTTGAACATTCTTCTCCTACATGTCCATAGTTTTCACAAATGGAATGTTCCTAGAGCTTGAAGGGTAATTACCCTTCTCATCAAGTTCCAAAATAAGAGTATTGTTGTCCTCCTTCCTCTCTGACTACACTTCCATAACCACTTCCAACTTCGGGGAGATAGGAAGATCATGTTCCTCAGAGCTATCGTAATTAACTAGAATGGGGACCTTCTTACCACCCACATCCTCATCTTTGTCCATAGCAATAGGGTCATCCACTCTATCCTGATCAGAAACGTCAAACTCTTCCTTGTCCTCATTGTCACCAGAAACACTAACCAAAGCTGACAGAGACTCTTTGCTTTCCTCATCAGATGAATTAACAGTGGCAGCATAACCCTCAACACTCTCACCATTAGAATCAGTTTCCATGCCACCCTTCTTATCCAATTTTAATTTTTTTCCAGCTCACATCTCCTCTTTACTCTCACCCTCCCTAGTATGTTTCCCCAAAGCCTTGGTTGAACTAGAGACACTAGGTGAGGAGATAATAGGGCTACTAACAATAATTTTCTTAATATATGTATCATCTTAAAATGGAAGAACTTCCATGTTAAGAGAATTTAGCCCTCTGAGTGAGTGGTCTGGGGTCATGTCAAGCACCTTGATCAGGTCTTTGCTCAAATCTAGCTTTATCCTCCCCATTCTACTTCTCTCTCCACTTGATTTCACTTCATTTTTGCATTTCCTAGCATTCTGAGTCAGGATCTTGAGGTTTTTGACCATAAGGTCAAAGTCGACCTCAACCCTGACCTAGTTAGGATCGACCTCAACCCTAACCTGGTCAGTTCCAAGCTCGTCCTTGACCCCCTGTCTAGATTTCAAATTTCCTTGATTTCTGGGTGTCGGGTTTCGGGGATATTTGTTTTCCCGCCTCCGGGTTGGCCATTTCTAGTTTCAAAATGGTAAATCCTCAAATTGCATTTAATCTAGGTATATTTTCTAAATGTTAGGACCTAATTGGGATTTAATTCTCCAAGGTGGCCCCTCTAGAGGATTGTACCCTAGTTCACTATAAAAGGAGGCCTTCCTCTCTCATTTTCTCCATCAAGTTTTCATGTTCAAGCACTCTCAAGCAAGGTGATCTAGCCATCATGATGGTGTGATCTTCCTTCAAGATCCTTTGTTCATCTTGATGATCCATTTCATTCTTCCCTCAAGGTGGATTCCAAGCATACAATCATGGAGGTTTGATTTAAATTTATTGATGTTATGTTCAAGCTTTCATATCAACATACATGATTACATTTCAAATATAATTGCATATCTATTGAATGTCATAGCTTCATTGTTAGATCTACTTCTACTACTTGCTAGCATTCTCCATTTCAATTTCAATATTAAGGTTGATTCCAAACTGGGGTTTGACTAAGGAAAACCCCCCAAACAAACAACAAAACCATTTTTCTTCCAGGTACAGGTGCCAAATTTTGGATCTGAGAGTAGATTTGGATACCATTTTTGGCGAACTTCCGAGATCTACGAACAAAGTCAAAATCGACCTTCAAACAAAGAATGTAGCCTTTAACATTTTATGAGGGTCAAAGACTACCTACCGTCGAAAAGACAAAAGATTTATGGGTTTTCTTCATCTCAACGTTTCTAGTCCAAAATAGGTTGTAGAATTGCCTGAAAGTACACACAAACATCATAAATTGACATTTTCCAGATTTTCCCTAATTTGTGGTTAGTACTTCCCTTTCAATTTCAAACACTTCAATTCCATCATAGGGAAATATAAGGTTTTCTTCCTTTTTCATATTCTCCATAGATTCATTCGATTCTGTATTAACCTTTTGGTTGATCAATTTGGATCTCTGCTTTGGTAATTTGGATTTAGAATTAGATCTCATATTTCCCCCATACATTTTAGGGTGAATCCTATTTCATCCTATTAATTTTGGTGAACCTGACATACTTACTCTCTTTCTTTTTGGTTTTAGATCATTTGTTTTCTTGCCTTAAGATTAGATTTCTTTTATGCTCTTACATTTCAAAAATAAAAAAAAAATTGCAAAATTTCTTCAAAAATACAAAAACATTTACATTACTTTGTAGAATTAGATGCTCTATTGTGTTTGATTTCCTTTTCATGTTTATACAATTTCATTTGAATACATTTGGATATATCTAGATCTATTTGTTATCATGTTGCACAAGTTGTTTCAAACATTTTCCAAAACTTTTGGGATTACAGAACATCCTCCTCTTACCTTACTATTGCATGGCGTTGCACCTAGAAAAACTTCATCTAAGGCATGTGATGTTGCTTTTTCCTCTTTTGAATTACCTTATAAGGATATATTAGAGAAGGAAGATGACCTTAATCTATATCTCCATCATATTTCTCTTTATGGAGAGGAGTTGAAGATTGATGTTAATTCTTCTCCTAATAGATATCCTTCCCTCTCTAGGGATGAAGCTTTAATGACTTATGAAACTCCTATAATACGCTTAATGGATAGGGATGATAATTCTCCTATTTGGGATGAGGCTTTGAATTTAAATGTTGATTACTCTCTTCCTCATGAGGCCATTGTGTATAATTCTACTTTTTGGAATGAACCCTTGGATAAATACATTGATTTATCCCCTCCTTGTGAAAGATTTTTTATACAAGCGGATGACATATTATCTAAAACATACTTCCCTTATGAGAAAGAAGATGACATTATAAATCCTTCACCTTTGTTTGGGATTCCCTCTAGTGATGAGGCATTATCAAAGAAAGAAATGAATTCCCTTAATGCTCTTCCTCTTAGTGGTGATCTTATGAGAAATCAAGATCCTACCTCACAACTTTCTTACCATAATATTACTTATATCTTTTCAAATCCTTTTCCAACTGTGGTTCCAAGTGTTCCTTTGGTTGTGTCTTCCATTCATATCAATTCCTACACTTTTACTAGTGTTTCTAATCTTCCTAATCCTAATCCTATCTTTCCTAATCCAATTCCTAATTCTCCATCTGCTATTCCTAGTTGTTCTCATGCTTATGTTGAGGTTCAAATTATGGTTCATGATGTAGATGTGCAAAGATTCTTCAAAGTACCTTCTCCATATTATCCTATTCATAAAGATAAAAGATAAGAAACTTCCCCTTTGATATTTCTTCATAATTTTACCCCTCACTCTAATATAACATAGATATTTTCTCCTCTAGACTGGGGGGCAAGAGGTATATTTCTTCCTATCATTTAGAATCCATTATGAGCTTAATTGGTTATGTTTTCATGGTTTGTATTATGATTTCTTTTCATCCATTTCTCTCTTCTATTATTCAAGATATATTTTCTAGGACATGTGTTTTGCAAAGATATCCCTTGCATTTCATCCCTTGGGGGCAAGGTTCTTCTTTCTGTCTCTTTGTCTAGGGAACTGATTTCCTTAGCTTAGTGGTATTTGTTTATATTGCAATATTATTTCATCATATTGACGGATGTTTTGACTATGGATAATCTTCTTATATGTGAAGTTGTTGTCCTACGTCGTCACTTCTTCTCTATGTTGCAAATTATGTTCTTTATAAACTCTCACCCTTGCTTTGGTGTTAGAGTTGTTTCCCTCACTCCAAAGATTCCTCTTCCTCTTGTTTGTGGGGAGCTTGATGATTGAATCTTTTTTCCCACCTTTGAAAGATGATATTTTATCTAAAGCACTCCTCTTTGGTGGGGGTCTTCTTGATAAGATCTCTTTTCATTTTAGGATCCTTTTTCCATAAGTGACATATCCTTTTCACAATTATCTATACTCTTGGATGTAGGGGTCAATATCCCTCACTAAGAATATGGTGTACATTGTTGTAAAAAGGATATCTCCTTGCATTGTGAAGTAGGTATCCTCTTCCATCTTTGTTCCTACACCTGGGGGCAAGGATGCTATCTCCTTCTTTTTTGTCTTTCCGAGATTCACCTCTTTCCTTAGGTAAGTAGCATTTATCTATTATGTGATATCCAATCATACATGAAAATTTTGGTTTGCATTGAGGATATATGTCCTTGATAACAACCTCTTTTGTTGTTTGACATTGGGTTTCCATGATTAATATATCTCTCACCTTGGAAACTGAACAGTGTGCTATCCCTCACAAGGGTTACTTTTTTTCCACTTCTTGCATGATATCTCTTTGCATTCATCCCTTCCATGGCCTCATAGGAGTTGTGACCTTCTTGGCTTGGACTAGGTGTTGTCTATGGATATTGTCTTGATGCTGAAGAAGGCTTTATCCTTGTTCTTTTCTTTCCTTAACATGTCAAAATAGTATGTTTTTGCCATATTAAGGAGGGGGGCATATATAGGGCCTCCCTTGTACTATAGTTTTTTTAATTTTTATATGCTAAATATTGGAAGGTAATGCACATAAGTTGCTAAATCCTGAAAAGACATGCATCTATATGCTAAATCTTCTGATGGTAACACACATAAGTTTCTAAATCCTGAGGAGACATGCATTTTTCAAAATTTTCAATATGCATTTCCAATTTCAAATATGATAAATCTTGGAAGGTAACGCATATAAGTTGCTAAATCCTAAAAAGACATGCATTCATATGCTAAATCTTTTGAAGGTAACACACATAAGTTGCTAAATCCTGATGAGACACACATTTCATATTCATAGTGATACAAGAAGGTGGATCAATGAGTATTCTAGAAGCCATCAGAAGACGCATTACAATTGCAAGCATAGTTTATGGGTGAACCTATTGGGCTCTCGCTCCAAGGTGATTCATGGTAAGGTGGACATCTTATCAGGTGAGGTAATCACTCTTTTCCCTTTCTCTCTTTTCTACTTTCATCCTAGTAGGATAGGATCATGAAGCTATGTTATTTATAGTGTTGCTCTTGTCTTTCTTATGTAATCATTTATGCTTTTATGATAGTTTTCCATATATGATATTAGTATGAGAAATATTTCTTAGCAAGGTTTCTTATGCTAATTGATTTGGGTTGTTTGTACTAACCCTTGTTCTTTTGACACCCTCATGCATGTATGTTGAGTTAGAATCCTTAGTCTAGGAGCTTGTGTCCTTAAATAAGTGTTATTTTATCTCATTGTGAATCCACTTGGATCTTCTCTTTCTTCTCCTTTACCAATAGTTTGCATTGAGTCCATACTCTTGCTAAAGTGGGGGCTTAATGTATCATCTTAAAATGGAAGCACTTCCATGTTAAGAGCATTTATCCCTCCAAGTGAGTGGTCTGGAGTCATGTCAAGCACCTTGATCAGGTCTTTGCTCAAATCTAGCTTTATCCTCCCCATTTTTCTTCTCTCTCCACTTGATTCCACTTCATTTCTACATTTCCTAGCATTCTAGGTTAGGATCCTGAGGTTTTTGACCATAAGGTCAAAGTTGACTTTATGGTGTCAAAGTCAACCTTGACCTTGACCTGGTCAGGATCAACCTCAACCCTGACCTGGTTAGTTCCAAGCTCATCCTTGACCCCCTATCCAGATTTCAAATTTCCTTGATTTTCCTGTGTCAAGTTTCAGGGATATTTGTTTTCCCGCCTCCAGGTCAGCTATTTCAGGTTTCAGAATGGTAAATCCTCAAATTGCATTTAATCTAGGTATATTTTCTAAAGGTTAGGACCTAATTGGGATTTAATTCTCCAAGGTAGCCCTTCTAGAGGATTGTGCCCTAGTTCACTATAAAAGGAGGCCTTCCTCTCTCATTTTCTCCATCAAATTTTCATGCTCAAGCACTCTCAAGAAAGGTGATCAAGAATACATCCATTCAATTAAGCATTCAATCATTCAAGTCTTCTTCTACATCCAAGTTCTCCATTGAAGATCAAGGATTCAATCATTCAAGCCATTGAAGGGATTTGGTTCAAGCATTCAAGATTCATCATTCAAACCCTAGATCTAGCCATCATGATGGTGTGATCTTCCTTCAAGATCCTTTGTTCATCTTCAAGATCCATTTCATTCTTCCCTCAAGGTGGATTCCGAGCATACAATCATGGAGGTTTGATTTACATTTATCGATGTTATGTTTAAGCTTTCATATCAACATACTTGATTACATTTCAAATACAATTGCATATCTATTGAATGACATAGCTTCATTGTTAGATCTACTTCTACTACTTGCTAGCATTCTCCATTTCAATTTCAATATTAAGGTTGAAACCAAACTAGGGTTTGACCAAGGTAAACCCCCCAAACAAATAACAAAACCATTTTTCTTGCAGGTATAGGTGCAAAATTTTGGATCTAAGAGTAGATTTGGATAATCTTTTCGGTGAACTTTCAAGATCTACAAACAAAGTTAGAATCGACCTTCAAATAAAGAATGTAGCCTTTGACCTTTTATGAGGGTGAAAGACTACCTGCCATCAGAAAGACAAAAGTTTTCTAGGTTTTCTTTGTCTCGGCGTTTCCAGTCTGAGACAGGTTGCAGAATTGCCTGCAAGTACACACAGACATTAGAAATTGGCATTTTCCATATTTGCACTAATTTGAGGTTAGTACTTGCCTTTCAATTTCAAACACTTCAATTCCATCATAGGGAAATATAATTTTTTCTTCCTTTTTCATATTCTCCATAGATTGATTTGATTCTGTATTAACCTTTTGGTTGATCAATTTGGATCTCTCATTTGGGAGTTTGGATTTAGAATTAGATCTCATATTTCCCCCATACATATTAGGGTGAAACCTATTTCATCCTATTCAATAAAATCCATAATTAAAAGAATAAGACCCTCATGTAGAATGGGCTTGTTCCCTTTCTTCCTATGATCAATAATGCTACGATGAAGGGATCACAGCAGAAAGAATAGGAGAGAAACCCTAACCTTGTGTCTAAAATGAAAAAGTAGCATGAAATGATAGGAGTGAGCTCGCTTATACCTACCGTCCAGAGTGATATAATCCATGATATCAGTCATAACCTTCACCCAAATCTCCTTGAAAGCATCCACATCATAACAGCCACTAGAGTCCTTCACCAAGCACTTGGCCTCCATCTTATCTTTAGGGAAATGCTGAATAGCTTGTTGGGAGATCTACTTATCTCTATAGAACTTATTGCTAGTAATGTTCAGCCCAAACACCTCTGCGATAAGTTCCTCGGTGATTTTAACACTCATTCCACCTATGGTCACAATGTCATCCTTCCAGAACTCAACAAAAGCCATCATGACATCATCTTTGAACCCTTGAAGGCATTCCATGTACATGGTGAGGCCACCCTTCCTAAGCTTATCCCAGACCTCAGTCATATTCTTCCACTTATTATAGTCCTTCAGCTCCTTGTGGTTAAGCCCACCACCCATAATAGCCTAAGAGAAGAGACTCAATAGAAATAGCAAAAACAAAGCAAAGATAGAAAATAATGGCAGCCTTCAAATTGAACACCACGCTAATATACACATGTCTACACTTAGTTATCTCAGGAAAATTGAGACTTTCTATAACCCTTATAACTACATTAATTAACTTTTGTCTTTTCATCAAAGCTTTCTAAGATATTCCAAATCTATTGTTTTGCTATGAGTCCTATCAAACACCAACTTGGCCTTCAAATTGATGGCCAGATCCTTTCCTCCTTTCCAAGTCATGATGTCCTTAGCCCTGACAGCGATGTTCACCAACACATCTATAGTACTATTAGCCTCCCTAAAGTTGTGGGAAATAATAACCAACGTAAAGGAGTTAATGATAATTTGAGCCTCCTCTATAATTGCCTTAATAGACCATGATGGCTTGGTCACACCTTTAATATAGTCTAAAATATTCATGGAATCACCTTTAATCCACACATTCGGAGACATGTCCTTTTCTATAATTTTTAAACTTTGAAGGAGAGCCACAGCCTCTGCCACATGATTGCTCTGCATGCCAATAGGGAGCGCCATGACAATAAGATAGTTTTCCATATCATCCCAAATAATCCCACCACAACCAACAAGACCTAGGTTACCCTTCACCACACCATCAAAATTGGCTTTGATCCAGCCAGGAGGGGGAAAGCCAGATGGAATTCTCTTATTGGGAAGCAGAGTTCACTTTGGTGCTAGTAGAATTACCTCTAGAAAAAAAATCCAGCTTAGTTCCAATCGTGGTACTACAGTTCTCATTGATACTTATCTTAATCTTCTTGGCTATCACCACCGAAGGGAGGGTAGTATCTCTAAACACTTTGTCATTATGTTGTCTCCATAGTTTCCAGATAACATGGGGGGCAATGATGTTCCACATATGCCTATCCATAGGGACCTTCGCATTTCTCCAGTGGGTGAAGAAATTCTCTATATTATTTAGAAAAAACCAACATAACTTCCAGCATTGCAAAATAAGGCACCAAAATTCCCAAGAGTACTGATAGTCGATAGCCAAATGATAAACTAACTCCTCAACATTCTTACAAAGAAATCATCTATTGGGCAGAATCATGCCTCTCTTTTGGAGATTATCAATAGTAAGAATCTTATTCTAAAAAACTAGCCAAAAGAAACTATTAATTTTAGGAATTAACCGTTTATCCCAAACCTGGGCCCAAAAGAAGGAGGATCAAGTTGCTTCAACAAAATCTTAGAGGTAGAGGTGATAGAAAAGACTTCAGAAGGGAGAATCCCCCAAATCAACTCATCCGCCCTGGTAGTGTCCACTTTCTAAATATTCAGATCCAGCAGCAGAGGCTTAAGAGAAATATCAACAATAGAAAGATCAATCCAAGACTGGCTCCCCCAGTAGCCTCTAACCCATGGACCAAATCTCTATAAATAGATGTCAATAAAAGTCTGAAAGGAAGGGATAGAGTTCAGAGGATAATCTTTCAGCCAACAATCTTCCTAGAATTTAATTCTTCTATCATTACCCAAATACCACTTAGCTCCCTTGAAGGCCATCTCCTTAGCTTGCTGGATCCAATTCCAAATAAAAGAACCTTGGACCTTCACAACAGACATCATAAAATCTGAAATATGAGGGAAAGAGTAGAGATATTTATTTTGGATGATCTCATTGCACTCTTTTTTCTCACCAAAGATCCTCCAAATTTTCTTAGCCGGTAATGCCTGATTGGTGACTCTTAAGGGGTGGATACCCAAACCTCCCCACTTCTCAGGAGTGCAAACCTTGTCCCAAGAAACTAAAGTTAGTCTCTTTATTTCTTCCACCCCTGACCAAAGAAAAATTCTCTGAATCTTCTCAATAATGTCAGAAAATTTACCAGGAATCTTAAATAGACTTAGAGCATAGATAGGGAGACTCTGCAGAGAGGCCTTCAAGAGTTGGAGTTTACTAGCTTGACTGAGCAGAGCTCCTTTCTAGCCAGCTAATTTCCTATTGAATCTATCCATAATTCCAGCCCAAAATGAGTCACGACATTTTAAGCCCAAGGGAAGACAAAGATAAGTGGCAAGAAAAGCACCAATATCACATCCAATAATTCTGGCAATTCTATTATGTCTTTGTACATGTGTATTAATAAAAAATAGAGAGCTCTTGTTCCAATAAATAATTTATCTAGTACCCTGAGAATAATTGGAAAGAGCCTATTTAATCATTCTAGCCACTAGGATGGATGAAGAGCCCATGATGATAGTGTCATGAATGAATTGCTTGTGGGAGCACGGCTTGGAAGAAGGATTGACATCCTTGATGGATCCATTAGTCACCAGTCTTTGAAAATAGTGACCAAAATACTCCACCAAGATAGAAAAGAGAATTGGAGACAAGGGATCACCTTGTTGAAGCCCCCTGGAAGGCTTGAAGAATCTAGAAGAGGAGTCGTTCACAATAACCATAGCTATAGAAGTACTAATGAGCTGGAACACCAGCTATAAGAGTTTTTTACAGAATCCAAAGGAGCGAAGAACCTTGATCAAAAAATCCCAGTCTAGCTGGTCATAGGCCTTCGAGAGGTCAAGTTTCAATAGAAAACCAAATTTGAGAGAGGACTGAGTCTAATGAATAACCTTGTGCACCTTCATAATAGAATCAAGGATTTTCTTGTCAGGGACAAAGCCACTCTGCTGAGGAGAAATAATATTGGGGAGAATAGCCAGCAATCTAAGGGTAAGAACCTTGGAGAAACTTTTATACACCAAATTACATAAGATGATTGGCTTGAAGGAATCAACACAGTCAACTCTAGGCTTTTTGGGAATCAGGACAATGAAGGTAGCATTAATTTCTTTAAGCATAGTTCTAGACCCAATGAATTCTTTCACAACATTGCAGATATCCAAGCCCACAATATGCCAAAATTTATGGAAAAAGAATAGAGGAAACCCATCTGGTCCCAGGGACTTATCACCCTAAAAGGATAAAACAACAATCATGATTTCCTTTGATGAGGGAATAGCAACGAGCTTCTTATTAGTAATATCATCCATGATGGAGGGGATAGCCTCAAGAAGCAAGGCTTGGTTATCCAGGGAAAGTGCAAGATCTTTAGATACGAGAGAAGAGAAAAAGTCAACCATAGCCAAAGAAATGTCCTTATCATAACTTACCTTTCCAGAATCTAACCCGAGTCTGGAAATTTGGACACTTTATGTTTAGAAGTAGACATATGGAAGAACTTGGTATTCTTATCTCCAGCTTTAATCCATATTGATCTTGACCGCTATCCCCAGTACTCTTCCTCTTTGGAAATGATATTATTAGTTTTGGCCAAAAGAATCTCCTCCCTATCCTTAAGATCTTGAGAGATGTCGATCTGTTGGATGACCTCTCCTGAATATCATCAAGCTCCCTTTTCAGCACATTCTTAGTTTTAAAGATCTCACCGAACACTTCCTTACTCCAAGATTTAATATTTTATTTAATATGTTGGAGCTTTTTAGACACCCTTAACATAGTAGTGCCCTAAATGTTAACATTCCACCAGCCACTAATCATTTGTTCAATCTCCAAGTGATCGATTGATAATTTCTCAAATCTAAAGGAGAGATTACCAGTAGTCTTAATTGAGTCAAGAAAAAAAGAGATAGGGAAGTGATCAGACCCAATCTTCGTGAGAGAGGAAAGTGAATAGCCAAAAAATTTGAACCAAATTACAGAGATCAGAGCATGATCCAGGTGGACCTGGATAAGATCCATACCAACTCTTCTATTTAACCAAGTGTAATTAACATCCTGGATATCAATGTCAAAGAGAGCCTGTCTCTTAACAAAGTCCATGAACTTAACTCTACCATCCAGTTGATTCTGGCTATGAATCCCTCCAAAATTCTCATTGTCTTTCAAAAGATATTTGAAACCTCCCATAACCAACTAGGGCAAATCCCAAAAAGAGAGCCTTTGATTCTCAACCAACTTCCAATACTTAGCCCTACCAGATTTGGTATTAGGAGCATAAATATTAGTAGTAACCCAAATAAAATCAGATTTGAGGTGGATGAATTTAATGCTTAGGTAGTTCATATTATCACTTAAACTTCACCTCTGATATTATTCAGGTTCTAGAAGACAACAATACCATCCAAGGCACCATCAGAACTAGAGCCTGCAACACCACCATTTTTAAAGACTCTAATCTTTTCCACTTTGTCTTTCCCTATCTTGGTCTCCCGCACAAAAATTATATCTAGTTTGTGATCTCTAACCAAGTTCCTAAGCATATCCTTCTTATGGTAGGCATTCAACCCCCTGATATTCCACAAAATGACTTTAGTTTCTTAACTGGGGAATAAACATCCTAGATGGTCAACTGCTTGCCATCCGCTATATCCTTCTTGCTTTCTCTTTCTCTAATCTCTTTGTTTGAGCTTCTCCCTTGGGTTTTTTTTCTAAGATCCAACGTCCACCTTTAGAAGAACCTTGGATCCGACATCTGCTTTACTATGGGTTACTACACCCTTTGAGCCAGGGGTTGAAAGCTTTTTCTATTATATTTTCTTTTTCTTCCCCATTTGAGTGGTCTAGGAAGCTCCATTCCGGTCATCCAAAAGATCAAGACCATCCCAAACAAAAGGGTCATCATCTCCACTACCACAGTGGGTGTCAAGAATAGAAGAGGAGTCCTCTTCATCATAATTTTCAGGGTTTCTAAGAAAGGAAAACTCCTCCATCGCTTCACTGAATGACTGAGAAACCTCTGCATTAATTAGAAAACCCTTGAGGTTAATGTCATCAACCTGGATAGGAACAATAACCTCCAACTAAGAGCTCCTCCATCTGAAAATCCAAGGGTGCAGCCTAACCTTCGAGAGAGGAGAGCTGGGGGTTCTCCATGCTAGAAGCAGGCTCTAGGGGAGAGCCACTTAGCAAACAATCTGAGACATTGTAGAAAGATTCAATGAATTCCCCTTCTTCTAGGTCTAGCTGACCATTTAAGTCTACCATATCTCTTTGACCTCCAACCACAGCCGAATCTACCTTGTTGACATTAACACCTTCAACCACAACAGAGTTCTTAATCTCCTGGCAAACTTGTTTGGTCTCCTTAAGTGGTTTAGGACCTGAATCCACTGTCTTAATATCCTTTTTAACTTTCTTTGGAAATTTCTTAGTCCAGTGGCCCATTTTGTGACACACAAAGCATGCAAAGGGAAGGGATTCAAATTCCACTTCCTGCTTCCATAAACCCACTTTGGAATTAATATTAATAACTAAAGGAAGGTTGTCAAACTGGCTTATATTCACACAAATCCTAGCAAAAAACTAGAGGAGACTTGGAATCTATCATAGAATTGATCAAGAGAAGCTCCCCCCCAAAGGTGGAGGCCAAACCCTTAAAGACTTCCTCATTCTAGTATTCAAGAGGAAAACTAGGAAATCTAACCTAGATCTGCGTAGCCATGGAATTTTTTTTAGAATAGTCCTAGTTTGGAGCCCAATTACAAAATTCCACAGACATTCTACCAAACATCCAAGGACCCCCACATAAAACATAATCCAAGTATTCTTTATTAGAGAAGGAAAAGGACAAGAATCCTTTGGGCAAAGTGGCAATGTCGACCCGACCCTTCAAAATCCATCTTTTCTTAACAAAACATCTACCCATTTCAATATTGGGACAAGGGCCTAGGAACTTACCAACCAGTGAGAGTTCCGTAGTAGAAACAAAGTGATCCACAGAGAGTCAGGAACAAAAATCGCAACTTCTCTAGCCTAGAAACCCGCCCTAACAGTCACTGTAGGAGGTGAAAGATTTCACGTTGGTTTAGCTCCCATAATTTTTGACCACCTTTTGGTAGGAGAAGGGTTGACCTCAATATTATCAGTGCTAGTCACTTCGCGGGACCCCACTAGTGGGTCCTTGGAAAGAACTATTTTATCCTTCTTCTCTGCCAGAGAAGGGTTAGGCCCATTTCCTAAGGCCTTCTCACTGGAAAGAAGAGGGATTTGAATTGACGACCTAGGAGACTTTCATGACAACACTTCCTTCGATGAATTAGCTGTGACAATTTGACAAGGAGAAAGATTCACCTTACCACATAGAGAAGGATCTGACAACTGCAAAGCCAGACCCAAAAAAGGTACTGGAGAAACAGCCAAAGAATCCACTGTGACATTCTCCAGACCTGCGCAAATACCAGAACCCTCAACCAGACTGCCATGCTTGGCTGGGGAACCCTTGAAATTTGAATTTGTTAACTACAATTGAAGATAAGCTTTTCTAAAAGTATAATATGCAACTACGACTATGCATGAATACATATTTATCTTTCATATTTTTAGTTGACAATTTATTTGTCTAAGACCTAATAAAAGAGGCATATTGTAATCAATTTTTTTTTCTTTGATTTTTTAGTTGAATTGAGCCTTGATCTCATGATCAAGAATGATTTTTGGAATAAAAAGATGTATGTGTTTTTAAAGACATTTCTTGTGTTGTGTTCATTTAAATTCTTCAATTAATATCCGAGCTATTGCAATTTTTTTATTTATTCAATATTTTGCAAGCATATCTATGATGAGTATTTATTAATAAAATACCTAATGAAAATATATCCATTGATAGGATTTTATGCATGTCCATAACCCACTAATTGCATGTGTTCAATAGTTTCCAAAGCTTTTGTTACAAATCTATCTTAAGCATAACCTAAATCATTCCATTCATTGAGTTGACATATCTTTGGGACATTCACGAAAGCAATTTATGTGTGTTTAAAGGTTTCTAAAGCCTTTCTAACAAATCTAATTAGTCAGCATCCTAGAAAAGGTTGCATTCCATTGAATTGCATTTGATCAAAAGTTCTTTAAACACTTACATATCCTAAAAAAATTTCACCCTACAAAAGGATATTCCCTTGATTCATTATTTTAAGTGATTCATAAATATTTTCAAAATAGTTATTCTACCTTATGCCTTCATTTTCTCCACTTTTCATGTGTCTCTCATTCTTTTCCCATAGGCTCCTCAAGCTATGTTCTTGATCTTTTGGCCTTCTAAACTACTTAACCAACTTAATGAAATGACTAATTTGAAGTATTTTATCGGTTTTAAAAATTGCATAATAACTTCATTGGTGTTTTAAGAACTTTGCACTTATGAAAAATCATGAAAGACTATATTATTATACCATTTTGATGATTTGGATTTATTTTTAAACTCTCTAAGCCAATTTATTCCATTGACCTAAATACTTATTGACTTTCTGAGAAAAATTGTGAACTTTATCAAGTGACAAATCAAATGCATTTGTGTCCAATCTCTTATCAATGTTTGGAACAACATAAGAAATTTTTTTGTAATACCAAAAAATAAGTTATTACAACTTACCATGCAATGCACCATATTTGAAAAACTTGGCCAACTTTTCTAAATTTTTTATGAATGAAAATTTATAATATTCAACTATTTTGTAGTGAGATATATATATCAGATTTTTTCAAAACTTTTCAATGTTGAGTAAGTTTTTGATGATATTAGTTGATGTAGGGCATCAATACCTTTCATGTTTTCCACAACTTCCCAATATAATGTCTTTTACATTTTCCATTGACACTTAATATTTATTTGACAATTGGTAAAAGATTATGAATTTATGCATAACTATTAATATATGTTTTTTAAAACACTTGAGTATTTGTGTTAGACTATCAATACTTTTCCTTTGAATCAATATCCTAACCACATTCACAACCATTCTCTTTCATTATCACCACTGAGAGGGATCATAACTTGAAAGTTGTTGTCACTAAACTTTTCATTACTATTTTTCATTTCCTTATCAGAAGCAAGAATAAAGTCAAATATTCTCTAGATTAGAAGTAGATTAGATTTTTATAAATATAATTTTTAAAGTTGACCCAAAAAAATTCCATTCAGAAATAAAATAACTTAAAATATAGAATATTTATTTCTAAAAACAATTTAAAAAATAAGAAAATTATGAAAAATAATTTATTTAAATAAAATTTGATAACCAATACATATCTTTCTAAAAATATTTAATCCATATGCACCATAAAACCCTTAATAGTTTCTTATCATTGGGTATGTGTAGGATCATGGTATGACAAAAAGTGGCAATGTGAAAAAGAAGTCCTGATTAATAGACTCTTTGAAAAACAACTATAACTTTCAAACAATATAACATTTTTGAAATCTAAAATATATATCACATTCTATGCTTCACCTAATACAATAATAATAAACAATTCTTTCAATTTGATGAAGTTTAGACTAAGTTAACGTGGTCAGACATGAGAGTTTTTGTATTTTGTAAAAGTTGTAGAAGAAAAATCATAATTAGTTATTTACTTGGAAATAAATTATAAAAAAATATGTGTCACGTCTGGACATGAGTCTACTACTTATATATAGAATCTTGTAAAAAAAAATTATCATTTGATTGTGTTTAAGGTGGTAAGACATACACCTACTTCTTATTTTTTTCCTAAAATTTTCGTACTACTACATTGAAATTTGAAATTTTCAACATATAGAATAATTGTTTTCCAAAAAAGGCCTACTATCTTAGAAACTAAATTCAATTTTCTATAGATTTTCTTCTTACATATTTTTGATATAATATTTATAACTTGTTCAAATTTTTATGTCAACTTGCCTAAACCTCATTTTTTGAATTTTCATTGCCACTTAAGGGCCTAGTTTGGCATACCATGATCCTGCACATACCCCATTGTGAAATTTTTTGAGATAGGGTGTTTGTTAATATTTAAATGATTTAAGAATTTCCTCCCACCCATTTCTCTCACATATCCAAATAGTTACACCGAAGCTTTCCTCACACAACAGATATGACAACAATAATGCCCATTTGGGGCCTACTTGTAGTCCTTATTGACTTTGTAGTCCCATACTAAATATATGGTTGTATACATTTAATTTTGTAGTTGTAATGTTGGTGAATATGGTTGAATTCCATAATATCACCTCCCTTTTGTTTTTCTATTTAATTAATGCCTCGTCTCTCATTTATTCAAGGAAATTTGGCACTTTTGCATATTTTCTTCTTTTGTGATTGGTATAACACTATTTTTGCTTTAGTTGTCTTCATCTGGTATTAGAGCTAGTCTGATAAATTTTTCATTTATTGCAAGTGATCAAGAAGAGATCAAATAAATGTTAAAGATTGGAGAAGAGCCTAAAGAGCTTGGACATTAGGATCAACAGGATGCTAAAGAAGAAGGGAATAGAGAAAAGAGAAAATAAAATAAAGATTTTGTTGTGTGAAGATCAAAAAGGGAGAACAATTTATTTAAATTTAAAATCTTCCTTCTTTTTTTTTATTTACTTCATGCATATGGTTTCCTCTATTCTAGCTGTAGATTTTTTATTACAAATTGTAGAAAAAATAATTACTTAATTTTTTGTGCATAGTGTGAAAAGGAGGCCTCCTCTTATAGGTGTGAAGCTTAGAGTGAATGCTAGTTTTTTAACTTTTAAAGTCTTTAAATGTTACGAGTTAGTTTAAGAGAATGTGAGTAACATATATTTTAAATGTTTGATTAGAATTGACTTATGTTATGAAAAGTCTTTTCACATTTTAAATATTTATATATATTTAAATTTTTGAATTTTGACTTTAGCAATACAAGATCATAAGATCAATTATTAAAGAGGCACAAATTTGCAAAGTTAAAAAAATGTAGTTAAGTGCATTATCACTTGTAATTGATACTTATTCTCAATAAATTAATTAAAAAATTATTTTGTGTGTGGGCCCTAGTTGAAGGCACAAGTAGAGTATCCATTTGCAAAGGTATCCAAGACTTGTGTTGAGAATTTGAGTCATTGTGCATATGTTTATGGAAAATATGACAAATGCCTAATGTGTTGATCGATGTCTTTCAAGGATAAAATTTCATGTATTAGTATACTAAAATGTAAAATCTACTCAAGTCTAAGGATTTATGGGATATTGTTCAACAAAGATATCTTGCGATACTAGATTTAAATGCAGGGTGGTCCCACAATAGTGTGTCCCACTTTTTGTCCAACTTTGACATAGATATCAAAATTCTGAGAAAAAACTTCAATTTTGAACACTTGTTGCCGCAAAACTATTAGGAATTTCAAGATGATGAAAACTAGAGTCTTTGAGAATTTTCTTTCTAGTTTCTAAATATATTTAAAATAAAAAATAAAAATTCATTTTTTCTTCTCCTTCAAAAAGTGGTTTGTTTAAAAAAACTATGTTTTTAAGGAGTTATTGTCACTTGGATCGACATAAATTTTTTTAAAAATATGATAATGATGTAATTATTTCAAGATTATATTTGTACCTTCAATATCTAAAGGATGCAATTGGTTTTATTCATTTTGGGTCAATATTTCATAGTTTATTAAGTTCTAAAGTGATAGTAACTATAATTTATACATAAGGTCACTGGGATCGCTCTAACTTGATCTGTGTATATCAAAATTCATTTTTCATTTTCTTTTTATAGAAAGGTAACACAAATAATTTTTTCCTACATATTTTTCATATCTTGTTTTTGTAATTTACTATTTTTCCCAAAGTCTTGAAGAGATAGGTTGTTGAATGACCAAACAACCTATGTTTAGTTAAAGTAATATTTAAAAGTGATAATGAACTCAATATGTATTAAAATTATATTCATTAGGAAGCTTGTTCCAAATAGCATCATACTACATAGATAGGTTTTTCAAATGGATTCATTTGATCTGCCAAAACATAAAGTCAAAGTGATTTTTTGTCATCATTTTAATAGGTGCGAAGGAGACTCGGTTGTAGGTATGAATGAGGAGTATAGATGTTATATCAATGTTTTTTTAATCTAAGAGGCTTTGAGCTAACCATTTGTAATTAATTCCTTTAAATGGAACCTCTCAAGGCTTAAATCATCATTTTTTATTAAAAATGTGTTATTTCAGCAAAAATCAGCATGTCTAAAAAAGTGTAACCCACTATTGTGGGGTCACCCTCCATGAAATGACCAAGAAAAAAGGGAATACAAAGAAAATATAAAGAAACATAATGAAGCTTTATTCTTGATTTGGGGTTCAATTACATAAGCTATTTTTTACATGATAAGTAGTCTTATTCATTCTAAGAAAGGAAAATATTAAGTAATGCATATCAAGGTACACGAACTTATAAATTATAGACAATGAGAAAAAAAATTTAAAATGTAAAGATGAGAACTAGTAAATTTGTCAATGAATTTGTGACAAAAGTAGAAGATATAGTGGGTAAAATGAATGCACTAGGGGAAGATATAGATGACAAGAATGTCATTGAAAATATTTTTAGAAACTTGATTCCAAAATTTTAAGGTGTGGTCTCTATAGTTGAGATTTTGAAGGATCTCTCAAGTATGAAAATTGATGAATTAACTAGAATTTTGTCAACACCTGAAGAAAGAATAAAAAGTAATCAAGAAATCTTGGACAAAGAATTTTTCTCTAAAATAAATATAAGAGGAAAATGAAACACATTCTTCAATAATATATGAATATAAAAGTGATGGTAACAACAAAAATGAATATAAAGGTTAATCTAGCAATTCTAGAGGAAGAGGAAATTATTTCAAAGGCAGAAGTAGAAAATTTAGAGGAACGGGAAGATGAAGAGATAGAAGCAATTAGAGAGAAAATATTAAAAATAATGTCCAATGATTTCATTGGAATATGTTTGGATATTATGCTTCACAATATTGGAGTCAACATGGTAAAATAGAAAAGAGAAGTTCTCATAGCACTATTGAAGATATAAAAAAAAATCTCATTTCTTTCTTCAAAACAAATGTCACTAAAAATAATCTATGATATATAGACTCTAGATGTTTTTCAGATATGACATCTAATGAGCATCTATTTGTCAATTTGGATCAAAATCATCAAATTATAGTAGCACTAGGAGATATTAATTTTCATGGAAGTAAAGGTAAGGGTACTATTGTAGTTACAATAGAATATGGTGAAGTGGAACATATGAATGAAACATTATTGGCTCTAACACTCAAAATGAATATTTTTGTATATTGGATAAATGTTAGAGAAAAAATTAAAAGGTGAATTTTGATAACAATGAGTGCATAATTAGAGATAAATTAAAAATGAATGCAATTGTCGCAAGAGAAAAAATGATAGGTGATAGGATGTTTCATCTTCGTTTCAATCATGGGAACCAAGAACGAAGGTATAGTTAAAAGAATGAAAGTGAAATTTGACACAAAATATATGGTCACCTCAGTTTTAATGGGTGGTTCTATGGAAACACAATCCTTGTAGAAATAGAAGTATTTTCTAACCTTCATTGATAATTACTCAAGAAAAACATGGTTGTATTGTTTGGTTACAAAATCAAATTATTTGACAAATTTGTAGAATTCAAGAGTTTTGTTGAAAACTAAAGTGGTAGGGATATCAAAGTGATATTATTAGATAATGGAGGTGAGTACATGTTAAATCAATTTATAAAATTTTTCATAAATCATGGAATCAAGAGAGATTTTAATACTTACTACACTCCATAAAAAAGTGGATTTGTTAAAAGGAAAATTAGGACATCTATTGATTAGGAAAGAAGTATGTTGAAAGAGGAAAATATGGATAAAAGTTATTGGACAGAAGTAACATGAATAATAGTGTATCTTCGAAATAGAAGTCCTACAAAAGTAGCTAAGGGAATGACTCCTGAACAAGTATGGTCTGGGGTATAGCCAAGTGTTGATCACTTCAAAGTATTTGGATGTGTTTCAAGTATGCACACATACCAAAGAAAAAATAGTTCTAAATTAGGTGGTAAAGGCCTAAAATGGATTTTTATTGGTTATGGGAATAAAAATAAAGCATATAGATTATACGATCAGTAGGGAAAAATCTTATGATAAGAAGAGATATGATATTAAATGAAACATTGACATATACCAATGAAAATGAAACTAAAGGAAAAGATATAGTAATTGATGAGATTGAAGAGGAAGAAGAAGATATACCTAAATCATCTAGTACATGAGCAATAACATATTAAAAATATTAAAAAACACAAAAAGAATCATCCATAAACTCTTATGTTGGATTGAAATTTTGTAGAAAAGATAAGGTCACAAACAAAAGTAAATTTTGCATTGATGACTCAAATCGTGGAATATAATGAATTGTAAATTTTTGCAAATTCTCAAGAAAAAGAAGATTGGATTGAATTGATGAACATTGAAATAGAAACAATTGAAAGAAATGACACATGTGATTTAGTTAAGTTACCTCTTGGTAAGGAAATTATTAGTACAAGATGGGCGTACAAATAAAGTATAAATCTTATAGGAGCATTGATAAGCATAAGGTTATATTGGTAACCAAAGGGCACAATAAATAGGAAGGTATTGATTATACTAAAAAATTTGCACTTGCAACATAAATTGACACTATCAGATTGGTTTTAAAATGGACAATTCAATAGAGTTGGACAATTTATAAAATGTATGTGAAGAGTTCTTTATTCAATGCATATATTGATGAGGAAGTGTATGTTTCAAAAATGTAAAGGTTTTGAAATAATATCTAAAGAATATTATGTTTGGAAATTAAAGAAGTCCTTGTATGGTCTCAAGCAAGAACCAAGAGCATGGTGTTAAAGTATAAACTCATATCCATACAAAAAGATTTTTCAAGAAGTCAATTAGATCTAAATCTTTACATTAGAAGCTCAACTAAGGATATTTTTGTATCTTAGTTCTCTATGTTGATGATCTTATCTATGCAAGGAATAATTTAAATTTGGTTAAAGTGTTTAGAAAAACCATGACTATTAAATTTGAAATGAAATATTTGGGAAAAATATGAGATATTTTCTTGGTATAGAAGTATACAAAAAAAAAAGAAATATTTGGCTGAAAAAAATATATGCTTCATATATCCTACAAAAAATTCAGATGAAGAATCACAAATTACTTGCAACATCCTTTGAATTTGGACTTAAATTATCTACTTTAGATATGCCAGATCCAGTGAGCCCCACTCTATATAGATAACTGATGGGATGTTTGATCTACTTAACTACTACTTGTTTAGATATCACACATGTCATGGGTCTGGTCTCTAGGTTCATGTTAGAGCCTAAGTAAACACATTGGAATGAAGCTAAAGGGATTCTCATATATGTTAAAAGGACATTGAGTTATGGTCTCAAATTTTAGCATTTCTAGAGGATAGCATATTAGCTGGCTATACATATTTTTTATTGAAAAGGTTCTAGATATGATCATAAGTCTAATTATGGCTATACGTTTAGCCTTGGTTCTGTAGTTTTCTCTTCAAAATTTAAGAAACAAACAACAATATCCATTTCCACAACAGAGGAAGAATACAAATTTGCAACATCAACAACTTGTCAAACAATATGGTTGAGAAGACTATTAGAAGAGTTACACCAAATATAAAATGGACCTACCCTATTGTATTATGAAAAAAAGAGTGGTACACAAATGCCAAAGAGTCAAGTATTTCATTTTAGTACCAAACATATTCAAATACAACATAACTATATTGAATAATTGGTTCAGCAAGGTTTGATAAAAATTATTTATTCCAATACAAAAGATTAGATAGAAGATAACAAATATCTTCACAAAGTCTCTAACTCATGAAAGTTTCCAAAACCTCAGATTTCTACCTTATGTTCATCTTAAAGGTCATTATGGGGGAGAATGACATCAATAATGACCATTTGGACCCTTATTGTTGTTCTTATTGACCTTGTAGTCCTATTTTAAATATATGGTTGTATATATTTAATTTTACAGTTGTGATATTGGTGAATATGGTTGAATTACATAATGTCACCTCTATTTTGATTTTCTATTTAATAGATACCTTTCCTCTCATTTTTTCAGGGAAATTTGGGGCTTTTCAATGTTTACTTATTTTGTGATTAGCATATCAAAATTTTCTATTCAATTCCTTTCAAGATAGTAGGTGTTTGAACCTTTAGCATTCTGTTATTTTTTGTAGGTTGAAGCTTTAGAGATATGTTATCGATTTGTCCCACACTCTAAATCATATTGTTCCTGATTTAGAATATTAACTATTTTTTATTGGTATTCTCATTAGAGAGGCTTAAAGAGTGCATTGAAATATTTTATATCTTTCAAAGCATATGTGTGTTTCTTCCTTCCGTTTCATTCACATTCAAACATAAGTCACTTATGCTCAAAGTCATACTATGTTTCCATGGGAAAGTAAGTTTTATATATGAGTTCTAATGAGAAGTGTGCACTCTAGTATATTAGAGTTGATGTGTCACACTATATAATTCTTTTAGTTGAGATTTTCAAAATGTTACCTAGATAATAGAACTAACAATAAGTTATATGATAGTTGTTCACTATGTTATGATTTACTGATGTGTTGATTTGACATGACATTATGTGTATACATGACATCTCAGCTCTTTTTCACTTGTGGTTTAAATGATGTGTTATACTTTTCATCTTCAATGATTCTTATTATACTAGAGTGGAGGCACCAATGGTGGCTATAGCTAACATTGTGTGCTTATATCTCATAAACACTATATTGGATTTTAATGGTTTTTTTGGTATCTTTGTATGCAACTTAACAACTTAAAGCTAAGGTTTTAGCTTCTACATATTAATGATGCACATTGTAGGAGTCATTTTGTGTGAAAGAGTCAAAATTGGTCATTTTATAGTGTTGATCAGTACATGACCGCCATTGCACCAATTACCATTCACTCAAAATCACTATTACTTGTGGAAAAATGTCCCACTAGTGGTGAGTAAATGTCCCAATAGTGGTTCACAAATCTCTAGTAGTGATGCACAAATAGACCAATCACGAATAAAAAAAGATTAAAAAGAAAAAAATGATCAACTACTGGTAGATAGATGATCCACTATTAGTATACGTGATATTATTTAAGTGAATGGTTATTGTGGGGTCACTATGACAATAAATGAGTGGTTACTAGACCTCAAGAGATACTATTGGTGCCTTTCCCATATAAGGTTCATCATGAGGATGAAAGAAAGTGTTAGAAAGATGAAATGAGTGGACATTATAGACTTATAATATTATAGAGAGCTGGGGGGAGGAGGAGCTTAGGACTTAGAAGAGAGAGAAGGCTCATTGAGGAAAATTTTAAAAAGAAAGGATCAAACCAAAGGACTAAGACTTAAGAAAGGATGTGTAATGCTCAGCCAGGGAATCCAAGAGAAATTAACCTAAACATACAACTAAGCTTACAGAATAATATTTTTCTTAAGATTTTACAAACAACAATAATGTTTAACAATGTGGAAGTAATTCACTATAATTGCAACTCATACATATAAGTATAACTCAACACATAGATTATGAATCTCAATGGTTCCTTGATGTAGATTGTCTGAATATTAATTAAATTAATTAATGTAACAACCATACAAGGTCTCCACATAACGTAAATAAGTACCACATCATATACATGAAAATCTAGATACAACTAATACCCCAAGGTATCCATAATGAAAGACATCCTTTTTACATGTCACATGTTATGTAACATAAACAACACAAAGTACAATATGATATCTCCAAAATAATTGATACAATGGTACAAGAACATAGAATAAGAAAGATAAGAATAGATCTCCAACAATGATGCATAAGAAGGTACAACTGCTACAAGGATCATCCAGTACTATACACGAACTTCAAAATCTCAAATGGTAAATGTATCACTACCACCCGACCTTGTAGAACCTAAATGGTCCACTCCCACTGTGCCGAGGAGATAACAACAAACTCCACTCGAATATCAAACATCAACAATCAACATATACAAACTAAGAAAGGGATTCTGAAAGATCTCTATCTCAAAAGGTATAATAGGATATCAAGATAAAACATACTCATCCAAAGGAAACCGAAATAGAAAATCTAATATTCATAAAGGGAAGTTTCATCGCATGAGTCAACTCTAAGGTTATCCTGGTAGTCTCTTTAGAGAGCCCTAGTGACTTTATGTGGTATCAATAATCCTTTCATGCAGACAAGATACTAATTATGCCATATCCATTCCACATAGGCGACAAGCATCTTTGCACTCCCATTCTAGTCAAGACATCAATCAAGTACTCAGGCATGGGCGAGGCACACATTATCTTGTTAATTCTTTTAAACTATTATTGTCATTTAGTTATCACTTAAGTAAGTCACTTACAATAAGTTATCTTGGCAGCCACTTGTGGGCTCTGACGCCTATTGCAAGCCACTTCCCACCTATACACTTGGTTAACCTACCTAGGTTCACAATTCAGATCACAAGAAGATGAAAGCAATAATCCTTAAATCATTTCCTTAGTACAACAGGAACACGTTGGTTCTCAAACCACAATATCATAACAACACTCTCAAGGTTTTCTCAAACATAAACTTCAATAATAAAACACATGAGGGAAAATATAAACATGCACGCAATCGCGAGCCTATAGTAACGTTCCTAAAATAGGCAACGTAAAACTCCCGATAATCACAATAAAAAAAATTACATTTCCAGAACAATATGCAACCCAATTAAATTTATTTTCCCAAATTGCCCAATTTGAGTAAGAAAATAATCCAATTACCCTTTAAAAAAATATCAAACCTGAAAATATATATGCAAATCAATTACTAATTTGAAATAATGATTAATCTAGATAATAAAATAAAATTAATTAACAATAAACTTATTAAGTAGAGTTTACTATAATTATAAAATTAATCTAAATAATAAAATAAAATTAATTAACTATAAACTTATTAAATAAAATTTAACACAATTATGAAATTAAATTAAATTTAATAAATTAAAATTTGTTTTAAAATAAAATAATAATGAAAAAAGCTAACAAATAAAAATCTAGGGGAGTCTCGACTCCCACCCTTGTGTGGCCCCCACCTTGGCTGCCAACAACAGCTCAAGGCTTCCGCAACGACTTCCCTTGGGAGCTGCTAATAGCTTAAGCTTAGGATCTCGCAAACAAGTAACTATGACTTCATCCCTCAACCGTATCAGGCACATCAAACAGATATATAAAACATACACACCAACTATACACATGCAAGTATGGGGTTAGTAAAACCATAATGTAAACAACATTCTAACATATAGATTACTATCATGAAATAGCCATAACATATACATTATCATAAGCATTTAAATTGACATGAGAATAACCATAGTCACCTAATTGTAAACACGTGATATAACATGTTATCCAAAGGCTCATAATTAATCAAATTAATAATCCAAATATCACTAAAATAATCAATGCACACATAAAAGTGGCCTAAAAGAGTTTGGAAAAATAACTAAAAATCAAACTATGGGTGGCACTAAATGATGTTTTCTACTGCACCCTCCTTTGTAGCCTTAGCCCTTTTAGGTGTTCCTTATTTTTTATGTTTTATTGGTCAATTTATTTTCCCTCTCTTTTAAGTATTATTATCTCCCTTCCCCTTGCCTCTATATAATCTCAAAGTTTACAACTATCTTCCCATGTCTACTTCATAATTATTTATTTCATTCAGATGATGAATCATCCATACACGACTTAAACTAGAAGTGAAAAAACTAAAGTTTAAAATTTCAATCATAACTACTAATATTATAATATTAAAAATATTGAATATCACATCAACAAATGATTTAAGAACTATTAAAATGTGTTCACCCACTAAATTTTCTCTCCTAATAGTAAACCCACTATTATCCTATATAACAATTCAAAATACTATTTATTGATAAGAGATATTTTCCACACCAACATCACTATACATTTGTGATATTGTGGTATTGTCATATTGTCAAATTGATGAACTAACAAAACTCTATAATGAATAGATCATAAGGCACAACACTTGCTGAAAGTTTTACCGATGCTTCACCTTGTGAACAGCACCGAGATGCAATGAGTGCTAAGTGTTCCATTCATTCTCATAAAAGATGGGTTTTATGAACCACTATTAATGAAACATGAGCCAATGAATTTGACTCAAAAACTATAAAGTTGAATTTTGGTAGCAATATCACCATTTATCTTGATGTAGAAAATATCACCTACTTATCAATAAAATATAATGTTAAATTTCAACATGCAGTTAAAAAAAAGTTAAACTGAAATTTATTTTGATTAAATAAAATATTAAAAATAACATCCTTCTCAATACAACAACAAAAACTGATGTTAACCTCATTCATAATGATGTTGAAGTAATCTAAAATGTTGATAAAAAACAGTAGCACAGTCTACCTAAACATTCTAACATTCTTACAACAAGGTAGTTTTTCATTTAAGTTCATCTGATGCAGTTCTTCTGCATCAGATGAGCAGTGGCGATGGCCATTGACTTGTACGAACTCCCTCCTTCCATCAAGGCAACCTTTGCCTTTTCCTTCAATACACGCATATTCTCCCTTGCTTTCACTCCCTCTTCTCCTTCCATCAATGCCCTCACTACTCTCTCGAATTCCGCTCTCGGCACAAACCCGTCTCTTTCCATTTTCAGATCTATGGCTACCTCGTCGTGGTTAACAAGCATAAACCTGTTAAACCTTTGTTCAGCAAACAGAGGCCAGCAGATCATAGGAACCCCATACGAAATGCTTTCTAGTGTGGAGCTCCAACCGAAGTGAGACAGAAAGCCTCCAATGGACGGGTGTGAAAGAATCGCAAGTTGAGGAGCCCAATTGAGAACCACAAGCCCTCTGCCTTTGGTTCGACTCTCAAAACCATCGGGTAAAAGCTCTGACAGGTTCGCATCCTGGTTGGGGGTGAAGGTTAGAAACTTACTCTCTCCGCGAACCACCCACAGAAACCGATGACCGCCTGCTTCCAGTCCATGTGCTACTTCTGCATTCTGCTCCCTCGACAAAAATCCCGCGCTTCCAAAAGAAACATACACAACAGTGGAGGGAGGTTGCTGATCTAACCACTCTAGGCACTCGTGTGTCTCGTGACTCTCTGATATGACAGGACCAACCGAATGGATTGACGGCAAAGAAGGAGCGTTGAGAACCTTTCCTTCTTTCAGGGCTTCTAAAGCTTCCTTCTCAAGATCATCGAAAGTATTTATCAGAATCCCAGCAGCTTCTGGAAGGCGAGAGAAATGGTGGAGAAACCAGTGAAACCCCCGGTCAGATTTGTCTTTCAGTAGGCCAGGAAGATCCCTGGCAGAAAATAACGGAACCCCTGGTACGTCAATCAGATACTCTTCCTCGTCTGTATTAAAAATTCAAAGATAGTCTTCATCGTTTGGATGTACCTTATTTAAAGAGTACATCCTGGGTTTCGTTCACACAACAGTCGATTTAACGTTCAAATTCAAACTCTGTTCCCATGCGAATGCGAATGTTTGGTGGATGCCCAGTAAGTCTTTGATCACATTAAAGAATAGATACATAGCGTCTTAAAGAACAGATACCTAGCTTTTCGATCAGATACCAACTTCACGCCTTTGTCTAAATGGGAATTTTTTGAAGAGAGTATTGACATCCATCACATCACAGGGTAGAAAATCTATTAGCTAAGTGTCTTTCGATATTTTATGTGGTAATTTAAGTAATATTGAATTTATAAAATAGTTTATATGATAACTCTTTTATTATAAAAATATTGACGTTTACATTATTAAATATCATAGTTTAATATTATGTTTTTTTATTGAGATGTCTAAAATGATATCAAATGAATTCTATATAGCTAAGTATTCATGTCTATCTAAATTTTATATAGTAATTCAAGTAATACTCAACTTTTATGATAGCTTATATAACAAACCTTCTATTTATAAGAGGTTTCAAGTCCATATTATGAAATATGATGGTATAATACCATGCTTTTTGTTGAGATGTCTAAAATAATAGGAAGAAAGAGTATCATGTTTTCTGTGTTAATTTGAAACAACATGATTTGTTACTTTTTAGATCTTACAAAATGTTTCATTCAATTGTCATGCTTTTAATCAAAACCAGAATCTTTTAAATCACAACTATTAAATCTACAATATAAAATATTGAACATTAAATTAACAAATTTTATAACAACTATTAAAATACTTTCTGTAATGCCCGACCAGAGAAACCGAGAGAACAACATAACTAAACCACTAAAGAAGCCATGAAAAGACATCTTTGACTTCAAAAATAAGGAAATACAGTAGTTGCATATAGTTTGAATAATTCCATTTTTAACGAACTATTCGTACTTTACATATGCATATTCATCTTAGGATACTTATCAAAATGATCCTTTAAATATGTTTCACTTTAGAGTTAGCAAAATACATAGATAATTTTGTAGCATTGAATCGTTTAAGTGAGTAAAAGACATGAAATTTTACGTACTTAGAATCCAGGAAAGATTCAAGAAAATGCAGCCCACATTAGAATCAAATTGGTAGTCTCTAATGGTTTTTTGAAAGATCCAGTTAGAGAGTGACTCATTTATAAAAACATTATCAACTGCGTTAAGGGTGTTTAGGCTTCTAATTGGACAATTAAAAACCTAATCTTTGATATCATTGAAATGCTTTTAAATCTATTAACGATTATAAAGTTTCCCATATTTTTCATGCAGTAAATAAAGTTGTTGATAGTTTTGTTATCGTTGGAGTCAAGAAACCTAATATATTATGGTGGTGGACTTGTTATTGAATCCCTATGGAAATAAAAAATCTCATAACTCATGATAGTTGATTATTCTAAAAAAAATTCTTTGTAATGATGACTTACTAAACGTGGCACGTGCAAATGGGAAGGATGAGATTTCCGAGTCTCATTATGGGAGTAAAAGGAAGGTTATTTAAATATAAGTTTTCTTGGCCTGATATTTTTTCCATTCTTGTAATCACATGCTTTTAGGTACGTATCTTTCTCCTATTTGGTCTCCGGCTCCATGTTAGCTTCCCCAACATTATGGGTGGTGAGATAAATAAGGTACATCCAACTTATTTTGAAAAATGGCACAATAATCATCTTGTATAGGATAATATCGCAGTGGATGGTATTACTCCTTATCTGGAGAAACTCCATGGTCATGATTCTCTAGTGACCAATGCTTCCAATGCTTTTATGGAAAGGTGGGAAAATGGGCTTTTGCATGCGCGTAACGTGGAAATATTAGTCACCGAACAACTTACTGTCAAAGTCACTAGAATCTTGGTAGAGGGAAATAAATTTTATAGGGACCGAAAGATGTATGCTGACGGAGTTAATATATTTTTCATGGAAGATTAATGTGAGAGGGTTAAGCATGCTACTAATGAGGGATATGATCATGTGTCCATCAAACCCATTAGGGAAAAAGTTACTATAGTTATCATGATCTATATAATCCTTTATGACTATTTTAAAATCTTATTTAGTTATTATTTTATAGTTTTAAATCATTCTTGGCATGATAGATGGATCTCTCTAACCTTTTACTTTGTCCCTTCTTTCAGTAATGGGATTAGAGGACATAGAAAAAACCTCAATTCCTTGGTTCTATATGAAGGCTTCATAATCCTTCTTATAGAGTATTACTTTAATTACTCTACGAACCCTAAGGATGCCTCCTCTAATGAAGAATATTTCTAGCATCATGGTATTGCAAACATCCTAAGAAGGAAAATTCTACCCCTAAGAAGATGCATGGGTATAAACATGTAAAGAAGACTCTGATTATGTGTCCTCAATTATGTACGATATGGACTCCCAAACCCCAAGTTTTACTAAGAAGGATAAATCTTAGGTGGGGGAATCTTCTAATTATTCAAAGTAAAAAAAGGTTAAAGAGAAGAGAAAATGCCCTAATTTATCTCATTATGTGATTGAGGGCAAAATGAAGGCCACTGCCCCTCATGTCATGAAGACTTTGAAGAAGTCAAGTGTGAATGTCAAAAAGAAGATGGACAAGGAGACTTAGGTCAATGTCGACATCCCCAACTCTAGGATGGAGCCATAGGCTATGGAGTTTCACATAAAAACCCTTGTTGAAATAGAGAATGATACCCCCATGGATATGAAGATGGGATTCTTTTCTACTAGAAGAATAGATATGTTGATGGTGGCCAAGGATGTGATGGATATACAAAAAAACCTTTTCAAATGGTTAGAGTCTAAAATTAGCCTTCTTAAGGATATGGTTAATACCCTTAATAACAAAGTGGATATCAGATAGAATAGTTTGAAGAATAACCCTAGTTTGGACAATGCTGATAAAATCCTTGCTCTTATCCAAAATGTGGCCGAGGATGTGAAAACAATGTTGACAAATCATGAGGAAAAATCATGCTTCTAGAAGAGACCATTAAAAAGACACACAATAAGCTCAATATTGTTGTTTCTATGAGTGGAACAAATATGTAAAATAGTACCAACAGTCTTAAGCAATTGAACCAAAAGGCTCATACCCTTAAAGTTTAACAAAGGATAACTCTTGCTCTCCTTCTACAACTCTGAAGGACAAATGGAAAATGCTATTGTAGGTCAACATGACACTAGTAGAGGACTCATTTTTGCCCCGTCAACTATAAGACATAGCCATGGTAAAGGTAAGATTTAACAACCCCATATTATCAATGATGTATTAAATATCAATGAAGAATTTATTAGTAAGAATGTAGAAGGAACAAAAATGTTAAAGAATCTTCAATGTGCTTTCAGATCTATCAACCCTTTTGGTTTCCTTTTATTATTTTGTTGGTCTGCATTTGGTTTTCTCTTGTCGCTGGTAGTCATTTTCTTATAAATGGTTTCAAGTCCCTCTAGACTATATTTTACAACAATCAAAAACTATGAATGGTAACAAAATATGCATCTTAATTAAGAGATTAAACTCTTAGTAAGTTGTAATGGTTTCTAATCTATTATGAAATAGGGCTAGAAATGAAAAAATGAAGAATGAGTGTTTATAAGAGTACAATACAAGAAAATACATGCATTTACATAAGTCATAAAATGAAGGAAACAATATATAGACGAGTATACTTCAATATCCATTTCAAAATAGAATTTTTTTTTAAATATTGAGATAAATACTATCACCAAGCATTCAATTTTTTTATAGTTATCATAAATTAGGTAGTCCCTAAGAGATACATATCAGCATATGCGAATGATTATCTTGTTTGAATATTTGTTCTTTATCAAATGACAAAACCCTCCCTTATAGTTTTGCAATTAATATTAATTGTCCCTAGAATGTATTTAGGCTAAAAGAGAAAATAGATCGACTAAAACCTCCATATATTTTAGAAGGAACGTAATATATAGATAGAAGATAGTTTAAGACTCCGTGGGAATAGGAGACAATTAATATAGTGGTTAGACTAGCTTGAAAGTTTGTTCTTACCAAGCTATTCATCAAGGCATGACAATAATATGGATACATGAAAAGGGATGGGGACTTCAAAATTGGTTATGTGAGTTTTTTTGGTCCAAGTTTCCTTTCATAGTCCATGACACCAATCAGTTGTTTTTGGGCCTACATATGGTGATATTGATATAGGACTACCTCGTACTCCTTGCAAGAGGGGCCCAACTACACTACAAACAAGGTGTACATACCCTACCTCATTTCCGATTTGAACCTATGACCTCTCTTTGAAGAGTACAAGTTCTCCACCACTAAGCCAAGTCACACTATACTCTTAAGGAGTTTTGTTTATTTTATTTAGGTTAGGTGTTTGAGTTATTTTTCTGTAACCTTCATGAGTTTTGTTTGTTTTATTTAGGTCCTAGTTTGAAATTATTTTATTGTTCCCTCTTGTACTATAAAATTAGTTTCCTTAAATTTGGAATAAATAAATGGAATAAACTTTCTATGGACAAAGGCTATTGAATCGTAAAATAGAAATAAGCTAATTTGTAATGGACAATTCTAAAATCTAAACTAGGTACTTTCCTCAAACAACATTTGAAGCTTTAGTAGATTCCTTTATACCTTCATAAGACCATAACAATCTTCAAATGCCATCGACATACATGAAATAAAGACAATGATATGGTTAATGCACTACACATTTTTCACAGTTTTGTTATTTAAGCTCATCCTTCTGCATGAGACGAGCAACAATGCTTGTCATTGATTTGTATGAAGTCCCTCCTTCCATCACGGCAAGCCTTGCCTTTTATTTCAGTTGGTGCATATTCTCCCTTACTTTAATCCCCTCCTCCCCTTCCATGAGTGCCCTCACTGCTCTCTCCACTTCCGCTCTCGATACAAACCCGTCTCTTTCCATCTTGAGATCAATGGCTACCTTGTCGTGGTTAACTAGCATAAACCTATTGAACCTTTGTTTAGCAAAAATGGGCCAAGATATCATGGGAACCCCATTTGAGATGCTTTCCAATGTGGAGATCCAACCACAGTGAGAAAGGAAGCCTCCAATGGATGGGTGAGAAAGAATGGGAATTTGGGGAGCCCAATTGAGAGCCACAAGCCCTGTGTATTTGGTTCGACTCCTAAAACCATTGGGTAAAAGCTCTGAAAGGTTTATTTCCTGGTTAGGTGATAAAGGGTGCTCCCCTTAATACCACAAACACATAACGAAAACAATTTGCAAGAACAGAAAATGGGCTTCTTATTATCACCACAAATGTAGAATTACAATATGCAAAGCCACATGGGCATTTTCCCATACAATATTCTATAGGACAAAGCCTTGAATTATTACCCAGATCTACCCAGAACTCCTAGAATTGCCCAAGACAACACTACGGACCTTTCTTATATAGGCAATTTCCATCGCTTGAGAAGGTTCTAGAAATTTAGCCCTTAAGGCCGACTATTATTAGAATTATTTTATTTTTACAATTATTACATTAGGGTCAGCTCAAAAGAATTACAAAATATGTTTTTAGGTAGCCCAACTTTTGGAGGCCATAACTTTTTAACCGTAGCTTCATTTTTCTATTATAACCACTTTTCGGAAAAGGCAAGACCTGATCTACAGTACTTGATTGCGCAAGTTCTAGTCAACTGGGGGTCGATTGCGATTCAAAGCCTCTAAGGCCTTCAAAACTGAGCTCAAAGATTTTGTACCCAAAAACCTCAATAATTTCACTGATACAGATGATATAGCAATGAAACTCAACTAGTAGGCTGGTATGACTAAAATGAACCTCCACCTATGAAATTAGCACATCTCGATATTGTATGACCAACTTACTAAAAATAGTGAGTTTCCATAAATAGTAGGTCTACACAAGATAGCCCTTATTCAAAAGAAACCAAAAATATTTTTGGATGATGCAAGATTGCTCTTACACCTAGGATGCTCCTGCATTAGACACCTGAGGTAATTTGAGAAGTGACCCTGTCATGACACAGGTATGAAGAGGAAAACTAAGATGGTTAACCTCCTCCCTTGTCAGCCATGATGAATCTTCAATAGGTTGTCATTTCCATTTGACCATATATTCTTCATATATCATGTTCCTTGTGCTTCTGCCAACATGACTATCTAGTATATCCTCAATCTCCTTGGTATCTGAACTAGTTGCTGGAATACTCCACTATGCTTCTGTGATCTCATTTTCAACAACCCCTTCATGATACTCTATTAAATCTGAAATGTTAATTACTGGTGAAATATTCAGCTTAGTAGGCAACTCGTTCTCATAGGAATTTCTTGAATCATGCTTCTTCAGTATCTTACATGGCCCAAACTTCTCTATTTTCAACTTGTTATGTGTACCAACTAGAAATCGCTCCTTCTGCAAATGAACCATGATTTCATCTCCAACCTAAAATTCCTTATGCCTCCTTTTCTCATTTTCCTTAGCCTTATACTGCGCATTCATCTTGGTAATGTGCTTCCTCACCTCCTCGTGGATGTTCTTCAAATGTTCTACAAAATCCTCAGCTTCAACACTACTTATTTCTCCTTTATCTATCTTCCTTAGCTCAGTTGCATTTTTGGGACTATTTCCATATACAATCTGGAATGGTGATTTACCAGTACTCCTATTGACAGAATTATTGTACATGCAAATTCTGCCTATGGTAAAATCAAATCCCATCATGTTGGCTTATCTCCAACCAAACATCTTAGTAAATTCTCCAAACTCCTATTCACCACCTCTATCCATCCATTAGTCTGTGGATGATGTGATGAATTGGACTTCAAATCTATCTTTAATTTCTTCCACAATGTATGCCAGAAATATCCAACAAACTTAGTGTCCCGATCTGAAACTATACTCTTTGGCAAACCATGTAGTCTCACCACTTCTCTGAAAAACAATTCTACTACATGAATTGCATCATTAGTCTTCTTGCAGGGAATGAAATGTGTCATCTTTGAAAATCTATCAACCACCACAAAAATTAAATCATGTCCCCACTGAGTCTTCGGTAAATCAAGATAAAAATCCATACTAATATCCTCCCAAGGATTCTCTGGTACAGGTAATGGCTGATACAACCCTGTATTCTTCTTCACTCCTTTTTCCATTTAACATACTGTGCAACTCTGTACAAACTTCTTCACATCTTGTTGCAATTGTGGCCAATAATAATTCTCACTAACCAAAGCAAGGGTTTTATCACGACCAAAATGTCCAACTAATCCTCCATTATGCTTCTCCTTGATGAGATTCTCCCTCATAGAACTTCATGGAATGCACAATTGACTCCCTCTAAATAACATATCATCCTGAATGATTAAATCCAACCAGTTCATTATGTCTAGAGTAACAGGTTCTTTACAATCTTTCCAAGCTTCTCCAAAATCAGGATCATCTGGATATAAACTCTTGAGTTCCTTGAACCCAACCACCTCAATCTACAACTCTATCAGCAAAATTTGTCTTCTGCTTAGAGCATCTGCAACCCTGTTAGACTTTCCACTCCTGTGTTTCAAAATAATTGTATAATTCTGCAAAAACTCAACCCATTTCAAATGCCTTTGATTCAATTTTCCTTGATTATTCAAATATTGCAAAGCTTGATGATCGATATACAAAACAAACTCTTTAGGAAGTAGATAGTGTCTCCACTTCTTTAATACCTTAACTATAACATAAAATTCTTGATCATAAACAAAATATTTTCTCTTGGCATCATTTAACTTCTCACTGAAATAAGCAACAGGTTTACCTTCTTAACTCATAACAACTCCTATTGCAGTACCACTAGCATCACGGTCTACTTGAAACAACTTATTAAAATCTGGAAGTGCTAAAATAGGTTGTTATGTAACCTTTTATTCCAACAGTTTAAAACTCTTATCTATCCCAGTAGTCCATTTAAAGACTTTTCTATCCCCTCTCATTGTTTCAGTCAAGTGTCCACAAATACTACTAAAAAATTTGATAAAATTTCTATAAAAACTAGCCAATCCATGAAAAGATCTTACCTTAGTAGCACTCCTTGGAGTAGGCCATTCAAGGATAGCTTGCACTTTCTCTGGGTCCATTTTTGGACCTTCTATTGAAACTACAAATCCTAGATACACTAACTCCTTCTTTACAAAACTGCACTTCTTCAAATAAATCAACAATTTCTCTTCCCTTAACTTCTCAAACACCATATGAATATGCATCATATGCTCCTCCAATGTCTTACTATAGATCAAAATATCATCTAGGTAAACAATGACAAACTTACCCAGAAATTCTTTCACAACCTCGTTCATGAGCCGCATGAAAGTGCTCAGTGTATTGGTTAGCCCAAAAGGCATGACTAACCACTCATACAGTCCTTCCTTTGTCTTGAAAGCAGTCTTCCATTCATCTCCTTCTCTGATTCAAATATGATGATATCCACTCTTCAAATCTATCTTTAAAAATACACAGCTCCAGTCAAACAATCTATAATATCATCCATTTGTGGTAATGAAAACTTGTACTTGATTATGATCTTGTTTATTGCTCTGGAATCTATACACATCCTTCATTCTCCAATCTTTTTTAGTGCTAATACTGCTGGTACAACACATGGACTTAAGCTCTCCCAAATCAACCCCTTCTGCAATAACTTATGTACTTATCTATATAACTCTTCACTTATTGCTAGTGTCATTCTATGTGTTTCCTTATTTGGAAAACTGGCTCCTGGAATCAAGTCCATCTGATGACTGATCTTCCTTACCGGTGGTAATCCATCAGGTACATTATCAAATACAATATCCTAAAACTCATTCAACAAATCTACAACTTCTACAGATACATCTTTTACTTTGTCTTTACCAACTTTTAGAATTAAAGAAAACACACATGTTCATGCCTCATATCCTCTAGGAATTTTCTTCCATCAACAAAACTTATTCTTGCATTACCACATACCTTTTCTTATGTGTCATTCAATGGATTTAGCTTATGTCACACTCAATCCTTTGTCAGGGAATAGGTATTTGCATGACCATCATGTACAACACACCTATCAAACTACCACGGTCTACCCAACAACATATTACATGCATCCATAGATATAATATCACATAGTACCTTATCATGGTATCCGCCAATCTTGAAATTTACTAGGCACTGTTCACTGACTATGACCTTGTGGTCATCCTGCACCCAGGCAATCCAGTATGGATGTGGGTGTTTCTGTCTCTTGAGCTTCAACTTTGTGACCATCTCTTCTGACACCAAATTTTTAGTGCTTCTACTATCAATAATCACATCACAACACTTATTCTCACACTTGCACCTAGTGCGAAATAAGCTCCTCCTTTGCTCAGGTTCATTCTCACCACTCGGTAGGACTCTTATGTTAATTAGCATTTCTCCTCTTTTAGCATCTTCAGAATGTGATGATCTGGCATCTTCATCTACATGTGAAACTCTAGCCTAGCCTTTAGTTCTCCTATCTATCCATCCGTGGCGTTGAGGACATTCATATGCCATATGACCTTCTCGACAGTGAAAACATGTTCCACGAAAGGCTCCTCTTCCCGAATCTTGTCCTCTTCCTCTTCCTCTCTGATTTCTATTATTTTGATCATGAAAATGATTGAAATTGTTTCCTCTCTAGTTTTGACTGCTACTCTCGGATCTTCATTTTAGCCTCCATATGACCGTCCACCAGATCTTCCACCACAACCTCTTCTATTTTGTCTTCTCTCAAACTTCTTGTTCAGCTTTTCCTCTACTTTTAGGGAAAACTGGTATGCCTCTTCAATATTTTTCATTCAAACCAAATTCAACTCCTCTTGAATGCTCCACCTCAATCCATTAAGGTAACAGGAAACTTTCTCCTTATTTTTTTCTGCATGCCCTATTCTAATGAGGATTCGATGAAACTCCTTTCTATACTTCTAAACAAATCTTCCTGCTTGCTTCAAACTTTGCATTTTCTTCAATAGGTCAAGCTCATAATCAACAGGAATGAACTGTCACTTTAATTTATCCACCATCTGATCTCATCTTGTGATTTTATCATTTCCTATTCTATTTCACTTCAATTGAATCTCTTTCCACTAGATCTTTGCATGACCCTTCAGTTTGGCCTTCGCAAACTTGACCCGATCAGGATGCTTGACATCTTCATACTCAAAATATTCTTCTAATTCATTGATCCACTTGATCAACTCCTCTTGGTTAATATTTCTTGAAAATGTAAGAACCTCAATCTTAGGTCTTTTTTCGATCTTGGAAATGGCCCAAAAAATCCTTTCTTCCTCTTGGTTCATAATTTTTCCTTCTCCTTCTTGATCAAAATTTCCTTCTTTAGATTCATCCTTTCTTTTGTCTCTGACATTAAGATTCATTCATCTGTGAATCTCTTCTTGCAATACTCACACTTGTCTTTTGAGTGCTCTAACCTTAGGTGTCACACCACCATCTCTTTTACCACATTCCCTTCATGGAGGCATTTTTGCACTACTCGTTGAAACCCTAAACCATAGTCTTGGTGCAAACTGCCTCATAGTCGGTGATCTATCTACACACTCAAGAACTCCCACTCTAATACCACTTGATGAAGGGTGTTCCCCTTAATACCACAAACACATAACAGAAATAATTTGCAAGAATAGAAAATGAGCTTCTTATTATCTCCACAAATGTGGAATTTCAGAATTACAAATTTCAAAATTAAAATATACAAAGCCACATGGGCATTTTCCCTTACAATATTCTGTAGGACAAAGACTCAGATTATTACTCAGATCTACCCAGAACTCCCAGAACTGCCCTAGACAACACTACGGGCCTTTCTTATATAGGCAAATTCCACCACCCGAGAAGGTTCTAGAAATTTACCCCTTAAGGCCATCTATTATTAGAATTATTTTATTTTCACAATTATTACTTTAGGGTGATCTCAAAAGAATTACAAAATATGTTTTTAGGTAGCCCAACTTTCAGAGGCCATAAATTTTTAACTATAGCTCCCTTTTTCTATTATACCCACTTTTCAGAAATGGCAAGACCTGATCTACAGTGGAAGACTTGCGCAAGCTCTAGTCAGTTAGGGGTCAGTCGTGATCCAGAGCCTCTAAGAGCTTCAAAACTGAGCTCAAAGATTTTGTACCCAAAAACCTCAATAACTTCATTGATACATATGATATAACAATGAAACTCAACTAGTAAGCTAATATGAGAAAGATGAACCTCCACCCGTGGAATTAGAACATTCTGAGATTGTATGACCAACTTACTAAAAATAGTAAGTTTCCATAAATAGTAGCTCTACACAAGATAGCCCTTATTGAAAAGAAACCAGAAATATTTTTGGCTGATGCAAGATTGCTCTTACACCTAGAATGCTAAAAGAGAAAATAGATACCCTAAAACCTCCATATATTTTAGAAGGAGCATTATATATAAATAGAAGATAGTTTAAGACTTCGTGGGAATAGGAGACAATTGATATAGTGGTTAGACTAGCTTGAAAGTTTGTTCTTACCAAGTTATTCATGAAGGCATGAAAATAATATTCATAAAATGACAATATGGATACATGAAAAGGGATGGGGACTTCAAAATTGGTTATATAAGTTTTTTGGGTCCAAGTTTCCTTTCATAGTCCAAGACACCAATGAATTGTTTTTGGGTCTACATATGGTGATATTGATATAGGACTACCTCATACTTCTTGCAGGAGGTGCCCAACCGCACTACTTGAACAAGGTGTACATACCCTACCTCCTTTCCAATTTGAACTTGTGACCTCTCTTTCAAGAGTACAAGTTCTCCACCACTAAGCCAAGTCACGCTATACTCTTAAGGAGTTTTGCTTATTTTATTTAGGCCAGGTGTTTGGAGTTATTTTACTGTAACCTTCAAGAGTTTTGTTTGTTTTATTTAGATCAGGTGTTTGAAATTATTTTATTGTTCTCTCTTGTACTCTAAAATTAGTTTCCTTAAATTTGGAATAAATAAATGGAATAAACTTTCTCTAGACAAAGGCTATTGAATCGTAAAATAGAAATAAGCTAATTTGGAATGGACAAGTCTAAAATCTAAACTAGGTACTTTCCTCAAACAACATTTGAAGCTTTAGTAGATGCATTTACACAAACCTTCATAAGACCATAACAATCTTCATAGACCATCGGCATACATGAAATAAAGACAACGATACGGTTAATGCACCACACATTTTTCACAGTTTTATTATTTAAGCTTGTCCTTCTGCATGAGACGAGCATTAGCACTTGTCATTGATCTCTATGAAGTCCCTCCTTCCATCACGTAAAGCCTTTCTTTTTCTTTCATTCTGTGCATATTCTCCCTTACTTTAATCCCCTCCTCCCCTTGCATGAGTTCCCTCATCGCTCTCTCCACTTCCCCTGTCAGTACAAACTCATTTCTTTCCATCTTGAGATCAATGGCCACCTTGTCATGGTTAACCAACATAAACCTATTGAACCTTTGTTTAGTGAAAATGGGCCAGGATATCATGGGAACCCCATTCAAGATGCTTTCCAATGTGGAGTTCCAACCACAATGAGAAAGGAAGCCTCCAATGGATGGGTGAGAAAGAATGGGAATTTGGGGAGCCCAATTGAGAGCCACAAGCCCTATGTCTTTGGTTTGACTCCCAAAACCATCGGGTAAAAGCTCTGAAAGGTTCATTTCCTAGTTAGGATTGAAGGTGATAAACTTATTCTCTTTGTGCACCACTCACAAAAACTGATGACCACTTGTTTCGAGTCCATGAGCTAGTTCTCCAATCTACTCCCTCGATAGAAATCCCCCACTTCCAAAGGAAACATACACAACGGTGGAGTGAGGGTGTTGATCTAACCACTCAAGGCACTTGTGTGTCTCATGACCCTCGAATATGAGATGACCAACTAAATAGATTGATGGTGTTACAGAAGAACTCCAGTTAAAAAATGGTGGCATCATATTTTTCCTTGATTTCGGCATTAGATCTATTCCAACCGTAGTGAGAAAGGAAGTCTCTAATGGACACTCCAGTTAAACACTTCATCAAATCTATCCTTCATTGCCTCGGGCAAGTCCATCGTAGAAAATGGTGGCATTCCTGGTACATTGATCTCATACTCTTCCTCGTCTTTAAATGACACGTGGTGTTCTCTGAAGCAAATCTGGGAAAGCTTAGAAAAAGAGAAAGTATGTGCACACTAGAAGTGAAGAATACATAAGTGGGTATGCCTACATTGGCTGCAAAATCGAAAGTGGTGGTGTAGAAGAAATCAGTAACGAAGGTAGAGATAGGTGAAGAGGAGTTGAGAAAGGAGTGGAGGATGTCTCCAACATGGGGCATGACTTTCTCCATGTACTTTGATATAATTTCCATGTTGAGAACTATCTCCCATTATTTGAGATGTGAAATAGGTATTTGAACACTGCTAACTTCCATGTTGAGAACTATCTCTCATTATTTGAGCTGTGAAATAGGTAGTTGAACACTGCTCAAAAAATTATTGAGAAGAAAGGAACTACATTTTCTACAATAAAAGGGTGGTAGTAACCAAATGAAATTTTATCAAAGAGTGAGAAGCATATGAAGATATACCCAGTCAATTTGAGTAAGTTGCTTCACCAATTCAAAAGAGTTTCAAACCAAATCCCCTTCTATGTAAGTCAAGTGATTGCAAAGTCTGAAGATATAATATATTATACAAGAATCTTTCAAGCTTCATTATTGAAAAGATCTTGAATGACTCATTCAACACACACAAAAAAAAAATCCTTGGCATTGGGTAGAATAAAATCTTTAGTTCCACAATGTCCTAAAAGAAGGAACAATATTATAGAGCATCTCAATGAAAACTCTTTTCCTTTTAAGAGGAAATCCAAAGAAAATCTCTAAGGAACTTCTCAAATATTCAAGTAAGTAGCCTTAAATGGAGCCCAATAAGAAGAAAAATACAAATGGGGGATCATGTGTGCATACAAATAGACTTCAAATTCATCTATTAAGGAAAGATGCATATTAATCCAATATGAAAGCCTCTTTTTGAATTTTCAAATGAATTATTATATAAAGAGAAACCTACAAAGCATGAAAGTAAAAGAGAGCGCTACAAGATCACATGGATTTTACGTTGGCAAGAGACATTGTTCTTGATATATTGTATGTTGTCATTGATGGTAACCATACTTGTTTCAAATGATCACTTGTCATATTTTATTGATACCAAAGGATTGGATGCAATTTTGGCTAAGTATGGAAGAACAATGACAATGTACAGGTTATAGTAAGATCCTCGGTATGGATAGACACTTTTGAGTTTTTAGAAGAAAACCAAGAGGGAGATTCAATAAGGTATAATTTACCTTATTCCAACTTCATAGCATTTGGAGATTTTAGATGAGAAAGTTATGGTGTTTTGAGTATCAAAAATCAATGAATAGTGAAGAACAATTAATAGATAGTCAACTTGTTCAATTAGTGATTCTATCAGATCGATGCAAAAATTTATTTTTGAGGTTGATATGCTAGAGCCAACATGGAAGAATACATCTATTTTATTCTTCTCTCTGAGGTGAGGATAATATTTTACATCCAAAATTATCTTGTTAGATAACTGAGAGGGGGGGAATCAGTTAATTCTAGTTATCCTATAGTCCCAAACTCTGAGATGTATATATTCAAACTTTTCAGCAAAATAATCAACTTGGTAAGCTATCAATAATAACTTTATGTTCATCTACCGAATATCAATATAAACAATACTGTGTTTATCGATTAAACCAAATATGAAATGTGAAAGGTAAAATAACAATCCAATCACATCAAATACACAAAACACACAAATTTTAATGTGGAAACCCTGTTAAGGGAAAATCCTCCTGGGAGGTAACCCAAAATATTTCAGTCTTCTGAAGTGAGCTCGGTTAGGAGCCAACCCTATTAAAGGCTATAAAGCACACTATGAGGTGTGATCTGGTTAGAGGATTTATCACTAACAGTTAAGGCTTTACCAACATTCACTCTGGGGTCAACAAGAAAAAAAACTAACATTCCTTAAATGTCATATTGAATTACAAATAAGACTGTTAAGTCCACTTAGTTAAGAGATTTAGTTGTAATAACGGTTAAACTAATACAGTAGTGGTCTAATTCAAATACAACTAATATTTGCAAATTTTTAAAATCTATGCTAAGCTCAAAATACATCATTTGATCAATAATCACTTTAATCCTCCATATCTTTCAACATATTCAACTCATTGAATAATACTTTATCACTCAGTAATGTCTACAGTTCTGCTCAGTTCTATCTGTAACCAGTTTGATCAGTAGTGCATGAAAATAGTCCTTCCACGCAATTTCTCCCTACATATTCAATTATCCCATACTCAATAATGAGTCCCATGTCTCTTTAAATAGACGTCATAAACCATTTTCTTCTCATCCATTAGATTTTTCCTCTTAATATCCATAATTCATTTTTTCGCTTCAAGCTTCCTCAATAGATGTGTCAATAACACGTTTCATCCATCTTCTTTCAATCAATCTTGAATTTGGTCAGTTGTTAGATCATCATAACAAACTTTATCTTTTACCTCAGAATCATAAGAAACTTTCCAACTCATCGATTCATTCAGTTGTTATAAAATTTAATTGTTTCTCTGATTCGATTAATATAGAATGTGTCGGTGAATACTAACTTGGTTATTATTGTCACTTGGTATACACTACACTGACTCAATGTATACTAAAATCTTCAATTACCGACCACATAAACTTGTTTAGTTTTGATCTTCAATACATAAAAAATTCATGTACTACAATCAAGTCAACAACATGATGTCATAGAATCATCAATAAGTTACCCAATGTATACCTTATCCATATCTCCATATCCATCTTAGCTTCATGTAGATATCTCATTCCTTTACCATTTTTCTTCTTCAAATGCTTGTAACTATCATGATAAGTATAGTCAAGATTAGTTGACATCATTGACAATACATATTGACTGATTTAATTGCCTTACTTATCACTTTAGTAACTCAGTGATCTCTAATCACTATCTTTCACTTGTCCATTCAGTTCATCAATGTATTCAATCAGTCGTAGACTATCAATCTCTCCCTTTCGCATTGATGACAACACAATATGAAATATGTCATAGAATACCAAACATTTTTACTACAACTCTATAGGTAAATGTTGTAGCTCAGTAAGATCTCCCTAGCTTGATCATTTAATATGTTTAATCACTACATAGCATTTCAACATTTCAGGCTGACTCTCCCTACGAATTTGATCTTCTTCTTCCTGTTTTTATTTCTCTCTCATATTAACTCATTCTCTCCCTTTTCCCTTTCTGAATATATATTTCATTGACTCATTCTCTCTCTTTGACAACAATTCCAAAAAGAGTGAGTAGCTATGTAGTAGCCAAACTATTGTCTCTCTTGTTAGGTTCAAGTCAAGTACCTTCATGTACTGATATACAATATTCTATGTTCAAGCTTTCATAACCTTAGGAAACCTAAAGTGTGAACAATATGCATCAACATTATTGATTTTCTGATAAAGTATAGATTGATGCAACCTCCTGATCACCTTAGTGACTAATAGATAGGGGATGGACCCCTAGTCTAGTCCTCAAGTACTCAAATGTATCCTTCGGTAAAGGTTTAGTAAATATGTTTGCAAGTTGTTCTTTAGATTTCACAAACTCCAGTTTCAATTGCTTTTCTTGTACTTGTTCCCTCAAATAGTGATACTTAATATATATATACCCTTTGACTTAGAATGCTTCACTAGATTCTTAGAAATGTTTATAGCACTTGTGCTGTCACAATATATAGTCACTAGATCACTGATCTCTTTTTTCATCCCTTTCAAAATTTGTTTAATCCATGCAATATTTGAACAATTAGAAACAACAAAAACATATTCTACTTTAGCAGTAGACTGAGACATACATGCCTATTTCTCACTTATCCAAGTAACTAACCTATCTCCCAAAAAGAATGCTCCACTGGTAGTACTCTTTCGGTCATCTATATTTCCAGCCCAATATGCGTCGATGTAAACCTATAGTTTAAAATTGTCTTTTTTCTTGTACCATAATCCATAATTTTATGTGTTCTTCAAGAATCTCATAATCCTCTTAATAGAAGTCATATGTGATTCCTTAGGATTAGTAGAAAATCTTTCTACAATCCTAACTCCATGTGCAATATGAGGTCTACTATATACTACATACATCAGTTTACCAACCATTGATCTATATAATGTCTGGTTTACCTCAGTTGAATGATCATCCTTTGTCAATTTACATCCTATAACCATTGGTTTTCCTACTAATTTTGAATCTTCCATTCCAAAAGTCTTCAATACTTCTATGATGTACTTTGATTGTGTTAGAAAGTAAAGTCCACCAAGATAACTAAGAGGGGGGGTGAATCGGTTATCAAATAAATATAACTTTTATCAACTTTAATATATTTTAACCATGTAAGCAATGTAATCAACAACCATAGAAAGATATGCATACACAATAACACAATAACACAAGATATGTTGACTAGGGAACCTCTTGATCAAAGAGTAAACCTTGATGGGAATGATGCCCACAAAAGATGCACTAATATGAAAGTTCCTTGTGAGAGGATGGACTTTGTTAGGAGTCTTATGAAATAGATTTAGTACATATGAGTTCCTATTAGGAGACTTTGAATCCCTGCTAAAAGATTCTAACTCTGTTAGGAGTTATGGAAGACAGAAGGACCCACTACCCAAACAACTTTAGGTGTAAGATCACTGAACACACTATCCAACTAATCTTTATATTACTTAATATAATAATACCAAAAGATTATTGATCTCAACAATTCAATACTCCTTCTCTGATTGTGCCAAACTGCACCAACTGCTTCTTCAAATCTCAATACCAGATCTCTATACTTTGCATGTCCTCTTCCAATAAGTATTGCACAAATCCACAATTCACTTTCTTATAAAATTGACAACTTCTCATTACAACAAGGAAAAAATTCCTTCCTTTATACCACACTCAAGTAATTACAAATGAGTAGGCATACAGATTACAAAATAAAAGTTTCCACACGTTACATAAAAATTACACAAAACTATCAGCTTCGAATTAAGATAATTATTCACTCATGTGACCTTAGATATTGTGCTCATGTATACATTACTAACATCATGTCTTCAACTACCTCATAACTATGCATGATCAGATTCAATTCTGATTAGGAGATATCATCTAATTTCCACAAACCGCTACTCGGGAACACTTTCTGAATACTGCTTCCACTGATTTCCTCATAACTGTCATGAATAAATGAAGTTTTGTATACATTGCTCTTAACCACAATCTTATAGAACATCATAGAGTAAGTCCTCAAATCTGCATAGATTCATCTTCAATATCCCAAGTGCGCTAACTCAAACACCATCTGCTTCTCTGCAAATCTTCAGTAGATCATTGTGTTGACAACAATGACAATCATAGTCATAAATGCAACAACAAATGCTATAGAATGGCTACAAATACTCCCCCATAAGATATATTCAGCATTCATTCCTAACAATCTCCCCAATTGGCATTGATGGAAACATAAATGAAGAAACATCCAAGTTCCATAAATACCAACACTGCAACACTGTTGCTCTGAAAATACTTTCAACTCCTCTTCATCAATAAAATCTTGCTTCATTTTCCTATTCAATTCTGTCCAATAGATGATTTTTCATGAATACTTCTCCCTCATAGACATAAATGACAGATGTTTCATCATTATGTCAACAAAAAATTCAATGTCCAAAGACACTTTTTCATAAAATACATTTGCTAGAGTCCTCATGACTCATCTTAGTTACACATAATCCACATAGAGGAAGTACCACCATCTAGTCCAAAAGAAAGATAGGGCTCATATATCACTAGACAGATGCAACAATCTGCATCACTTCTCAAAAGTAGGCTGGGGCATAACCCCAAGCACACCTCTCAGATACTCAAATGTATCCTTAGGCAAAGGTTTTGTAAATAAATCTACAATCTATTCTTTTGTGCTTATATACTCAATTTTGAATTCTTTCTCTACCACTTTCTGTCTCACTACATGATACTTTATCTCTATATTCTTTGTCTTAGAATGTAACATAGGGTTCTTAGACATACTAACTGTGCTAGTGTTATCACAATGTATAACAACAGGCTCAACAAATTTTATTCCAATATCCTTCAGCATTTGCTTCATCCAAATTATTTGATTACAATTGTTTGTTGCTACCACATACTATACTTTTGTCATGCTCTGTGAAATACAGTTATGCTTCTTGCTTAGCCAAGAAACTAATCTTCCTCCAAGGAAAAATGCTCCACCACTGGTGCTCTTTTTGTCATCAACACTACCTCTCCAATCAGCATATGTATATGCATATAGGTTAAATCATTAGATTTTTCATACCACAATCCATACTCAATTGTGCCTCTTAAGTATCTCAGTATCCTCTTTAGTGCTACATAATGTGATTCTCTAGGTTCAACTTGAAATCTTGCTACAATTCCAACTGCATGTGATATATCAAGTCTTGTATGAGTCAAATATTGCGATCCTCCAATCATAGATCTGTAATTTTTTTGTTCCACTGTAGGAGTCTCATTTGTGCTAGATAACTTGTGTCCTATTACCATAGGTGTTCCAACTGGTTTACATTTCTCCATTCCAAATCTCTTCAATAAATCATTCAAGTACTTTGTTTGACTTACAAAGATACCATCACTGTTCTGTGTTATCGGCAATCCTAAAAAGTATTTCATTTCACCAATCATACTCATTTCAAATTCAGTCTTCATTTCATCTACAAATTTATCATTGGCTTCATCTTCTCCTCCAAACATAATATCATCAACAAAAATAACAACAACTAACAAACCATTTTCAATTTCCTTTGTGTATAGGTTGCTATCAATTGTGCCTTTTCTAAATCCTAACTTTATCAAATACTTATCCAATCTTGCATACCAAGTTCTAGGTTCTTGCTTCAATCCATATAAATCTTTCTTCAGTTTACATACCATATCTCCTTCTCGAGTTAAAGGAAAACCTTCAGGCTTCTCAATGTATACTTCTTCCAATTCTCCATTCAGAAATGTTGATTTCACATCCATATGATACACTTTGAATTTCTTGTAAGCTGCATAAGCCAAAAACATTCTTACTACTTCAATTATTGCTACTGGTGAAAAAGTTTCTTCATAGTTAATTCATTCTTGTTGTGAGTATCCTTTACATACCAATCTTTCTTTATTCCTTACTACTTCTCCTTGTTCATTCATTTTGTTTCTGAATGCCCATTTTGTTCCTATAACATTCTTATCTTTAGGTCTAGGGACCAATTCCCATGTCTTGTTCTTTTCAATCTAATCTAGTTCTTCTTTCATAGCTTTAATCCAATATTCATCTTCACAGGCTTCACTACTAGATTTAGGTTCAATTTGAGAAATAAAAAACAACTGTTCTTGTACCTTATTTCATGTCAGAACTCCTATGTCTATGCTTCCAATAATCTTCTCAACGAGATGATTCCTTGATAGATTCATGTTAGGTGTCACTGTCTCAGTTCTTGTTTCTATTGTAGGTTCTTCAATGATTTCTACACTATAGCTTTCATTCAACAAATCACTGTCAGTTTCATAGAATAATTCAGTAGTCTATGGATTAGTTCTAGGATGATTTCCTTCATCTGATTCATAATCAAGCATTCTTTCCTGAATTTTGAATTTTTCATCAAATTTTACATTTGCGCTCTCAACAATAGTCTTGGTTCATTTATTGTAACATCTAAAAGCTTTGATCTTCAATGAATATCTAAGAAATATACCTTCATCACTTCTAGGATCAAACTTTTCAATTTCACCATCTCTCTTAATATGACATTTGCTTCCAAAAATTCTAAAATACTTAATTGATGGTGCATTTCCACACCATAGTTCATAGGGTGTCTTGTCTGTGTCTTCTCTGATTTGTACTATGTTCATTATATACACTGATGTGTTCACTACTTCTCTCCATAATATCTTTGCTAAGCCATTCTTAAATAACATAGCTCTTGTTGCTTCAGTCAATGATCTGTTTCTTCTTTCTGCAATACCATTTTGTTCAGGTGTCCTAGGGGCTGAAAACTCTCTCTTAATACCATTCACTTCACAAAAAATGTTAACTTCCTTTGAAATAAATTCTCCACCTCTATCTGATCTCAAACATTTAATCTTCATTCCAGATTCATTCCCAACTTTGTTCTTAATAGTCTTAAACTTATCAAATGCTTCAGATTTTTCTTTAAGAAATGCAATCCACATCATTCTTGTAAAATCATCAACAAGAATCTTAAAATACCTTTCTCCATAGAATCCTCTAGTCCCTTTGGGACTACTCAAATCTATATGAACAATTTCCAACATCTCTACTATTGTAAACTTCTTGCTAGAAAATGAGCTTCTCTTCTGTTTAGCCATCACACATTCCTTGCAAATCATGTTAGTAGGCTTCATAATTTTAGGTAAATCTCTTACTGCAACTGTATTACTCACTTTTACAATGTTATCAAATTTCATATGACAAAACCTTTTGTGCCATAACCAACTATCATCAATCTTAGTAATCAAGCATGTCATCTTAGTAGGATTCAACTGAAATACACTACCTCTGGTTCTAGATCCAGTACCAATAAAATTTCCATCCTTGTCTTTGATTACACAAGTTTTCTCAGTAAACCAAAATTGATATCCCTTATCAACTAGCTATCCAACACTCAAAATATTATGTTTCAAACCATCCACAAAGTAAACATCATCAGTATTAGTCTTTCCATCAAGAGTAATAGATCCTATACCTTTAATCAAACAAGGTGCATTGTTTCCAACTCTAACAACTCCATCATAATTGTTAAACTTTATGAACTTTTTCATATCTCTAGTCATATGATGTGAACAACCACTATCTATAATCCAATCAGCTTTATTTTCTACTTGAGAAACTAAAGCCTTTTCTTCCTTAATTTCTTTTTCAGGATTTTCTTCTTTAATTGTTACAAATCCTATATCATCATTCTCAGTATCACTTTCACTCAAAGATTTCTCCAAACTAGCTTCAAGTTCTTCATCATTTGCATAGTAACATTTTTTAGATCTCCTAGGATTAAAGTTCTTTCTATACTTCTTAACTCTCTTAGGACATTTAGATGCAAAATGACCAAATTCTTAACAAGTCCAACATTTAAAAATTTTCTTACCGTCTGGTTCTCTTTTCACAAGCAAGGAAATACCTTCTTCAATATTCCTATCTTCTTCATTTCTAGATCTACTACTACTAGCATAATCTCTACTTACACTTATGCTTCTTGACAAAGTAGGGTGAACACTAAGAGCCCTGAATGTTGTCTCCATTCTAGGTAAATCTCCTGATAGCCTCAAGTTCATTTATACTACTTCCAATCTTCCAACAAGAGTTTCTCTGGTAAAGTTTGTAGTACAAGGTATAACTTGTTCAATCATCTATGTTGTCTTCTTAAATGCAAGAGTCAATGTCCTCATAATTTTCAATATCACTTCATTTTCTATCTTGGTTCCTCCACAATATTTTATACCTGCAACAATCTCTGACATTCTACCATTATAGCTTCTAACAAATTCATCTTCCATCATTCTTATATCTTCAAATGGACATATCCAATTATGTAATTTGACTTTCTTTGCATGTTCATCACCTTCAAAAGTAGATTCTAAAGCTAACCAAATTTCATGAGATGTTTTTAGATATTTTACCTGACTATACTCATTTTTTGGAAGGGTTGACAAGAGTGCTTCCTTGGAAAGTATGTTACACATGAATAGATCTCTTTCCTCATTAGTACATTCTTTAATCTTATCCTCATCAATGATAGTCTTCTGATTCTTTGTGATTAACCAATAACCTACTCCTAAAAAAATTAAATGTGTCTTCATCTTTTCTTTCCAGCAGTCAAAATTTACTCCATCAAACTTAGGGCTTTCTTTCCTAAAATGATTCACCATGGATCTCCTTAAGCTATTAAACTTTTCCTTCAAGGACCTACCGCTCTGATACCAATTGTTAGAAATAGGGAATACTGAGGGGCAGGGGGTGGTGAATCAATATTCTACAAACTTTTAATTTTTACCAATTATGGATATAACAGATTAACTTGATGCTTTCAAAACAAAGTAAACTAAATAGCATGCATAGCAATAAAGAAAATGAACTCATAACACATTATTTTTTCTCGAGGAAACCTTGGCCAAGGGAAAACTCCAGTGGGGATAATACCCACAACAATCCACTAATCAAAAGTATCATGTTAAGGATGTTGACCATGTTAGGAGCCTCTTACATACATATAGTGTCTCAGTCCTGATTAAGGGACTCTAGGCCTTGTTAGAAGCCTCAACCCTACTAAGAGTTGGTAGTACTTGATTTGAAATGATTACAAGATGAGCCCACTGCCCAAACATGTAACGTATAATGATTTATGATTACAAAAAGGGCAAGGTATATAACCTTTTATTCCTTCACTTGCATATACAAAGTTTTCTTGCTTGACTTTCTCAATTTACATCTTCGCAACAATATCTTTCGCATATGTATGTTCTACTACCTTCTTCACATTACATGTCTTACATTTATACAAGTTATTAGGACTAATAACTTTTACAGTCGGCTTTACAAAACATAAAGCACTTCACAAAAATACATATTAACTTGTTCTTCCCAAGGGTTAACATCTAGGATGTCATCCCTTTATATGATTAAGTCATTATTTTGATAAACAAAATAATCCCTTAACTATTTACTAATTTTGTCTTCTTTCTTTATCCTGTCGGCTTCAATTCTATTTCTGTAATACTGCAATAACTTTTTTTGTACATGTCATACAAACTTGCACTCTCAGGCGAGTCTTCAATATACATCATAGTATCCATGTTCAAGTGTGCAAGCATTGAACTTACTTCTATCGACATCGCCAATCAAAATTGTCTCTGGTTAATTGGGAAAATGCTGCTTACACTTAGATAATTTTATTCTTCACTCTGTCATATGTGGTCTTCATATAGATCATATGTTTCCATAATGACAACATCTAGATATCTAACTTAGCCAAATTGCCAACAGATTGTGTTATGAATATCACTTCATTTTCTTGTAGAATTTACAAACCTAGAAATAATTTAATCTCTCCAAACATTGACATTCAAATTATTTTCTCATTTCAACAATAAAAGATTTGCAAAGATTATCATGTCCTCCAAATATAATTTCATCAACAAAAATTTCAGCAATAAGAATCTTGTCATTAGTTTCTCCTTTCAATTAAAAATTTCTATTGTCACTTGTTCTCACAAAACCAATACTAATAAGATAAGCATGTAGTCTTTCATACCATGCTCTTGGTGATTTTTTAAGTCCATACACTTATTTTTGAAATATACATATCATGTTCTTCTTATTATGATCAACAAAACCTTTAGATTGTTCTATGTAAACCTCTTCCTCAAGTATTCCATTTCAAAAATGTAGATTTAGCATCCATTTGATATACTTTAAATCCTTTGTGTGCATCATATGTAAGTAGTATTCTAACTTCTTCAAGTCTTTCCATTGGTGCAAAAGTTTCACCATAATCAATTCCTTCTTCTTGTGCATATCCTTTACAAATAATTCTTTCTTTGTTCCTAGTGACTTCACCATTCTAATTTAACTTGTTCCTGAATATCCATTTTGTTCCAATAAAAATTTTATTACTTGGTCTCAGTACCAATGTCCATGCTTTTTTTCTCTATCTGTTCAATTTCTTCATTCGTGGCTCTATCTCAACTTACTTCGTGTAATCATGCCAGCTTGCTTGTCTCTAATAATTTGATTCTATGGATGGTGTGTTCTCACAAATTTTGCTAACACTTTTTCTCTTCTTTGTTCATCAGTCGGTGTAGGGTCAATTTATTCCTCGGTAGCAATTTCTTGATTCTTAGTATCTATAGGCTGATGCTTGGTGTCTTTATCTAGATGCTTAGTAACTTCTACATGTTTCTCAGTAGCTTTATCCTAATGCTCATTTAGAGGGTTAGGTATCTCAATGAATGTATATCTACTGTAGTCTTATGGTTCCTTTGTGCTTTTTTCATCATTTTCCTCAAAAAAATCATCAACTCTCACATTAGCAATTTCAATCATTTTGTTAGTGACTTTATTCAAACATTTATAAGCTTTTCTCTTAGTAGAATATCCTAAGAATATTTCTTCATCACCTTTAGACTCAAATTTACCATTTCTATCATCTTTTAGAATGTAACATCTACTTCCAAAAAAAATTAAATAACTTACATTCAGTGTGTACCCAAACCATAAATCATAAGGTGTCTTGTTTGAATCTTTCTTCAGTTGTACTTGGTTTAATGTGTATATGACCGTGCTAACAACTTCTCTCTAGTACATTTGTGCAACGTCTTTCTCAATCATTAGTGCTCTAGCACAGTCAGCTATGGATCTATTCCTCCTTTCAACAATTCCATTTTGTTATGGTGTTCTCAGTGCAGAGACTTGTCTTTTAATCCCATGCTCATTACAAAGTTAGTGAATTCATCAAAAATAAACTCACCTCCTTTGTTAGATCTTAAGCATTTTAACTCTTTTCCACTTTTTCTTTATACCATTTAAACATTTTGAAAGCTTCAGATTTCTCTTTCAAAAACATAACTATCATCATCTTAGAGTAGTCATCAATAAACAAAATAAAGTATATGTCACCATAATAACTCTGATTTCTCATATGACCACACAAGTCGGTATGTACTAACTCCAAAATAGCTTTAGATGAATGGGTCTTGCTCTTGAAACTAGATGTTGACATTTTTCCCATTTGACATTGTTTACACATGACATGGTCAGGTTTAGATAAGCTCGGTAAACCTCTAACTTTTCTTTTGTTACTCATCTTAACCATGTTATCAAAATTCACATGACATAACCTCTTATGCCACAGCCACACATCTTAGTTCCAGCCATTAAACAAGAAGTTTTAGCATTGTCAAGATAGAATAGATTACCTTTAGATTATTCATCATTACCAACCAACTTTCTTGTTTCATCATAGATCTTCACCTTCCTACTCTCCAATGAAACTCAGTGACCTGAGCTATTCAACTATGCTACACTTAAAAAGTTATAGTTAAGTCCCTTCGCCCAATATGAATCTTCACATCTAATCGTATTGTTCAACAAGATAGATCCTTTTCCTTTTACTAAACAAGGTGTATCATTTCCCATTTTAATAGATCCTCCATTATACTATTCAAGGGATTCAAAATTTTCCTCATCTCCAGTCATATGATGTGTACAACCACTATCAATAATCTAAGTATCATTCTTTCTAACTTTAGAAATAAGTATTGTTTCTCCATACCTTTTCTCCTCTTCTAAATCTTCTTTCAAAGCTACAAATACCACCTCAATATCTTCATCAATGTCATTGTTGGTGTCATCATCATCATCTCCAACAAGGTAACATACCTTCTTAGCTTTATCTTTTTAGTCTTAGTTGTTTCTTCTATCATACTTTCAGTTACCTCTGTGATCTTGGTTATCTCTTATGTCATACTTTCTATCACCAGATCGGTCATTGTCTTTGTCATCATCTTTCCTAAACTAGGACATCTAGCTGCAATATGACCAATTTATTAACAATTAAAACAAGCCAGAGGTAGTTTCCCTTTATACCTTCCTTTACCTTTTTGTAGCCTCCAAGCCATTAATGCTTCAAGTTCATCAAGCTCATCATCATCACTATCAATGTCACTTTTATTTCTTATCATATATTTACTACTTGATTTTCCAGTTTTCAAAGATGACATAAATGTAGATTCAACATTCGGTACAATACTGTTATCATAGTTATTCATCTTAAAAGTGGTCAATTTACCAATTAGACTATCAAGTGTAAGAACATTACCCCGTGCAGATCTCATTTCATGAATTTCATATATTCTAATAGCATAGACATGCAACAAGGTTCTAATAATTTTACTCACAAAAGTGTCTTCATCAATAACACCTCCTGCTCCTCAAATAGCATTGACAACCTCCTCGATTTGGTTATTGTACTGAGAATTTTTTTCTCTTTCTTTCATCTTCACCTCATCAAATCTTCCCCTAAGACTTTCAGCTCTTGCTTTCATCACATTCACATCTCCTCCATAGACTAGTGTAAGTTTGTCCCACATTGATTTAGTTGTTGTGCATGTCCTTATATCTTCAAATTCATTATCTGATAAGGAAGAAAAAATCTCTATCATTTCCATATTATGTTCATGTCTGTCTCTCAACTGATCAACTATCAATGGTCCAACTGTCGATTGTATGTAATCATTATCCAGGTAAAATACTACAGATTCTCCAATTCCAGATAAGTGCAACCTCATTCTTCTTTTCCATGTGGAGAAATTATCTTTGTTCATCTTGGGCACCTCTCTCTTATACATCTTGCGATCTTTAGCTCAAGTCCTTTTAAACTTTCCTTCCAAGAAACCAATATGCTATGTTACCAATTGTTAGATAATTGAGAGGGGGGCAATCATTTAATTCCAGTTATCCTACAATCCCAAACTCCTAGATGTATATATTCAAACTTTTCAACAAAATAATCAACTTGGTAAGATATCAATAATAACTTTATGTTCTTCTACCAAATATCATTATAAACAATATTTTGTTTACTGATTAAACCAAATATGAAATGTGCAAGGTAAACTAATAATCCAATCACATCAAATACACATAACACATATTTTATTGTGGAAACCTTGTTAAGCGAAAAACCACCAAGGACCGGTAACCCAAAATATTTCACTCTTCTAAAGTGAGCTCGGTTAGGAACCAACCCTATTAAAGGTTACAAAGCACACTGTGAGGTGTGACCTGGTTAGAGAATTTATCACTAATAGTTAACTCTTGACCAACATTCACAATGGGGTCAACAAGAAAACCAACTAACATTCCTTGAATGTCATATTGAAATACAAATAAGACTATTAAGTCCACTCGGTTAAGAGATTTAGATGTAAAAATGGTTAAACTGATACAGAAATGATCTAATTCAAATACAACTAATATTTGCACATTTTTCAGATCTATGCTAAGTTCAAAATAACTCCTCTGATCAATAGTCACTTTAATCATCAATATCTTTCAACATATTCATCTCGGTGAATAATACTCTGTCACTTGGTAATGTCTACAGTTTGATTAGTAGTGCATAAAAATAGTCCTTCCACACTATTTATCCCTGTAGAATCAATTATCCCAAACTCAATAATAAATCTCATATCTCTTTAAATATACGTCATAAACTATTTTCTTCTCATCCATTATATTTTTCATTTTCATCTCCACCGTTCATTTTGCCGCTTCAAGCTTCCTTAGCAGATGTGTCAATAACACGTTTCATCCATCTCCATTTGATCAATCTTGAATTTTGTCAGTCGTTAGATCATCATAAAAAATTATCTTTTACCTCGAAATCATAAGAAACTTTCCTGCTCATCGATTCAGTTGGTTGTTATAAACATTAATTGTTTCTCTTACTTGGTCGATATAGAATGTGTCAATGAATACTAACTCAGTTATTACTGTCACTTGGTATACACTGCACTGACTCGGTGTATACTAAAATCTTTAATTACCAACCACATAAACTTGTTCACTTTTGATCTTGAATACATAACAAATTTATGTACTATAATCAAATAAAAAACATGATGCCATAGACTCATCAATAAGTTACCCAATGTATACTTGAGCCATATCTCCATATCCATCTTATCTTCATGTAGATATCTCATTCCTTTACCATTTTTCTTCTTCAAATGTTTGTAACCATCATGATAAGTATAGTCAAGATTAGTTGACATCAATAACAATACATATTGACTTATTTAATTACATTACATATCACTTTAGTAACTCGGTGATCTCTAATCATTGTCTTTCACTTGTCCATTTAGTTCAGGGTATGTGCAGGATCATGGTATGCCAAAAAGTGGCAATGTGAAAAAAACATATTTTCACTCATCCAAAAGTGCACAAATGCATATGTTGACATTTTAGTAGGCCTGGGTGTGAGTACACCTATCCAAGCCAAAAGCCAAAGAAAAAGGCTCAATCAGATATCCGATATTTACCAGTAAATATATAACTTTGTACCCAACCGCGTTCAATGATTTTTCATTGTGAAAATGTGAATGTAGCTAGGGTTATCAGATATTGGTTTTAAAATCCCCTATCCATTTTTTCTTAAATCCCCAGGTATGTGAAATCTTCTAGTTTTTATTGTTTTTATTATTTTTATTATTTTTAAATAAAAATTTATAGTTTTTTAATATAAAATTAGGGTAGCAATGATTTTTTTATTGTTTTTTAAAATTCATTGTTATTAGACATGGAATCAGAAAACCCTCCTAATGATCTCGTAAACAATCCAGAACCACCTCCCAACAATCCCCCACCTCCAAAAGATGTACCTGTCACAAACCCTCACCATTTAGAAGATCTAATAGGAGATCATCTGAATGAACTTAGAGGATTTCAAACCACCTATGCCAATATCCCCACATTGCACCCCATGTTTATGAAATTGAACTCAATTATTGAAAATATGGAGAAACTTACATAGCAACATAGTGCTCCACTTCTTTGGCACGATTCCATGCACACCCAGTTTGACAATGGGCTTGATTATGATCAAGTCATGAACCTAAATATAACAAAACATGACATAGCTAATCTTTTTGTAGATCCTAAAACCAGTCTAAAAGTAGACCATTAAAAAACCAAGCTGTCAATTAAATGGTGCACAAATAGTGCAATATGTGACAACTTTTGGGACCGTTGGTGGATGGTTTTTGATAGACCACCTCACAACAATTTGGATGTCCCATTTTATTTTATTAAAAAATTGTATGCTGAATTTGTCCTCAGTCACAAGGTGAATTATTGGAGTATGAGATAGAACCAAGGTGTAGGTTTAGGCACTCCTCAAGATAGGCCATGGGCACAACGGGTGAAATCCCGCACATATGTCCCCCCTCCAGAGATTTCACCACCTCCCACACATATGTACAACATCCTGACATTATTGCTGAGGCCGTCTCACAGACTATTTGAGCCATTCACACCTTGAGTGATTTGCTGGTTACGCAGAGCATGGCATTGTTGCCTCCTCATCCTGATGCTTTTGGTGCTTCCACATCCTCCACGAGCTCACATGTTTGTGTGCTCCACACTTGTATTTATGCAAGAATATGTGCTTAGGCCCCCTGACTGATAGTGATTCATATAATTTTGCCTTCTATGTGGATGATTCTACACAAAACACTACAGACACTCAAGTAGCTCATGGAGATGTGCATCAGGAGCCTACAGAGCCATAGACTCCCACTATTATGGTAAGGGTAAACAGTTCACTTTTTACATTGTATTTAAATTTTATTGTTCATATTTTTAGTAGAATTTCCTTATAATAATTTCCCACTTATGTCTTTTTATGTGTTACATTTATGTTCAGTTGATGACAGAGGAGGAGATGGCATAGGTGGAGGCGTCCATGCTTTCAGCCATATCATTTGGTCTTGACACTTCCACAGTACATATGTTTTAATGTACTCATCAGTTTCCTTTTAAATTATGATAATAGTATATGTACATTGTTTTCTAATTTTTATGATCATCTTTTACATACTAATGTAGGTGTCACCAGTTGCCACTGGGGGGCAATGTGAGGGGGTGCAGGTTAGTCGTTGATAAAGGAAAGGTAATTAAGTAATTTATCTTTTTTATGAATACATGTATACTTGTCAGTTGTGCATACTCATTTTTAATTTGCATGGTTTCTTTAACAGAGAGTGGCATGTGATGATGTCGTGAGACCCTATCATCATGATAGAGTCACATACATATCCATTCGTAGTGATAGCCACATGGTATGTACATTTCTAAAGTTATTTGTGTGTATTTTACTATCAAGTATATATAATATGGTCAAGTTATGATAGTATGAAGTATCTATTTGACTTTTGTAGATCACTCCTAGTTTGAGGGAGCTAGAATGCCAAGGGTTTGTATCACTGATGAATCGACCAAAAATCTTTGAAGAAAGTTCAATACAGGTAAGTTTTAATGTTAATTTAGTTATTTTATAAACATATATTTTCTACCAAGTATTTAACATTAAATAGTATAACTCGTAGATCAATCACACGTTCAAAAACATATATAGATGGGAGTCGACATTGGTGACATTGTTCCTATGCTACCAAGGACATATATTAGGTCTCCTATCCATGGGAGGAGATAGAGAGGTGAGGTATATGAGAGTTCAATTTTAGTTTAAATTTTATTTATTATTGTTGACTATGATTCTAAATTGTAATCTAACTTGAGGTTTCACTTTTGTGTTTGAATGCAGGATCCATCAGAGCCAAAGAGTACTTCAAAGAGGTTGCATTTTGATGATCCACCAGTAGAATAGGATGTCCTAGAAAGTTTTCTAGTTGAACTTCTTAGTTTGAGATGTCATATGACACATTTTGAGATGGAGTATGCCACATTGCATCTAGATATGTTGACATGTAAATATGTATGGAATTATTATTCATTTTGATATATATGAAACTTGATATTCGATCCAATTTGTTAATTGTTTGTTCATTTATTCATTGTTAGTATGTAAATAATCTTGTGTGTATGTACTCATGTGTATGATTTATGCCTTAATTATATTCATATATATTCAAGTACATTCTTCATAACCTAAATTCATGTGTATGGGCTACGTGCATGACTTAAGTGAATTCATGTTGTATGCTTTATAAAATATGTGCTACATGTAGCTTCCTAACTTAATAAAATTTATGTGTACACTTTATGTGCTACATGTGTTCACATGTCTAATTCTTCATTTAAGTGAACTCAAAATTTATGTGCTACATTGTATTAATGTGTGCCTACAATGCCAGTCCTGTCCTCGACATCAGTCAAATCTAATATTGAAATGATATTCCAAACAATGAAATAGTTACATAAACTTGTAAACAAAAAAAGGGCATCATTCCTATATCACAACCAAGCCAAGATCACATTATATTTATTCTAATCAATTCACCGTTGCCTAGACTATTCCATGGGACAGAGAACTATAGAAATGCAAAGAACTTTATTTTCATTGATTGATTCGATTACAAACTTCAACTATTACTGTTCCCTAGCATTTACTCACCCAACCAGAGCTAGTGGTGCAGTCCATTCGGTGTCAGGATGAACGGTTTGGAAGAAATCTAGTGGTGCAACTTTCAACTGACCCTCACTGCAAGTTTTGGCATCAAGCGAGACTAGCGTGCCAAATTCAAAAAAATTTGAATCTCCCAGAATGGAGAGAGGTTATTGTAGACCTTAGAAATGTGGTCCTGTAGCATCTCACGGATCATCGATATCTCTCACAGAGTCCAAGATATGAGCCTTGAAAGTTCACTTCCCAATCGTGCTTAGTGCACCTTGGGGACACTTCTATCCGGCATGGTTCGGAATGTTCTACTAACTCAGTGGTCAAAATAGGGTTGTCCCTACCATTTAATTGCCCAACCAGAGCTAATGGCACAATCCATTCAATGCTGGGATGAATGGTTTGGAAAAAATCTTTTGGTGCAACTTTCAACTGACCCTCACTGCAAGTTTTGGCATCGAGCGAGACTGGCGTGCCAAATTCAAACAAATTTAAATCTCCTAGAATGAAGAGAGGTTATTGTAGGCCTTAGAAATGTGGTCTTGTACCATCTCAGGGATCACCGATGCCTCTCATGGATTCCAAGATACGAGCCTCGATACCTTTCTCTCTCCTATATTTCTCACCTCTCTCTCTCTCTCTCCCTTAGGTATAATATTGAACATATAATAAAAATATTTAATAAGTTAATATTATACTATTATACAGTAGAGAAATAAATAATAATAATATAATACATGCTATTATAAAAATTTATATTATAATAGTAATGCTCTGCAATGAAACCCAAAAGCCGATGCCACCAGAAGTGTGATGAAGGATTTGTCCGGCAGTCAAAATCTTTTAAGGAGGTCGTTAAGATAGGTAAATATTCTAGTTTTGAGTTCCCATTATTAAATTCTATGCTATTATAATTCAATATTAATATTAAAAAATATATAACTTAAAATTGAAAAAAATACTCAATTGAATTAATATTAACATAAAAAGAATACAATTTAATATAAGATAATTAATATTACCATAAAAAAATACATTTAATATGAAACTTGAATTTGATAAAAGTAGGGCAATTGAAATTTCAAAATAGGTGGGAAGTTTCGGATATCTGATATTATCAGATATCCAAAAATTTCAGATATCCGATTAGGATTGGTATTTGCTTGGGCAATACCAAACGTGGGTGGTCAAACCTTTAGGTGTGTTTTAGGAGATAGTTTCTAATATCAAGACTTCAACCATGTAGCTGAAGACTATTTTTTCACCTGAAATTGATGAAATGAAAAGGGTTTCTTAAAGACATTATCAACTTTCCATCAATATAATTTCTATCAAATTTTGAGTTCAATAAGTAATTACTACTTATTTTTCAATTGAGTTATCTTTAAAGTCGTAATTGACATACTAATTGAAAAATAACTATAACTTTCAAACCATTTAACCTTTTTGAAATCGAAAACATGTGTCACATTCTATGCTTCAGCTACTATAAGGAAAAAAAAATTCAATTTTGTAAAGTTTAGAATTAGTTAAGGTGGTCAGACACAAAAAAAAAAAGTTTCTAAAAAAGTTGTAATAGAAAATTCATAATTAATTATTTATTTGGCAAAAAATTACAAAAAAATATGTGTCACATCTGTGAATGAGTCTACTACTTATATTTAGAATCTTGGGAAAATATATCATCATTTGATTGTGATTAAGGTGGTCAGACATACACGTACTTTTTATCTTTTCCCTAAAATTTTCATACTTTTTACTTTTTACTTTTTATCAAAAATTTTGAATAACTAGATACAAAAAATTCAGACAAGGGCTAGTATTTTATAAACTACATTCAATTTCCTACAGATTCTATTCTTACAACTTTTTCACATAAGGTTAATAAGATGTTCAACTTTTTACGTCAAGTTGACTAACCCTGATTTTTTTATTTTTCATTGCCACTTAAGGCCATAGTTTGGTATACTATGATCCTGCACATACCCTTCATCAATGTATTCAATCAATTGTAGACTATCATCTAACACTTCACATGTTATCTATTTTGTTCTTGAGGCTGACCAATGAAGATATTAGTTTGGTAAATGGATATATAAGATCAATTTTTTGTGCTAATTTGGTATGGTGATGGTTAGATATGTTATTATTATTGATATATGTGTTGATGGCATGTAATTAGTAGTTTGATTGACAGTTGAGTAGAGAATTTGTATTTTACTTACATAGAACTGCATAGGCATATGTGATGTTATCTTTCAGTTCATGATTTGGGATTTTAGTCCAATATGATTTGTAAAATAGTGATCTTTTGTAAGGGTTGTATCCCTCTTTTGTAATTGAAAAGTGAGCTCTAGGAAGTGCACTTGAATGCACATTCTTTCCCTATTGTACTTTAACCTTTAACAGACTTATTTATTCTATAGAGTAAATCTTATGGATTCAATCCCCACCATGGTTTTCTCCTTAATAGGGTTTCCTTAAAAAAATCATGGTGTTATGGTGTTTTGGATGTATGCATTTCTCTGGCACTAAGACAAATATTCTAAAAAAAAAAATTCACTTTTGTACACCTATTGCTACAAAACCATTACAAATTTGAAAATGATATAAACTAGTGAATTTTAACATTTTGTTTCTAGTTTCTAAATATTTTTTTTTATAAAATGGTATTGATTTGTATCCATTTTTCCTTCTTCTTCAAAAAGTGGTTTGTCTAAAAAATTAACATTTTTAAGGAGTGACACTCACTTTGATCAACATAACCTTTTTTGTAGAAATGATAAAAATTTAACTCTTTTGAAGTTAGGTTTGTAACATCAATATCTAGAGAATCCAATTGGGTTTTTTCAATTTAGTTATATATTTTATAGTTTATTGGGCTATGAAGTGACACTAACTTGAATTTGTACATAGGTTCATTTGGATCACTTCAACTTGATTTGTATATATCAAAATTGATTTTTTAATTTTTTGATAAAAAGGTAACATAAATACTAATTTCCTAGATTTTTTTTCAGATTTTTTTTTACTAATTTACTATTTTTCTAGAAGCATCAAATAGAGAAGTTGCTAAATGGTAAGACAACCAATGTTTAATTAAACTAAAAATAGAAAGTCACAATGAATACAATATATATTAAAATCATAGTCATTGTAAAGCTTTTTTTGAGTAGCATCATTTGGAGTTTGGGTTTCATAAGATTATTTTATTTTCCCCTTGATTGGGACCTTCAAAGGGAAGAAGTTTGTGAAAAATTGTTGACTTTTTGGGGGCATGCCAAATTCAATGGGTTTTCTAGAAAACCCCATCTAGAGAACCCCCCATGGAAAATGTTTGCAAATTTATTCATTTTCATTGATTCATAGGGTTCATTCAAAACCCATTCCTTTGAGTGACCCCCCATTTTCATTAATTCACAGGGTTCATTTAAAACCCATTCCTTCGAGTGACCCCACCCCCCCACCCGCCCCCCTTTCACCTAGTTTGTATGAAGGGGTTTTTCACCTTCACTTGAACAACCCCATTTGTTTGAAGGGGTTAAAAAAAAATATATTTCTGGATGAACAATTTTCCTTCATGCCCAAAACTAGGGCATGGATTTGTGGGATCACTCATGCTTTATATTTTATTTTACTATTCTTTATTGTATTTTTGTATTTTTTTATCGTTAATAAATTATATCTCAAAAGTTAAAAATAGTAGAACACTGATTCACCCCCCTCTTAGAGTTCCTTAATATCAACAATTGGTATTAGAGCTTTGTGCCTCGAAGGAGGCCTAACAGCTTAAGGAAGATCGTATGGGTGATTCAATAGTTTCTAGTAGTGTTCAAAGGAATGTCTTGGTCAAACTTGAAGATCCTAACAAGTAAAATGCTCATAACCTAGAATTGGAAAGAAGACTCAAGAAAGCTGAAGATTTCATTGAGATTTTGAAGGATCGATTAAAAAAATCTATAGACAAGAGGAAATATCTTGTTGAGTAGTTAAAGAGGAAAGGAATCACTGATGATTCGCAAGCCTTGAAATAAAAATTATATGAATGTGAGGAGCTTGAAAAAGATGAAGTTAATCTAAAGCATGAGACGAAAGCCATGGTAATGAAGATGACTAAGGTGATTCAATAAACAAAAAAGAATGAAGAACATCTTGAGCAATCCTTGAAGAACAAATCTGAAGAGTTTCATTAAATAAATTATGTGATTTGACAATTGCAACTTTATCTTGATGAAGCCATACATAATGAGCAAGAACTTGAAAGAGTTAATGAGGTACTTAGTAGTGAGTTGGTTGCTGCTAATGAATTCAAAGAAAAATTCAAAGCTATTTTGGTGAAGCTTGATGCACAACTTTAGAGTTAAAAAAAAAGGAGATACACATAGACTTGGTTTTGAAAGGGGTAAAAAATATGGATATGATTAGAACTGTTGGCATTAAGAAGAATTGCCACTAGTGACAACACTTATTTGTATTCTGGGTGCAAACCGAGCAGACAGTGCAAACCGAGCAGACAGTGCAAACTGAGCAAGTTAGTACAAACCGAACAGGACAGTGTAAACCGAGTAACATCATGTCTACCGAGTCACCAGTATTTACCAAGTTCAGAACCTACCGAGTGACAGTATGAACCGTGCCTTCACTTCTACCGAGTGCATGACGATGCCGAGTAATGCAGTGGACGCCGAGTATCAGAAAGTCACCGAGTCAGTTTGCAGGAACCGTGTAACCATACTTGGGCCGACTTAGTAGCACTTATGTTTATTTGTCAAGCCGACTTTGTAATTGTAATTGTAATTAATTATTTAAGACTTGTATATAAACAATGTTGTAAAAATGTCAAGAAGCAATGAAAGAAGAATATATGTGAAAAAGAAAGAAAGGCAGAGATAAGCGAATTACAAAGGGCTTCAGCAGTATAAGGAACAGCAAAGACAAATTCATCACAGAAGGTGATCAGTACATCAGCGAATCTCAATCAGCAATCCAGTTGCAAAGCAAGAGATCTACTGTTTCATCCTAACAGGTGAATCAGTACTAAATCCTTTAACCGGGTAGACTTAACAGTCTTTTGTAAAATCTCTTTACCGAGTGCATACTTCATTGTATGTTTTGTAAATCCTTTAACAAGGTGGATTTAGCAATCCTTATTGCTCCTAACAGGGCAGATCATCAGAAGTGATCAATTGTAAGCCTTAACTGGCCAACTTTATTCTGCAGTATTAAAGCTTTGTGGGTTTCATCCCCACCCCAGTTTTACTTTCTTTTTGGAAGGTTTCTGGGTAACCAAATCTATGTGTCATTATTGTGAATGCTCTTAAGTTTCATGCTTTCTGTATGCAAAGGTTAAAGTAAATTACATATCAATACATCTGTAACTGAAAGAAAATTTGGAGTTACTGATTCACCCCTCCCCTCTCAGTAACTCGGTTAATTCCTGAATATTTCCAACAATTGGTATCAGAGCAGCATTGGTTCTCAAGACAAATCTTAACTAGCTTGAGCAAAGATCCAGGACAATGGAGGTATTCAAACTGAACAAGGTGATTGAAAATGAAAAGCTAGATCTGGAAATGGCCATAGCTAAAATCAAAGAAGCAAAAGAACATCTTTCCCAATCCCTAAGAAGAAGGAAGGAACTTGCAAATCAGATGAATGATCAGAATTACATTGAAGAAAAGATTGAAGATCTTTTTCCCTCGAATAACTCAGATGAAGCAAACAATGCTGTCAAAGAACTCCTAGAAAAGAATGGGTCTCTGCAGGAAGAAGTGAGAAAATTGAAAAGAGAACAAGAGCTACACTCTACAAGATTCTGTGAGATCTTGGAACAAAGAAACAAGTTGAAAGATGAATTAGATGGAAGGAACATTGAAGTCCAAAATAAAACCCTTCAGCTAGAAAACCTAATTGATCAGATCTCTCATACAAATGAGGAAATTCTGAATCTAAGATCAGAAATAGAAAGCACAAGAGAAGAACTAATATCTGAAAAGGAAATCAATCTAAGATTGGTGGATGACCTAAACGCTGAAAAACAAATCAATGAAGGAATGTTGAAAAGTCAAGAAGACTTGAATCAGCTGTATGAGCGAAATCTTCATAGGCAAAAAGGAAAAGCAGGACTTGGATACAAAGGAGAAGGCGAATCCTCTAAGCAAGGTACTCAAAGAAATCAAAAACCTACTTGTAATCATTGTGGTAAAATAGGACATACTTCAAATAAATGTTGGAATAATGAAAAAGCAGAATTCAATTGAAAATGTTACAACTGCAATCAACCTGGTCACAAAGCAAATGAATGCAGGGAAAAACCAAGATTCAGAGGTAATTATCACAAGTGCAACAAACAAGGTCACAAGGCATCCGAGTGTAGATCCAAGACATTTAATCCAGCAGAACAAATTATGAAAGCAATGTTTGGATGGGACTACAACACCTGGTGTAGATGTCATTACTATGGAGAATATGGACACATTGGCATGAATTGCATAAAACATCATCTAAGGAAAAGAGATACTACTGTAAGATGCTTCAAATGCACTAAACTCGGTCACATAGCCAGAAACTACATGAATGCTAGTGAAGTTGAAGATGGAAAGAAGAATGAAGCAACTAAGGTCAGGAAACAGGTGAGACAAAAATGGATTCCTAAATCTACCGAGCAATCCAGTCCAAGTAATGGAATGGATGGCTCTACCGACTCAAACTAAATTTCCAAGAAAGCACTGGAACTGTATTCTCATAGACCAATCTCAAGCAGTTCTAGAACCGAATTAAAAGAAAGATCTAAATCAGCATACAAGATGTAGTAAGATCACAGGGAGGTCGGTATCAGTCTTCACTGAGCAAGGTCGGTACCCGTCTTTACCGAGCGAGGTCGGAGCAATATGAATTCTCGAGTTCACCAAGTTGTGAAGTCTTTACCAAGCAATTAATTCTTAGTGGGTGACAGTCTATCAGAATTCATACCCTAATTTGTACTGAGCATTAATGACAGAGTTGTAAACAAAAAGCAAGTAATCGAACTCATTCTTCACCGTGAACCTTTAGCACTTTGAGAGCAAAAAATTTCAAGAGCAACCCAACAATTCAATACTTTTGCGAAAGGAATTTTCTGTGAGCTACCATGGCATCATCCAGCACCTCAGCGAAGAAAGGATCTGATATGTTAGTCCAAGGGGAATGGAAAGCACCAGATTTCAAGATCGTGCCCGCAATTGCAGCAGCCCTAGATCTGAACGGAGCTCAATCTCAGATTCCTCCTAAGGTACTACTTATTAACGATATCCGCAATCATTTCAACTGTTCAATTCATGAAATGGGGAACCTAGAACTAGATATTGTGCGTGAGGAACTATGTGTGGATGGTATTCTGAAACCCGAGCACAAACATCTGGAAGATAAAGGTTTAGTTCACATTGCACATCTACCTCAAAACTTTTGAGATAAATGGGTTAGATACATTCTCATCCTTGTACATGATGGCAAGATTAGGCTTGAGCAACCTATAGAGATCACAAAGAAGATGATTCATCAAATCACCGGTCTTCCCATGTTGAACAAAGCAAAAACTACCAAAACCCTAGGTCAGACGGAACTAGAGAAGAAAACCTTAGCCGAGTGGGACGGTAGAGGCATGAAAGTTAGCAGCATTACCGATGCTGAACTGAAGTTTGGTACACACATTATTGCCCATAAGATTTACAGTTCTAGTCGATAGAATAGTGTCTCCTGTGAAGCTATTGACCTAGCATACAAAGTGGTCAAGAATAACTTAACGTTTGACCTAGCAGACTTATTGTTAAAGTAGTTTAACAAAAATATGGAAAGCATTAAAACTTCCAAAAACAATCCATGTAAGTTTGGATCCTTATTGGTCTGTTTATTCTTTTATGTTCAGAAATTATTCCCTTCTAAAGGAAAAGTTGTATGGAGAAAAGATGTGCCAGTCCTCTATGAAATAAATGAATACATCTCAGAAATGGGTGAAAATTTTGAAAGCATCATGGATAATTATTTTGAGTCTTTCAAAGAGAAAATGAATGACAGATTCTGGATTCCATAGAAGTTGGTTGAAGATTACAAAGATGACATCTATTTTATGGTAGATTGTGATAATGTATATGTTCAAGCAGTTAAACCGAGGACTGTATATGTAAAACCTCTTCCTTATGAGGTAAATATTGATGAAACTAAGAATATCATTGAAGCTCTTCTTAATCAGCCTGTCAATCCCAAAGCTCCATATTTTGGAACATATGATGAAGCTAAGGTGAGAATTGAACTAAGCATAAAGCTTCCACAGGTGGTAAACAAAGGAAAGAAGAGGATAGCCAAAATGCAAATGATAACCGAGGACAAAGAAGAAAAAGATGAAGAAGAAGAGGAAAAGGATGAGAAAATAGAGGAACCAGAACCTGCAAAGAAGAAAGGAAAGGTATTCATCACTAAGGCAGACAAGGCAGATAAAGACATAGTATTCAAAAGGCCTCCTCTAAACCTTCAAGAAAAGCTCAAACTCTTGAGAGACGGATCAGGATCTGGAGTAAGTAACATAAAATCCTTAAAATATGAAACCAGATCGAAAATAGAACAGAAGGAAATAGAAGATGCTGTTATTGAAAAGATGGGACAGTGGAAATACTCTCCTGAAGAAATAGCCCCACAGGTTCCAGCAGTTCTATTAAATCCAATAAAAATGAGATGGAGCAATGCAAAGCAAACTGTGATAGACATATTTGATCAAACCCTGAGATAGTTGATGCCGAGCTTGAAAAATGATGAAGTAAAGAAGGCATTAAAAGAAAATGAAAGTAAGATGACGTTAAAGTTCAATACTTGTTTGATTTTGATCAACAATATTGAATCGGTTGTGAAGGCTGCAAATGCTACATGGAAGAACATATACCACCTTCACCAACCGAGTATTGAAATAGTCATAATAAAAGATATTGAAGATGACAGTGATGAACAAGAAGAAGACACTGAGGTAGATGATACTGTGAGGATAGCAGCAGAAGTCATTGCATCCCTTCCTACCTCTCCAGTAAAAGTTTCTACATCCAGCCCGGAGACACCTTCAAGCATGGTTGTGACAACTTCCACATTTATAGCAACAACAAAAGCAGCTACCATTTCTTCTACCAAGTTGCAGTCTCCCGCATCATCAAGTTTTCCAGCAGTAAGTTTTCCAGTTTTTGAATCTTCAAGTGTAAATATTTTAAGTTCTCCAGTAGAAAGTATACCAGTCTCTATAGCCAGCCCTACTTTATCTACTGTCACTACTACCAAAGCATTAAGTACAGATAAGCCTAAGGCTCTACTGAGTATAAAATTTTTGGGTAAGAATGTAGTAGAGGATATAGACCTAGATGAAGAGATAGAAATTCCTACATTAGATTTTGCAAATCTATCAGCGAACCAAATGCAAAATATAGGTGAGATCCTCCAAAGGAAAGCAAAACAAAAGAAGCTTAAAGAGGAGAGAGACAAGGAATATCAAATCATCAAGGATGCTAAGGACATTTTGTCTGATGCATTAGGCATTAAAGTAGACTCCTCCCAACATGTTTTGTTACAATTAGCAGAAGCAGCTGATAAATACAATGAGGATTCATCTGGGACAGAAAAGTTAGTTGAAAGAGCCGAGAAGAGATTCAACAATAAAGTGCTTGAGCACATTGCTCAGCACATAGCTATTAACCAAGTAGGATTGTCTTCAGTTTTGTCAAACATTGAATCTATCTATTCGAATGCTACCTCTCTTTTAGCCAGATTGTGCAATATTGCCGAATTCACAAAGGATGTTAAGGATAAAATGAATAAAATGGATGAGGATATGAAGATTAGCATATAGAAGCTGCAACTTGAACCAAGTTCAAGCTCTGCTCATCACATGAAAATCTCACACCTATCATATATGCAGTCTGATCTACTGAAAGAAGACACAAGGATCCGGTCCACACTGCTAGACATCCAACACATGATCCTTCCCATCATGAACACAATGTATAAGCACATTGAACATTCCAAAACATTGATTCATGAAAATCAGTTCTCTATAGCAGATCACATGATTGAACTCTTTGCAGAAGTCCAAATTGCAATACAAACATGTAAGATCCTGCAAGAAAGTTGGGACAGAACCCTGGCACTAATAATGAAGGTACATTCTGATTTTCTATCAAATTTTGGATTCTCTCTGTAAATAACTTGTATATGCACCTTTGGCATTATCGTCAAAAAGGGGGAGATATGTATAGAAGGAGAGATATGTATAGAAGAAGATTTGTATAGAAACAGTTAGCACATTGAAAGGGGGAGACAATGTATAAAGCCCTATAACAAAGACAAATTTTGAAAAATCAAAATAAAACTTAGCATGATTCGTGTATATAAGTTTTGGCCAATAAGTGTTTTTGTCACTAATGCCAAAGGGGGAGATTGTTGGCATTAAGCAGAATTGCCACTAGTGACAACACTTATTTGCATTCTGGGTGCAAACCGAGCAGATAGTGCAAACCGAGAAGACAGTGCAAACTAAGCAGACAGTGCAAACTGAGCAGACAGTGCAAACCGAGCAAGTTAGTACAAACCGAACAGGATAGTGTAAACCGAGTAACATCATGTCTACCGAGTCACCAGTATTTACCAAGTTCAGAACCTACCGAGTGATCAGTATGAACCGTGCCTTCACTTCTACCGAGTGCATGACGATGCTGAGTAATGCAGTGGACGCCGAGTATCAGAAAGTCACCGAGTCAGTTTGCAGGAACCGTGTAACCATACTTGGGCTGACTTAGTAGCACTTATGTTTATTTGTCAAGCCGACTTTGTAATTGTAATTGTAATTAATTGTTTAAGACTTGTATATAAACAATGTTGTAAAAATGTCAAGAAGCAATGAAAGAAGAATATATGTGAAAAAGAAAGAAAGGCAGAGATAAGTGAATTACAAAGGGCTTCAGTAGTATAAGGAACAGCAAAGACAAATTCATCACAGAAGGTGATCAGTACATCAGCGAATCTCAATCAGCAATCCAGTTGTAAAGCAAGAGATCTACTGTTTCATCCTAACAGGTGAATCAGTACTAAATCCTTTAACCGGGTAGACTTAACAGTCTTTTGTAAAATCTCTTTACCGAGTGCATACTTCATTGTATGTTTTGTAAATCCTTTAACAAGGTGGATTTAGCAATCCTTATTGCTCCTAACAGGGTAGATCATCAGAAGTGATCAATTGTAAGCCTTAACCGGCCAACTTTATTCTGCAGTATTAAAGCTTTGTGGGTTTCATCCCCACCCCAGTTTTACTTTCTTTTTGGAAGGTTTCTGGGTAACCAAATCTATGTGTCATTATTGTGAATGCTCTTAAGTTTCATGCTTTCTGTATGCAAAGGTTAAAGTAAATTACATATCAATACATCTGTAATTGAAAGAAAATTTGGAGTTACTGATTCACCCCTCCCCTCTCAGTAACTCGTTTAATTCCTGAATATTTCCAACATAGAACAACTCTTTATTAGAAAACTAGATTGAGATACCTAAGAGGACACCTATGAAACAACCTAATTCATAAATCTTCAATGGAAGATTCTTTGTTTGTAAAAAATTTTGTCATAGGGAAAATTAGTGTAGAAATAAATCAAACACTACACTATTATTAGGTCAGTGTTTCAAATGCAATAACTATGGATATAAATCAAGTGAATGTAGAGCTGTGGTGAATAATTCTATGAAAAAAGGGAACATAACATGCTACAAATGCATAATCTTTGGGCACATGGAGAATCAAAGAAGATTGAGGAAAAATCAATGGAACATAAGGTATGGTAATTCTACTATATGATATGTTTCAAATGCAATAATCTAGGTCATATTGTTAGGTAGTGCATGTTGAATAATGCTAATGTGAATCTAAAAGGCTCTTTTGAAAGGAATAATGTGAAAAATAATGATAAGGGGTAAACAAAATATTGATTTTGAAGAAATTAGAAGGCATATGAGTAAGGCATGGGTACAAAAAAAACATTCAGATGCTAATGGAGGGTCCACACCTACCATTGGTGTGGATAATCTATCAATAAATTGAATTAGGTCATAGACCTTAGGGGGAATTCTCGTGAAAAATCTTTATGTGGCCCTGAATTGAATAGATCATTGAATGAGAATGGTATTGTCAATTTTAGGAATCAGTTTAGAAAACAACAAAATTATCTTTGAAGGAATATGAATAGAATTGGGAGGTTCATAGATGGAATTTTGATTTACAGTTTGAACACAGTTTAGAGATAGGGTACAATGCATTAAATGTACTTTAATTTTTGACATGCAATGATTTAAAAAGAAATTTTGACTCTTTATTATATACCTTGCTACTTGGAGAAAGATATTTCAAAGCGATTGAAGGTGATTTTCAAAGATCAAACATCAAACCCTTTTTTACAGTGTAAAAATGTGTTTTTCATTGTGCACTTAATATTTTAACTCTCAAATCATGGATACACCATTTATTATAATTGTTGAGATTTTTCCTAGCCCAAGATTAAGAAACACCCTTACAAATCTATGGAAGTTGACCTAGAAGGTGAGTTTTTTGTGGTTCCATATGACATATTGCATATTGAGGATGTTAGAGCATATATACAATGCAATCTTAAAAAACTAGGACATCATGCAATTCATGAGATATACAAATATTTTTCTATGAGTTCTTAGTTGAATAGGAAATAAAAGGTTTTGGAAACAAAGAAGATAGCTCGGGTGAGGAGTTTTCTAACTTTTGATGAGCTAGAATGAATTAGGTTTGTACTTAGTAGAATTCATGATCATTTCTTCTATCTAGACCCATCCTATAAAATCACTAAGGAAGTATTGGAGGTAGTGATTATTTTTAATGCTACTGGAGAGGTTCCTATCCTGAAGTCAATTAACAAAGATTTAGTAACTTAGTTGACTGATTCTCAATGGGACAACCATGTTATGGTTGTTAATAACATTAGGAAACTAGATGTTCAATTTGTATCAATGATTTTGGTCTATAAGGTATACCATTCCAACAAAGAGAACTATATTTCAAGAACAATATTTCATACTACATATAGAGGATGGTGTTTATAGTATGAAAAAGAAAAACTAATGGAGGGGGTGAATTAGTTGTTCCTACAATCTTAAAATCCAAACCCTTAAACTTGTGAACCCTTAAATATGATCTGATCAAATTAAATATAAATCATGCATGTATACACAAATAAAAAACACATCTACACAAGTTCACATAATATTTTTATTATGGAAACCCTATTAAGAGAAACACCACAATGGGGATGACTACCCATAATAAGTAAATACATTGTTAGAAGTATAAACTATTGGAAATCTATTTGGGAAGTGTGATACTGAGAGGGGGGGTGAATCATATATCACCTATTGAACCATTTTAACATTATTGAAAACTTGCATAGCATTAATATAACCTTCATCAATGTAATGAAACTAATAAGATAAACATCATTCATGAAAATACTCATAAAACCTTGAAAGGTAAAACTGGAGTGGGGATGACACCCACAAATATTTACAACTGTAGTATAAATTTTTCCTATTACGTCTACAAATTTTGATCACAAAATATGATCTACCATGTGAAAGGTGTTGGTTGGTTTCTTGGTTTTTTATGTTGTCCTTCAAAATTTTGATTTTTTAGGTCTCTCTCTAAGTTTTATGAATTGCTCTTGAAGATTTTTTAGATCCCACAGTTCAAATTTGGTTAAAATATGAAGAACCCTAAGTACTAGGTCTAATTGTCTTTGAAAATCCAAAAAAAGCCCTAAAATTACTTGCCCAAGTCTATTCGGCTGTTACCTTTTTCAAAATCACTTAATGGCCTTTTAAAACATGCGCTTTTATTTCTTCAATTAGTCGCATAGTCTCGCAATGAGTTTGGCATATTCCCTTTGGCTTAGCAATTACCCAAAACCCTTTATCGAGCAGTCTCCTTAAGATGGAACAATATTCCTTGTCTTCCAATGACTCAGTGGTTGCCTTCTGTCGCCAAGTCTCTGGATGTTTATTATGAGAACTAGCGACTACTGTGATAAATATTTGCAAAGCAACTATAGTCGCCCTATCTCCAGATCAAAAAATATTCAGTCGGGTGATCTCTGAAAGAAATAAAGAATTGATATAATATTCAGTGATTTAGAGATTCCTCTTTGGTCGCTAGGTCTCTAAATGCAAGGTGGTGGTCTATCTTCTTTGGGTCGCTAGATCTCTAGGTTCTCAAACAATTATTTCTTTTATCCAGCTACCCAATGATTTCAATGGTCACATGTTCTCATGATCCTAGCGGTTATGTTTCAAGCACTCAGCGATTGAGTGACATAGTTATCTCTAAGTCTCACAATGCAGCGGTTAAGTTACAAAAGGTATAGAGACTCAGCGGGAACCGTAGGATGAAGAATTGATCAATAGTTGGTGTTTAATGTCTTTACATAACTAAGGTTAAGAAAATATTCTGGTGACTTGGAGAATAAAGATGTTCACGCAGTCTCCAGTCTTAACTGGAGTTAAAAGAAATATCTAGTGATAGGGAGATGTCTTTAGTCGTGTGGTTTCCAGATGATGGTGAGTTAAGTGAAAGGTCAGAAAATAGCAATTTTCAACCATTGATTTATTTTTGATCGAGTGGTGATCATGTATTCTCAGAATCAAACCATGGATTAGAAAAAGTTCCAGCAACCTTGAGATTTTCTTTGTCACCCAATCTCTGGATCAAACCCAAGTTAAGTAAGTTGCTCAGCGATTGGGAAACTATCTTCAGTCGTGCAATCACCAAATGGTTGAGGGTTAAATGTTGACAAAGGACAAAAAAGTTGAAAAATATGAGCATCCATTTCCCAGATTTTGAGACGTGTCTTTCTCTGATTGGTCGACAAAGTAGGAAAGGAAATAAGAAATTACAAAAACCACACTATAGTCACTGGATCTCCAGGAGAAATAAATCAAAGTTTTCTCTATCTTCAATTGCTAATCTCTAGATAGGTAAGTTGGGAAGTCTCAATAAAAGGTTTGAAAAGTCAACAAGCTTCAGCAACTGGGAGATTCACTACAGTCATCAGATCTCCTAATTAACTGAGGTTGCCAGGTCTTGAGATGAAATTAAAAAGAGATAATTCTTGCAGCAACTAAGAGATTGACTATAGTCACCAAGTCTCAAAATTAAAAAATAAAAAATGACAAAGGGTCGCCCAGTCTCTAGATAAATTCAGTAAAGTTCAAGTTATTTAGCGAATATGATTTCTCACTATAGTAGCCAGGTCTCAAGAAGGAATAAAGTTATTAAAAAACTAAAGTTTCCTTTAGTTTCCAGATCTCTGAGACTATTAAGGAAGCGCCAAATCTTTCAGTGATTACAAGAAAGTGTTGTAGTCGCTAGGTCACTAGAAAATTAACTTTTGATTACGGTCATTTTCTCAGCTTATGGCTAGTGAATTGAGTTCTGAGCGTGTCAAGTAATGGTGGAAGTGACACGATTTCCATCTTTTCAGTCTCTAATGAGTTGCTACATTCAATTCTTCCAAATAAATATAGTTGGTTATCATTCATTTTGAAATACGAAGCATTTTGAAGAGCTAAGGCGATAAAATTCTTATGATTTTCAAAGCATTCTCAAAGTTCAGTACGTTCAAAGTTTTTAGCATAATTTGAATTCTTAGAGAAGATGAGCCAATTAATAGTTAGTGAAGCGTCTACCAACAAAGGTACCAAGGAGAAAGTCAAAGAGAGATTTTTGGATGAATTCCTCACCTTACTGCTCGGGTCATCACAAAACAAAAAGGCTAGTAACAAGTTTTTTTTAACGAGCTTGCATACTATAGAGATGATAAAACTCTCGATCTCATCAGCATGTGTTTATTCAAGTATTTTTATAAAAATTTTGATAGCTCGGTCCCCATCTCAAACCCTTGGACTTTAGGGTTGGCAAAATTGATTTTTCCAGAGGTTTTCTTAGACATAGATGTGTTAATTGTTTTATCCCATAGATATGATCCCCTTTCTAGAACAATTAGGAAGGGTGATGGTTCTCCTCAAACCGCACTTGAATGGAATTCCTTCATGAGAGCCTTTGGTATCCAGATTCCTATGGCTACCAAAATTAATCTGCAAGCCCAAGCCAATAGATACATTGATGAGTCTGCTATGGTATTCAAAGAAATTCAAAACTATGTTCCCTAAAGGAATAGAAATTACATTGCACCAATAGCTGAGTCAACCCCATTTTTCTACAAATATCTCCATCTTTATATAAAGTATATTTCATATGGATTATGTAAAGTTTTAGGGATTGATGGTGGTGAGAGGATTACTTCAGATATCCCAATGATGGTACTGGACTCACAGATTCCACATGTGACTAGAGGATATGATTACATAGGTTATGTTATCAATAAAATGCATGAGGGTTTACAAGCATTGAAGAATCATACATCTGGCTCTACACCTAGGTTTATGCATTATTCCTTGTTAATGCATCTTATCTTAGTTTTCAATTATGATATCATGGACCTAGAGGACCTCAAGCCACAAATGATGTGGAAGGGACAACCAAATCTAGTGTAGTTTTGGATAAGGGCTTGGAGTCCTTCCTCAAGGTGTGATTTCTATGCATTTCAAAATTGGATAGTACAGCCTATCCTCCTCAATCTGCGGTTAAATCTTTCAAGGTTGTCAATTAAGGCTCTACAGTTGATAAGGCCCCAATAATTTGTTGACAAGGACCAAGGGTCACAATTGGGGGGGTATTTATTATGAGAAGGGTTATACAATGATTAGGGTCTATGGGTGCCCTCAACCACCCCACATTCTTACATTCTTTGTTCCACCTAGGGTTGCATTCTTAGAATTCATTTGGCCACTTATGGTAACCGATAAGGAGCACTTGGCTCCACATAGAAAAGGAACCTTCACTGCAAGGAACTTCAGAGTGCATAATTTTACAATTGGTAAGAATGCCTTTAATCATGTAAATGATTGGTTTGAGCAGGTCAAAATGTATGCTACATCATATAGATATGTTGATATAGAGAGTTTCATCATTTCTACTAGAAAATATTATACCCCTAGCATCCCATTCAACAAAAGACATGAAGAATATCCTGAGGAGGATATCATAAGAAATATAATAGAGGAAGAGGAAGTGGAAAGAAGGGTTGATCAGATAAATCAATTGTTTGACATAGAGACACAATTAAAGAGAAAAGGATTAACATTTGGAGGCTTTTTCCCCACATTGCCTTATCTCCAAAGACTGGAGCATATGATGGCCGAATTCAATACATTGATGAAGTCTTTGGAGGACCAAATAGATGAGATAGAGAGAGGGAAAGAAGTACATTCTCATCCAGAATGTGATGAAGATAGTGATGATGGCCTCTCGGTACACAACATCCCTTCTTTGGAAGAAATAATAGCTGAAAAACATGAGGCTAGCAAGGATGCAATTGTTGATTTATCTGAGTTACCTAGTTCTTAGGATACAAATGAGCCTCCACCAAAGAATAAAAAGTTGCTAGTGGGAGAATCTTCCCAAGTGAGGACTGCAAAGAAGAAAAAGGACAAAGTAAGAGCCCTCTTCACTAGAATTGTTGTCCATCACCACCAATTAAGGAAAAAAATAAGAGAGGAGAAGAAAAAGAAAAAACTTGAGAATGAAGATGTTGAGTTGCCCTTGGCCCTATGCCAAGATGAAAAAATGTTGGAACAAGATGCATTCTTGAAGGATGACAATTTTATCAAGTCAAATGAATTCAAGAACTTCTTGATATGGCATAACCAACAACAAGCTGCATCAAGTGTTCAGATTAGAGAAGAAGGTCAAGTGCCTGATGAGGCAGTTCAAACTTTGAGAGATTATGACCCTGAATCTGAGACAGTCACCCAAGAGGAAGCTAGACAATTGGTCAAAGCTAAAAATATGCTACTAGTACCTGGATGGAATTTATATTCTAACTTCATCATTGATCAAACCAACAGGCAAGATGATATAAGTGGGAGAGATCATCAAAGGATTTGGGTATAGCCCAAAGAATCAGACATTGGCTCTATGGAAACTGTATCCCAAGGACAAGAAGCCATCAATTTTGAATGTCAAAGAGAAAATTGATGGTGACAAAATTGAGTGGTCAATCCACAATACATGGGATTTAGAGATATCTCAGGCACTCACTCATTTTGCAAGATTAAATGAGGATAAAACAAAATAGTTATCAAAGAGATATGGTACCCTATTAGATAATTACAATGCACTTCTAAAGGATAGGGATGTATGAATAATGAAGGAAAGGGCATTTAAGAATATTGTAGAAAACTTGACTCAGCAAGTTCTAAATACTCTTGTAGTAAACCCTGCACCACTAGAATAACCTGCACTATTAGAAAACAAAGATATAAGTGAAGAAGAGGTTGCTACAAATATTGAGATGATAAGATTAGAAAATAATGAGGATATTCTACAAGCCCTATTGAATATTTTACAGTACAGGATTGATGTGCTTAAGGATAAGGTGGATACTATTTTTATTGCTTACAGTAAATTGCCTTAATTGCAGGTGGAAGTAAATAATTATGTTTCAATTTTAAAATTTTATTATGAAACTTGGTCAGTAAGGGCACCACTTTTTGAAAGATTAGCAGTTGTGTAATCTTTAAGAACAGATAAACCAGAGGTTGTTTTACAAGTGGGTGAGGAAATAAATTGATTTAAGGCCATTTTGCCATTATTTAAAGGGAAATCAAATCAGATTAAGGCCAAGATATCCACGTTCAGCTTAGCTTTTAACAGGTGCATTCCCCTAATTAAAAATAGAGATGGTGCAATAAAGAGTCTGGACCAGTGGAGATTAGATTTTGATCCCCTTTTGCCTAGGAAACAGGCATTCCTCAATGAGAATAATGAAATAGATATGGAGATATTTAATGTCACTCTGGATGAAGCCATAAAAGCAGAGATGGAGCTCACCAAATTTATAACAGATGTCAAGATGATAATAGACACTAGATGGGAAAGACAAAAGGTACAGCTGTAGCATATTCAGAGTTATAAATAGCTAACAGAGGAAGAGATAATTGCATGGGACGAACTCACAAGGCCCAAGAAGGTAAAATCTACTGCAGTTGACTTTGATGTCTTAGATGATGAATGAAGAGGACACCTAGAGTACCTGACACCTGACCTTAGAGAACATGGATGATAAGCTGTCAATTAGAATGGTATAAGTTAGCTAGAATGGCGGTCACCATATCTCACAATGACTCAATGAAGCTATCATGAATACTGACAATCAAAGGTTTCAGCCATCAATGAGCCAGGAGCAGAACAGTCCAAGATATTTTTGTCTTTTCACCACATGAGAGCATTTCTTGTAATTTTTCCTATATGCTTTTTAGGTTTAGGGCTCGAACCATCTGAATCTTGTTGCATTCTCATTGATAAGAGAATTCTAGTATGGTTGAGCTATATATATGGGTTGTAACCTCATTTTGAGGAGAGTTGAAAGATAATAGAAAAAACTAAGTGTAATTGCTACAGAACAAACTTCTAAATTTTGTGTCCAAGCTTTTGAGCATGAGTTTTTATATGTAATTTACAAGTCTATTTTAATACAAATACACTGCAATTTATGTCTCCTGTTATTTTTGTCTCTTTACTTTTATGTTTTCTGTTGTATGTTTTATTTGTAAGGAATCTAAAATATACCAGTTTTTAAACAACTTGTTTAATTGATTTTGAGTTTCTTTCAAGGAGACAATTAAAATCCTCATGGTCAATTTTAGAGAGTAAATGTATTTGTAGAGATTTTGATAGTAATAATATTGGATTGATAGAATAGTTTGTAAGGCATGCTATTTAGATTGTAGATAGTTTGTAAGGCATACTATTGTATTTCTTTTAAGATAACCCTATGGATTTACATTTAGACTCTTTTGCCCATTGGATTAGGCACTGGTTTAGTGTTTGTTTCTTATAGGTTATCTTTCATAGTCTTTAAAACATTAAATTTTATTTCATTACTAGTACTTTTACTTTTAAGAATTATCCGTATGTTTTGAAGGAACTGTATCCAAGTGATATAGTTCATATTTGTTGATTCTTTGAAGAGTGAATCATAAGGTTGCCCCTCCTTAAAAGGAAGAAGGATGAGAATCCTTGTCTCACTGATTTGTGCCATTCTTACAATCATGGTTTATCTAGTGAAGCTTTTTATTCAATTGATTATGGTCATTTGCAGAGTGTTTCATAAGTTGGTTCAATAAAAAGTCAATGGAAAATCAGTGTCCACTTTCATATATACTATGTAATCAGTAATTATTCAAAGGTAAATCCTACTTGAGCATGTAGAGCTTGAAAATGAAGGAGGATCTTATCTAATCCTTAGCAATTAGATATTTCTTTTGTCTGAATCAGTATTAAGAGGCATAGTTTTCAAGTAGTTTTTCAAGCACTGAGATTCATACAAGAAAAATCCCTAACAAACTGGTGACTCTACTGGGGAGAAAATATTTTACAAAGTCATAAGTAACATAGGTTTCAAGTTGAGTTTAACTCCTAGCCTACTGATTTCACACTAGTTAGCCACCATTGAAGATCAGAGTTGTCCCTTTATCTCTCTATCTATCTTGTCCCTTTAGAGTTTTTCTTACATACTCTCCCAAGGATAATATATCCAAATCCCCAACCAAATTGGGTGGTGACTCTCTACAAACTTTATGTACCAATGTTGTATAAGAGATTCCCTATTTTACAATGAGCCATAGAAATACAAGGTCCTAGAGAAAAGAACATCCAGAAGAAAATTTAGAAGAACTTCCAACCACCTCAAGGCATAATCAAGTGAGGAGGGAGAGAAACAACAATGACATGTCTTTCACATGGAAATAGAAAGAAAATGTGAGGATGGAGGATCCGGTTCAAGAAAATCAGGAGGGAAATACATCAGAATATGACGAAGTGGTTGATTTGGGTGTAAATCAGTATGATGATTATTATTCACCCTCTGAAAAGGATGGAGGGAGAGCACAACCTCATAGAAGAGAAGTCCCTAGAAATACTAGAAGATCTAGAAGCCAAAGTAGGAGTAGACAAGACTTTGTTCCTCCTTTTCCCCTTGGTTCCTCATTGCCTCAGGGCCATTAAGTACCTGATGACCACCAAGAGGAACTTATTGCCCAAAAAACATCATAAAAAACAACTCTCCCAAACTCTGAAGAAATTTTTGAAGAAGTGTTTGAACTAGAAAGGAAGATCCAGGAACAAGCTGAAATAAGGCAAAGAAGGGAGAAAGAGAAAGAAGAAAAGATTAGGCATGCTATGATAAGAGCTGAACAATTGAAGAGACAATTGTTGGATTATGAAGCTATAAATTATGTTCCCATATCATAATAAACAAAGGAACAACCCATTATCCAAGAAATACATGAAATAAGAAACCCCAGGGATAAGGGTAAACAAAAGGTTGTAGGAGTTTCAATTAGTGAACCAAATCCTACCAAAAACTCTTTAGATCAAGCAACAAGATTAGATGTTGATCTCAAAAAGTCCAAAAGAGAACATGAACTATTGGCTAAAGAATTAAAAAAGATAGAGCTAGAGGCTACTACAGTAGAGATGAAAAGAAAGATTGAGTTTCTCAGACAATCTTCAGGACCTACCAATGCAGTTTCCACTTCCTTAGTACAAGGTGCAAATGTTTTAAATACTGCCAAGAGTATCCCTTCATCAGTTCTCCCTAAGGCTTCCACTATTTCAAATATTCAAACATCTACATCTTTAGGTACTGGCCCATCTCAAATAGGATCCATTCATGAGAGACACAAGCAATTGGTTTTCATGGAATCCCTGGATACCCTAATCCTATCCCTAATGAAATTAGGAAAAAAGTCCCAAAATTCACTGGAAGTAATGCAGTCACTTGTGAGGAACACTTGAAGAGTTTCATTGATGTAATAGATGACTAAAACATAGAACTTGATGATGTAATCATGAAACTTTTTGTTCAATCTCTGACAGAATATTCTAGAGATTGGTTTAGAAATCTAGCTCATGCTAGTATAGGTTCTTGGGACCAATTCAAGCATTGTTTTAAAGAATAGTATGGTGACAAGAATAATGAAGGCTTCATGTTGAATAAGCTCAATAATATCAAGAAAAACCAAAATGGGGGTGTTTTTGAGTTTAATGTCTAATTTCAGAAAGTTATGCATAAATTGTTACAAGTTATTAGGTTGGATGACAAAATATGTTTGGTCGCCTACTTAAATGATTTTGATTCAAAGATGGGGTATCTTTTGAGAGAAAAAAACCCTATAAACCTTGCAGAAGCCTACAAACTAGCCATTAACATAGAAAGTAATAGGAGGATATCAGGAAAATTAGGGAGAAGGGATGACTATAAACCTCAAGTTTCAAATAGAAAGGAACCAGGGAAATCTGATACAAAACCAAAAGAGGAAGATATCTTGAAACAAATTTTGAAAGCTATAAAATATTTGAAGCCTGGTGAGAGTAGAAATAATAGAGTGTTATAAAATGATAGACCATCTTTCAATAACTTCAACAAGTTACCAAGGATGTAGAACTATCCTTACAACACTCAGTGGAAGGATGGAAAACCAGTGCTTCCTGAAAGAAGGGATAAACCCAGTGATAAAACTCGTGACCCCTTGGAAAAAAACTTAGGGAACATGATTGAGGATGTTCCATGGCGTATTGTTTGTCAATCACTTCATGACCCTTATTACTATGCAGTAGCCCAAAGTGTCTCTGTAGATGGAGAACATGAAAATAATGATGAGGAGTCTTATGATGATCAAGGATGTGCCATGACTTCTTCATATATTTATGATAAAATAGAATCCATCGAAGAGGACGAGGGTCAAGCTGTTTCTACTTCCCAAGTCAGAAATGAGGTCTATCATCAGCAGGTCTTTTCTGATGGGGAAGATGATCAATTAGATAAGGTCCAGTGTAACACTTTGAGAGATGATGGATCAGTTGTGTTAAGAAGGCCTTTTGATGAAGAGATTACACAAATCATAGCAGATATGGTCACCCAAGCCAAGAGTAATTATAATTTAAGAAATAGAGTGGTAGGTGATCCAAATCATAAGCCAACTAGTATATTCATCAAGAGATCAGAAAAGGATGTGAAACAGTCTCAAGATAAACAAAAAGTTGTTGAGATTGTCAACAAAACTAAGGTCAAGAAGAATGTCACATTTTCTACCCCTAATGTGACTTATAGAGTGAAGGCTAAACCCCTTGAGGAAAATGTTATTTCTTCCCAAAGGGAGGTTAAAACCCAAAATAAGGATCATCTTGGCCTCACAGAACATGAAGAAAATAAGGAGGTCATTGTTATTAGATAAGATATAGTGGACCCAAAGTATATCCTAGTTGACATGAGTAAGTTGTTATCAAAAATTACTATCAAGGTTCCTTTGCTAGAAATGATGAGAATACAGGAACACAAAGAGAAAGCCTTAAGTTGGGTGAATGGAGTTACTCCTACTAATACCCAAAGTGCCACTAAGGCTGATAAGTTGATTGCTTCTGTAAATGACTCAAGTGAAAATTAGTATGGGGAAACCATCTCTAAGATTCCTCAAATTTATTTGGAATGTTGTCACTACTATGTTAGGAATAGTTGATCCTTTCTTTCTATCTTTATTTGTAAATGGGAAGCTCTTAAAGAACTGCATGATTAATTTAGGAGCTTCTAATACTGTTATGCCTGCAGAAGTGATGAAGTCCCTAGGATTGAAAGTTGACACACCTCATGGGAGATTTCAAGCCATGGATTCAATAGAAATACTATTTGTTGGTACTATCAAAGCATTTCCTTATAGGTTGGTAGCTTACCCAAATAGGCTGTTAACTATGAGTGTCCTAGTGGTTGATATCCCACCACAATATGGAATGCTACTATTGAGAAAATGGAGTGATTTGATGGGAGGTAGTATTCGGTGTGATTTGTCCTTTGCCACTTTTAATATTGATGGAAATAATATCAAAGTGTCCAGAGAGAGTAGGATCCCACACATGATTGAATTAAATGATGTTGATGATTTGAACTATTGTGTGGATGTTGACATGGAGAAATTTAGAGTGAAAAAAATTGTTCCACAAGAAGAAGATGTAGATCCACTGATTGAAGAATTGAAAAAACAACAAAATGGATTATGGAAGATGTATTTTGATGGAGCTTGTTCAAAGGAAGGCTTAGGAGTTGGAGTCTTATTCATATCTCCATCAGGTACCACTTTCAAGTACTCTTTCCTATTGACTTTTCAATGTACAAATAACACTGGTGAATATGAAGCATTATCTTTAGGATTGAATATTTCCATAAAGCAAGGGATAAAGTGTTTAAAACTTTATGGTGATTCTGAGATTTTAGTAGCACAAGTTAGATCCAAGTATGCTATAAAAAATGACAAATTCAAATTGTATAAACATGTTATTTGGGATCAGATTGAGCATTTTGATGCCTTTAATATTTGTTGGGTGGAAAGATCTAAGAACATTATGGTAGATTTCTTAGCTAATGTTGCTCTAAAAAGAGATGATGTGACTTTGACTGGGGTATCAATAGTAGAAGTAAAAAGTAGGCTAGTTGTTCCAGATAACATTTACAACTAGCAGGTTTTTGAAGATGATCATGACATTCTAAATTTTATTCAATGCCTTGACACTTATGAAGACCAACTCATAGATTGTAATACTTTGGTTGAAGAAGTTGATGGTAAAAATATTGTCTTGGGAAATGAAGTAATTCAGATAAATATAAATCATATTCCCAAAGGTTTAACTAAACTGAAATCATTATATAGTAGTCAAAATGATCACATGCTAGAGACTAGTAATGTTAAGATTGAAGATTTATAAGAAGTGAACTTGGGATCACACAACACACCTCAAATGATTTATATTGGAAAAGGGTTAGATCCTCAAATAAGATACAATCTCATAAATTTTTTAAGAAAACACAAGCATGTGTTTGCATGGTCTTATGATGACCTAAAAGCTTATAAAGAGGACCTTTTTCAACATGAGATCCCATTGAAGCAAGATGTTAAGACATTCAAACATAAACAAAGACCTATTAATCCATTATTGGCTCCCAAAATGTAGCAAGAACTGGTCAAGTTGAGTGATGTAGGAATAATTCAACCTATAAGGCACTCAACCTAGGTGTCTAATCTAGTCCCAGTTAGGAAGAAAAATGGTAATATTAGGTTATGTGTGGATTTTTGAAACCTTAATGTTGCATCTCTAAAAGAAAACTATTCTTTGCCCAACATGGAAGCAATGTTACATAAAGTTACTGGTTGTGAATTATTGTCTATGATGGATGGCTTCTCAAGATACAACTAGGTGTTGGTGAAAGAATCTGAATAATTTAAGATTGTGTTCACTACCCCTTGGGGAACTTATGTGTATGTTAGAATGCCTTTTGGTCTTAGGAATGCTAGAGCAACATTCCAAAGAGCCATGGATGTTTCATTTAAAGAGTATATAGATTTGTTTATGGTTTTTTACCAAGATGACATGACTACCTATCCAAAGAAAGTTGAAGAGCATTGTTCTCATCTTGTAAAAAAATTTAACAAGGCTCTAGAGTATGGTGTGTCCCTAAACCCAAATAAGTGTAACTTTGTAGTTAAAGAAGGAAAATTGTTAGGGCACATTGTATCTAAGGAAGGAATAAGAATTGATCCAGAAAGGGTAGAAGCCAACCAGAAGGTCTCTACTCCAAAAAATATCAAAGGTGTGCAATCCTTTTTGGGAAAAAATAATTATTTTAGAAGATTCATTGCCAACTTTGCTAAAATTGTCAAACCAATAGTCAAGTTTCTCAAGAAGGATGTGAAGTTCCAATGAACTACTGAAGCACAACATGCTTTTGACAAAATTAAAGAGGTTTTTTAAGAGGCACCTGTATTGAAATCTCCTAACTACAACAAGCCTTTCTCATTATTCTCTTTTGCATCATTTCATACTATTACTGCTATATTATTACAAAAGGATGAAGAAAATTTTGAGCATCCAATTGCATTCTTTAGTAAATCTTTGCAGGCTGCTGAACTAAATTATGAAATGATGGAGAAACAAGCATATGCATTACTAAAAGCTATAAAATCTTTCAGGCCTTACCTAGTGTGTGCTAAGGTTATTGCATGTGCTCCACATGCAATAGTAAAAGATGTTCTCACACAGTCAGAAGTGACTGGTATAAGATGTAAATGGATCACCAAGATCCAAGAGTTCAATTTAGAAATTCATATCACCAAGTTAGTAAGAGGACTAGGTCTAGCTAAGTTAATGACTGAGGAAAACATGGATTTAGACCAAGTTAATAATGAAGGGATATCAGACTTGACAATAATGAGCATTGAGATGCAACCATATTATATTGATATTGTCTATTATATCAAGAATGCCGGATGTCTAGAGCATATGAATGATAATAAAAAAAGAGCCTTAAGATTACAAACTCATAAGTACACATTAATACAAGGGGATTTGTACTGGAAAAATAGAGACGGAGTTTTGTTGTTTTGCCTTGACAAATATCAAGCAAAGAAAGTTTTGAATGAAATGCATGCTGGTGTTTGTGGAGGGCATTATTCTGCAAAGACCATGGGTCATAATATTTTAAGAGCTGGCTATTTTTGGCCCACACTATTCAAAGATTCTTTCCAAATTGATAAAAGATGCGAGGCTTGTCAAAAGTTTGCTTCAAAGTTAAAATATTCAAGAGCATTGTTGCTAAATCCAATGGTTGTAGAAGCACCATTTTCCATGTGAGGTATGGACTTCATAGGAGAATTTGCTGAGAAATCTAGTGGTGGACATAGTTGGATACTTGTTGCAACTGATTATTTCACAAAATGGACAGAAGCTATCCCTACCAAGAATGCAACAAGTAGAGTAGTGATTGATTTTTTACTAGACAATATTTTGACCAAATTTGGTGTCCCCATTAAGTTGATCACTGACAATGCAATGTGCTTTAGATCGAATGAGTTTAAATATTTCTACAAGGAAAATGGAATTATAACCTCTTATTCATCTCCCTATCACCCTCAAGCAAATGGACAAGTTGAATCTAGTTAAAAAAGTATTTTGAAAATTCTGAAGAAAACATTAGAGAAGAATAAAAGAGCTTGGCATTCAAATTTGAAGCTTGCTCTGTGGGTAGATAGGATTATAGTAAACAAAGCTACAGGAAAATCCCCATTCAAGCTTGTGTATGGATTATAGTCAAGGTTGCCTATCAATAACTTGCTTCCTGTATACAGATTCATCCATGATGAAGAGTTGGATATTTGAGAGCCAATACATGACAGAATTATGTAATTGGCTAGATTGGATGAAATGAGAAGAGATAGTCAAAAGGACAATGTTAAGTTACAGCAAAAAATGAAATACCTATTTGATAAGAGAGCTACTGCCAAAAATTTCCAATTAGATGACTTAGTGCTTCAGTGGAATGTCAGAGCAGAAGATAAAGGAAAACATAAAAAAATTGAATCACTATGACTTGGTCCCTACATAATCCATCAAAGTTTTGGAAATGATTCCTACTTGTTGAATAATATGGATGGAGAAATTTTTGAGTTTCCAGTGCATGGGAAATTATTGAAACCTTTTTTAGCTAAAATTTTTGGTTCTTGTGTACATGTAAATTCATGTAAATTCTTGTATAGGTTTGTTTCCCTTAAGTTGTGTGTTTCCTTCCCTGCTTTAGGTTAGTCAGTTTTAGTCTGATGTCCCAGAGATATGTGGTTCTTTCTTAAACTTACATTTAAATATCATCAAATAGATCCATTTTTGGTTGGTTTCTCATTTTTTGATGTTGTCTTTCAAAATTTTGATTTTTGAGGTTTATCTCTAAGTTTTATGAATTGCTCTTCAAGCTTTTTTAGACCCCACAGTTCAAATTTTGTTAAAATATGAAGAACCCTAAGTACTAGGTCTAATTGTCTTTGAAAATCCAAAAAAATCCCTAAAATTACTTGCCCGAGTCTATTCGGTTGTTACCTTTTTCAAAATCACTTAATGACCTTTTAAACCATGTGCACTTTTATTTCTTTGGTTAGTCACATAGTCTCACAATGAGTTTGGCATATTCCCTTTAGCTTAGAGATTACCTGAAACCCTTTAGTTTATTATGAGAAATAGTGACTACTATGATAAATATTGCAAAGAAACTATAGTCGCCCTATCTCCAGATCAAAAAATCTTCAGTCAGGCAATCTCTAAAAGAAATAAAGAATTGATATAATATTCAGTGATTTAGAGATTCCTCTTTGGTCGCTAGGTCTCTAAATGCAAGGTGGTGGTCTATCTTCTTTGGGTCGCCAAATCTCTAGGTTCTCAAATAGTTAGTTCTTTTATCCAGTGACCTGGTGATTTCAATGGTTGTGTTTTCTCATGATCTTGGCAGTTATGTTTTAAGAAGTCAACGATTCAGTGACACGGTTATCTCTAAGTCTCACAATGCAGTGGTTAAGTTATAAAAGGTATAGTGACTTGATGGTAACCGTAGGATGAAGAATTGATCGACAGTTGGTGTTTAATCTCATTACATAAGTAAGGTGAAGCAAATCTTCTGGCAACTTGGAGAATAAAGGTGTTCATGCAGTCTCTAGTCTTAACCGAAGTTAAAAGAAATATCTAGTGATAGAGAGATGTCTTTAGTTGCATGGTCACCAGATGATGGTGAGTTAAGAGAAAGGTCAGTAGATAGCAATTTCCAACCATTGATTTATTTTTTATTGAGTGGTGATCATGTAGTCTCAGAATCAAACCATGCATTAGAAAAAGTTCCAACAACCTTGAGATTTTCTTTGTCGCCCAATCTCTGGATCAAACCCAAGTTAAGTAAGTTTCTCAATGGTTGGGAGAATGTCTTTAGTCATGCAATCACCAAATGGTTGAGGGTTAAATTTTGATTGAGGACAAAAAACTTGAAAAATATGAGCATCCGTTTGCGAGATTTTGAGACGTGTCTTTCTCTGATTGGTCGACAAAGTAGGAAAGGAAATAAGAAATTACAAAGACCAGACTATAGTTGTTGGATCTTGAGGAGAAATAAATCAAAGTTTTCTCTATCTTCAGTCACTAAATGTCTAGATAGGTAAGTTGGGAAGTCTCAAGAAAAGGTTTGAAAAGTCAAGAAGCTTCAGCGACTGGGAGATTCACTGGAGTCACTAGATCTCCTAATTAACCGAGGTCGCCAGGTCTCGAGATGAAATTAAAAAGAGCTAATTCTTGTAGTGACTAAGAGATTGACTATAGTCACCAAGTCTCATAATTAAAAAATAAAAAATGACAAAGGGTCACCCAGTCTCTGGATAAATTCAGTAAAGTTCAAGTTATTTAGCGAATATGTTTTCTCACTATTGTCGCTTGGTCTCAAGAAGGAATAAAGTTATTAAATGACTAAAGTTTCCTTTAGTCGCTAGATCTCTGAGACTAGTAAGGAAGTGCCAAATCTTTTAGCGATTATGAGAAAGTGTTGTAGTCGCTAGGTCACCAGAAAATTAAATTTTGATTACCTTTCATTTTCTCAGCTTACGACTAGTGAATTGAGTTATGAGCATGCCAAGTAATGGTGAAAGTGACATGATTTCCAGCTTTTCAGTCTCTAATGAGTCATTGCATTCAATTCTTTCAAATAAATATAGTCAGTTATCACTCATTTTGAAATACAAAGCATTTTGAAGAGCTAAGGCGATAAAATTCTTGTGATTTTCAGAGCATTCTCAAAGTTCAATACGTTCAAATTTTTCAGTAGAATTTGAATTCTCAAAGAAGATGATCCAATTAATAGTCAATGAAGCCTCTACTAGAAAGGGTACCAAGGATAAATTTTTAGTGACAAGTGTTTTGTTGAAGATCTTTCATACTGTAGAGATGCTAAAAATTCTGATGTCATAGGCATGTGTTTATTCAAGTATTTTTATAAAAATTCAGATAGCCCGGTCCCCATCTCAAACCCTTGGACTTCAGGGTTGGCAAAATTGATTGTTCCAAAGGTTTTCTTGGACATAGATGTGTTAATTTTTTTATCCCATAGATATGATTCCCTATCTAGAACAATTAGGAAGGGTGATGGTTCTCCGCTGGTCACACTTGACCGAAATTCCTTCATGAGAGCCTTTGGTATCCAGATTCCTATGGCTACAAAAATTAATCTACAGGCCCAAGCCAATAGATACATTAGGGAGTCTGACGTGGTATCCAAAGAAATTCAAAACCATGTTCCCTAGGAGAATAGAAATTACATTGCACCAATAGCTGGGTCAACCCCATTTTTCTACAAAGATCGCTATTTTTACATAAAGTATATTGCATATGGATTATGCAAAGTTTTAGGGATTGATGGTGGGGAGAGGATTACTTCAAATATCCTAATGATGGTATTGGACTCATAGAGTCCTCATGTTACTAGAGGATATGATTACATAGGTTATGTTATCAATAAAATGCATGAGGGTTTACAAGAATTGAAGAATCATACATCTGGTTCTACACCTAGGTTTATGAATTATTCATAGTTAATGCATCTTATCTTATTTTTCAATTATGATATCAGGGACTTGGAGGGCCTCGACCCACAAATGATGTGGAAGGGACAATCAAATCTAGTGCATTTTTGGATAAGGGCTTGGAGTCCTTCCTCAAATTGTGATTTCTATGCATTTTAGAATTAGATAGTATAACCTATCCTCCTAAGTTTGGGGCTAAATATTTCAAGGTTGTCAACTAAGGCTCTGCAGCTGATAAGGCCCCAACAATTTGTTGACAAGTGGACCAAGGGTCAAAATTGGGGGGATATTTATTATGAGAAGGGTTATACAATGATTAGGGTCTATGGATGCCCTCAACCACCCCACATTCTTCCATTCTTTGTTCCACCTAGGTTTGCATTCTTAGAATTCATTTGGAAACTTATCCTGATCGATAAGGAGCACCTACCTCCACATAGAAAATGAACCTTCACCCCGAGGCACTTCAGAGTGCATAATTTTACAATGGCTAAGAATGTCTTTAATAAGGTAAATGATTGGCTATGACAATTCAAAATGCATGCTGCATCATATAGATATGTTGATACAGAGGGTTTCATAGATGCTACTAGAAAATATTATACCCCTAGCATCCCATTCAACAAAAGACATGAAGAATATCCTAAGGAGTATGTCATAAGAAATATAATAGATGAAGAGCAAGTGGAAAGAAGGTATGATCAAATAATTTTTTTGTTTGATATGGAGAGACAATTGAAGAGAAAAGAATTAACATTTGGAGGCTTTTTCCCCACATTGCCTTATCTCCAAAGGTTGTAGTAGATGATAGCCCAATTCAATACATTGATGAAGTCTCTGAAGGACCAAATAGATGAGACAGAGAGAGGGAAAGAAATACATTCTGAATCAGAATGTGATGTAGATAGTGATGGTGGCTTCTTTGTACACAGCATCCCTACTTTGGAACAATTAATAGCTAAAAAACATGAGGCTGGCGAGGATGCAATTGTTGATTTTTTTGAGTTACCTAGTTCTTAGGATACAAATGAGCCTCCGCCAAATTAGAAAAAGTTTCTAGTGGGAGAATCTTCCTAGGTGACGACTATAAAGAATAAAAATGATAGAGTAAGAGCCCTCTTCACTAGAACTGGTGTCCATCACCACCAATTAAGGAAAAAAATAAGAGAGGAGAAGAAAAAGAAAAAACTTGAGAATGAAGATGTTGAGTTTCCCTTGGCCCTGTGCCAAGATGAAAGAATGTTAGAACAAGATGAATTCTTGAAGGATGACAATTTTATCAAGTTAGATGAATTCAAGAACTTCTTGATATGGCATAAGCAACAATAGGTTGCATCAAGTGTTCAAATTAGAGAAGAAGGTCAAGTGCCTGATGAGGTAGTTCAAACTTTGAGAGATTATGACCCTGAATTTGAGATTGTCACCCTAGAGGAAGCTAGACAATTGGTCAAAGCTAGCCATATGCTACTAGTACCTAGGTGGAATTTATATTCTAACTTCATCATTGATCAAATCAGGAGGTCGAATGATATAACATTGTCTTCTGAGACACAAGTGGGAGAGATCATCAAAGCATTTGGGTATAGCCAAAAGAATCAAGCATTGGCTCTATGGAGCCTGCATCCCAATTTCAAGAAGCCATCAATTTTGAATATCAAAGAGCAGATCCATGGTGACACAGTTATGTGGTCAATCCACAATACAAGGGATTTAGAGATATATCAGGTACTCACTCATTTTGCAAGATTAAATGAGGATAAAACAAAATAGGTATCAGAGAGATATGGTACCCTATTGGATGATTAAAGTGCACTTCTAAAGGATAGGGATGTATGAATAATGAAGGAAAGGGAATTGGAGAAAACCATAGAAGACTTGACTTGACAAGTCCTAAATACTCCTGTAGTAACCCATACATCACTAGAACAGCCTGCACTATTAGAAAAAAAAGATATAAGTGAAGAAGAGGCTACTGCAAATATTGAGAAAATAAGATTATAAAAGAATAAGGCTATTCTACAAGCCCTATTGAATATTTTGCAGCACATGATTGATGTGCTTAAGGATAATTTGGATACTATTTTTATTGCTTACAATAAATTGCCTAAATTGCAAGTGGAAGTAAATAATTATGTTTCAGTTTTAAATGTTTATTATGCAACTTGGTCAGTAAGGGCACCACTTTTTGGAAGATTAGTAGCTATGAAATATTTTAGAACAAATATAATAGAGGTTGTTTTACAAGTGGATGAGGAAATAAATCGAGTTAAGGCCATTCTGCCATTATTTAAAAGGAAATCAAATCAGATTGAGGCCAAGATATCCATGTTCGGCTTAGATTTTAATAGGTTCATTTCCCTGATTAAAAATGGAGATGGTGCAATAAAAAGTCTAGATCAGTGGAGATTAGATTTTGATCCCTTTTTGCCTAGGAAAGAGGCATTCCTCAATGAGAATAATGAAACAGACATGGAGAGATTTAATGTCACTCGGGATGAAGCCATAAAAGAAGAGATGGAGCTCACCAAATTTATAATAGATGTCATGTTGATAATAGACACCAGATGGGAAAGAAAAAAGGCACAACTGTAGCATATTCAGAGTTATAAATGGCTGACAGAGGAAGAGATAATTACATGGGATGAACTCACAAGGCCCAAGAAGGTAAAATCTATTGCATTTGACTTTGATGTCTTAGATGATGAATGAAGAGGACACCTAGAGTAGTTGACACCTGACCTCAGAGCACAAGGATGATAAGCTATCAATTATAATGGTGTAAGTTAGCTGGAATGGTAGTCACCATATTTCACAACAACTCAATGAAGCTATCATAAATACTAACAGACAAAGGTGTCAGTGATCAACGAGCCAAGACCACAACAGTCCAAGATATTTTTGTCTTTCCACCGCCTGAGGGCATTTCTTGTAATTTGTCTTATATGCTTTTTAGGTTTAGGGTTCCCACCATCTGAAGTTTGTTTCATTCTCATTGATAAGAGAATTCCAGGATGGTTGAGCTATATATATGAGTTGTAACCTCATTTTGAGGAGAGAGTTGAAAGATAATAGAAAAAACTAAGTATAATTTCTACAGAACAGCCTTCTAAATTTTGTGTCTGAGCTTTTGAGCATGAGTTTTTATATGTAATTTATAGGCTTATTTTAATACAAATACACTACAATTTTTGTCTCCTATTATTGTTGTCTCTTTACTTTTATGTTTTCTGTTGTATGTTTTAGTTGTAAGGCATCTAAAATATACTAGTTGTTAAGCAACGTGTTTAATTGATTTTGAGTTTCTTTCAAGGAGAGAATTAAAATCCTCATTGTCAATTTTAGAGAGTAAACACATTTGTAGAGATTTTGATAGTAATAATATTGGATTGATAGAATAGTTTGTAAGGCATGCTATTTCGATTGTAGATAGTTTGTAAGGCATACTGTTGTATTTCTTTTAAGATAACCCTGTGCATTTACATTTAGACTCTTTTGCCCATTGGATTAGGCACTGGTTTAGTGTTTGTTTCTTATAAGTTATCTTTCATAATATTTAAAACATTAAATTTCATTTCATTACTAGTACTTTTACTTTTAAGAATTGTCTGTATGTTTTGAAGGAACATCCAAGTGATATAGTTCATATTTGTTGATTCCTTGAAGAGTGAATCACTAGGTTGCCCCTCCTTAAAAGGAAGATGGATGAGAATCCTTGTCTCATTGATTTGTGTCATTCTTACAATCATGGTTTATCTATTTAAGCTCTGTATTTAGTTGATTATGGTCATTCTTACAATCATGGTTTATCTATTTAAGCTCTGTATTTAGTTGATTATGGTCATTTGCAGAGTGTTTCATAAGTTGGTTCAATAAAAATTCAATAGAAAATTAGTGTCCACTTTCATATATACTGTGTAATCAGTAATTATTCAAAGGTAAAACTTGCCTAAGAATGTGGATCTTGAAAATGAAGGAGGATCTTATCCAATCCTCAACAATTAGGCATTTATTTTGTCTGAATCAGTATTAAGAGGTATAATTTTCATGTAGTTTTTCAAGCACTGAGACTCAAACAAGAAAAATCCCTAACAAGAGGTCTACCCTGTTAAGAGCTATAAGATTTATACAATCTACCTTGCAAAAGGATTTATAACTTACAACTAAATAAGCACTTGGCTAAGAGATTATCTAAGGTCGATTAAAACCACTCTGTAAAGAGATTAAAATAGATACACCTATTAGAATGTCTCAGTACCTGATCCTTTGGTATGCACTGTAGTTTCTAATTATAGATCTTCTCCTTCTAGTATTGATTTGATCTTATCTATCAAGTATATCTCTATTCTCCTCTTCACTGCTTGACTTTGTTCTTCTTGGTCACTGAACTCTATTAGAATACTTCATTGGTTTGAAGATATTCTCTAAGTTCTATATCCTTCCATTCATACTCCTCTCATACATATTACATTTTGGGGTCCAGATATCATCTTATATTGACAATTGACTTCCTCCAAGATTTAAGATCTACAATCAAGATTTTCTCATTTTTTTGCTTAACCTTTTTGTAATTCTGATTGGTTCCATACAATGCATAGGGATTAATTATTACAAAATAGAAGCATAATCACTTTTGTGATTCCCTCAATAAATGATAAACAAAATTTAGATGTTGGCCAAAATAGTTTACCTATGTGTTTGTTCCATAACAAACACATCTTTCAATTTTGGCTTGCTCGGCATTAGATGTCTCAAGCACTCAGCATTTACTATTCTCTATACTCTGGCACTTGGCATATTCTTCTTTACATAACTCAGAAAAAACTGACTCAGCTAATAAAAAAGTACTCGAGTACCACTAATTTACTCAGTAGTAACTACTACTCAGTAAATGTACAATACATGACTCGACCTATACATGATGATTGGTCACAGTGATGACCAACCAACTTTGCCTAGAAAATGACTAAGTGTAAGATACTAATAGACAAAAAAATTATAGGGATCAATAATCTCCCACTTTGACATTAGTGGAAAAAACACTTTGTCATGATATTTACATTACATTTACAAGAGTACTTTAGTATTAATAGAAGTATACATAATATTCCCCCTAAAACTTAACTTGATCTTACAAAATAAAAGAAATTTACATTTGTACATATAAGACTTATTTACATGATATACACTCTAATGCATGTATATATATACAAAACTAAGTATGTCATACCATTCGGTTATGCTTCTACTCTCTGATGCTATTGCCTCCCTTTGTGACTTAACATGTCATTCTATTATTTCCCCCTTGGTTTTGTCACTTTAAGTTCTTCATTGATAGGGAGCTTGTAATATTTCTCTAGAAGTGGTTTGTGAAGAATCATAACCACGTGTAATACAAAGTCCCAACTAGATGTGGAAATCTTCAAAGCTTCTGATTTTACTATTAGCTCGGCAGCTAGATCAACTAAGCTCTCAACAGTAGAAAGATGAGGATCTTTTTGTACTAGTTCCTCTTCCTTAGCTAACTCTCTTTGTATGGACTTTAGATGATGTGTCAACATTTCTTGAATAGAGAGTAAGCAAGCTCTTATCTTACCATCATTTTCTATTACCTCAGCTATCCTTCCTTGTGCATGTAGAAGCTTGGTATAGTGTGTAGAGTTGGAACTTGCATCTAAGTCCAATGAATGACCTGTAGATTTTATCTCTAAATATACCTTGTCTACTAGCTCCTGATTATCCTTTGTGAATAATTCTACATCACACAATTTCTTGTACAAAGATTGTGCATTGAGTACAACTCCTTTTGAATCAGATATTAAGGTAGAAAGTTCTACCTGCTTCACTGCTATCTTGGTAGAAACCTTGTTCAGTACCTTTGTCTCAAATTTTCTTTTTGACCACTATAATAACTTATCATTTTCTTCATTTTCTTCACTTTTCACTTTTTTGATTATGTGGACAAGTTGTTCTAGTATGGGGTTAGAGTCATTAACATCAATCATGTCAAAAGCATCAATGAATATAACTTTTATCTCATGAAGAACTTTCTTTTACTGATGTTCCCTTCTCAATTCTTACTATTTGGTTTTCTTCTTCATTAAATCTTACAATATCTACATCTATTCATATGATAAGTTATATGTGTCCCATTTCAGAATCACAATAGCTTCATCGATTGTTACCTATGGTGTAGGTGATTTCACCTTCTTTTTCTATGCCTTATTCTTCGGTGTAGTTCCACTTGGCATCTGTACAAGATATTTTATTGCTTATTGTTCCTTAGGCTCTTAAACACTAATTTATTTTTCTCTCTCCTCTTATTTTCCCTTATCCTCCACAAGAGGATTTACAATTACTAGTACAGACTGATCTACTATCTCTTTATTTTTTTCCTTGGTAGATGTAGACTAAAGTGTAGTTTCCCACTATTCCTCTTCCTCGGTAGTGCTAATACCGGCTAGCATGTCAAGTGTAACAACTAGAGGACTGGCACTGGTAGTATTGATAGTTGATGTGTCCTCAATTTGTGGATAGTCCACAGCTTGTAATAGCACAGTGTTACTGCCCAGCAAGGATGTATCCTTTGCTTCCTTATTTTTTATTTCCTCCTTAGTCAATACCTGAGTCTTCACTGGGGTATCCTTAGTGATGTCAACAATAGTTATTTCAGCTATCTTTTGACATTTCTCTTCCTTGAGAGATTCTTCCTCCTAAATATGTGTCTCATTTACATCATCTTTATCACCTAGCTCAACACCCTTCGATGTGCTAGCTTCCTATGATCCACTTTTGTCAACCAATAAACCAAAAATAATCTACTAATTCCTAAGACTTTGCTGAAAAACATCCTCAACCTTGTGTTGAAGGATATAATATGCCCTGAGCTTAGGAACAAATCTATTCCTGTACTGCTCTATTATTTCATGAATTCTTATGATGGGAAGGTCTAGTGAAAATTGAGCTAATGTACTTTCTCTTATCTACTTCTCGGTTGCAAGGGAAAATTCCTACTTTTGTGCAATCCTTTGATATAGTTAATTGGAAATAAAAGTAGCCATTTTTAGTGGTATCATCTTGAATGTACAAAGCATTCCCAGCATAGCATCTTCAATTTTATCTTTGTTTTCTATGCTCATATTCTCAAATCTTACTTGCTTGAATCCTGCTAGACCAGAAGAGCTCTTGATGTTGTGGCATATTTCATCCATAGTTAGTGTTTTTATCTATACTGTTGACTTCTTTATGTCTTCATCAGTCTCTATTTCCACATCATATTTCTCCAAAATTAGTTTCCTCCTAGGATTATTCCTTATCTGGCTTGACACTGCCCTAGGCTGAATAATTTTCCTTTTCCCTAATGTAGGCATTTTCTTTTGTGTCTTGGCAACTACAGCTATAGAGGTTTCCCTTGTTCTTGGCCTAAGAATAGGTGATGAAATAGCCTTAGGTTTTTGCATTTTCTTGTTCATAGGCTTGACAATTACTGCCTTCTTTCCTTTCTTCTCCACTACCTTCTCCTCTTCTTCACTCTCACTAGATTCACTTGATTTATCTTCTCCTAGACCTTCTATGAGTTCTAGAGGTGCATCTACCTCTCTCTCTCTCTTATCATTTTCTCTATGTTCTTTACTATCTTTTTCCTTTTCCTTTCCATGGTAGCAGATTTCAATCCCATGGTTATTTTAACCTTAGCCTCCTCATAAGTTCAAAAATAGGTAGCCTTCTTATCAATTTCCTTGGCTAACAAGGTTGTGATTTCTTTTTTGGTCTCATAAATATTAACCTCATAAGGTAATGGCATTAGCCATGATACTCTCAGTATAGCAGCTTGAGCATATGTGTAGTCAATATCTACTAAGAAACAAATGTCTTGTTTGTAGTTATCAACTAGGGACACATGAATCCTACTTCTCTTCCTCATTTTATTCTTGAGTTCTACAAAGTAGTTTTCTATCACACCCTCAAAATTCTCTCCTATCTGACTAATAAACTCATTAATTTGAACTGTGATTGGCCGATTCTTATCCCAGACAACTGTTAGGATTAACAAGGCAGAAATAACAATTATGTGCAAATATAACTAATATCAGAAAATAATAAACCACACAGAATAGAACACAATGGCACACAGATTTAACGTGGTTCACCCAATCCCTGGGCTACGTCCACCAACAGCAAGTCCAATATTATTATTATCCAGTGATTACAACCTGATTACAATCCGTAATCCCTTACAGCCCAACTCTGCCGCAAGTACTAAAATCATACATCGTAAAAATCCCTAACCCTAAGCCATATTATACAATATTTTCCCACTTTAGGGTTAGAATGAGTTATAAGTAGTTGGCCCAAATAACCGAAAAAAATCGGGAGGAAAAGTGTATAGTACATTCCTGGATAGTACTTTCCTGATTAGTCACCACAAGCTAACAATCTCCCACTTGGTGACTGATCAGTATCCACACTATACTAAAAAACCTCCCACTTGGAGACTGGTCCTGTAGCAATACCGCTACCCACATGAGGCTCCCACTGGATTGAACCACCTTGGACTCAGTTGTTCCTTTATTTTGTTCAGTCTAAAAGACCAACTGAAGCTGAACATGAGTTCAACTTCTCCCTTGTTACTACCTTGGTAAACATATCTCCTGGATTATCATCAGTATGAATCTTTTCCAGCATTAACTGTCCATCATCCAAAACTGATCGAATGAAATGGTACCGCAACTGTATGTGTTTTGTCTTTGAGTGCACAGCAGAATTCTTTGCAAGATGAATGGCACTTTGGCTATCTGTATGTAGAAAATTATCCTTTTGTGGATGTCCCAATTCTTCCATGAAGAATTGAAGCCATATCATCTCCTTGGCTGCCTCTGTAGCAGCAACATACTCTGCCTCTGTAGTGGATAAAGCAACCACCTTTTGTAGTCGAGAAATCCAACTCACTGCTGTCCCACCAACAGTAAATATATAACCTGTAGTACTCCGCCTGCTATCTATATCTCCTACCAAATCTGAGTCAACATAGCCTTGTACAGTAGTAGTAGAACCCCCAAAGTGTAAACACTTACTGGATGTGCCTCTCAAATATCTGAGAATCCATTTGACTGCATTCCAATGCTCAATACCAGGGTTACTCATATAACGGCTAACAACTCCCACTGCGTGTGCAATATCTGGCCTAGTACATACCATAGCATACATTAAGCTCCCTACAGCTGAAGCATAAGGTACCTTAGACATTTTAGTCTCTTCTTCTGGTGTCTTGGGACACATATCCTTAGTCAATTTCAAATGACCAGGCAAAGGTGTGCTGACAGCTTTGGCATTTTCCATACAGAAATGTTGCAACACCTTCTCAATATAATCAGCCTGAGAGAGAGACAATTTCCTATTTTTTCTATCTCTACAAATTTTCATACCAAGGATTTGTTTTGCTGCCCCCAAATCCTTCATAGAAAAAGATTTTGCTAACTGTTGTTTCAACCCCTTAATGTGATCCATGTTAGACCCAGCTACAAGCATATCATCAACATATAAACATAAAATAATGTAGCTGTCATCATCCAACCTCTTAAAATAAACACAATGGTCAGAATGACACCGACTATATCCATGCCCATTCATAAAAGTGTCAAATTTAATATACCATTGCCGAGGTGCTTGCTTCAAGCCATATAAACTTTTCTGCAATCTGCACACCAAATTCTCCTTACCCTTGACCTCAAATCCTTGTGGCTGAACCATATATATTTTTTCATCCAAATCACCATGAAGAAAGGCTGTTTTAACATCAAGCTGCTCTAAATGCAAATCTTCAGTAGCCACAATACTTAAAACAGTACGAATAGAAGTCATTTTAACAACTGGAGAAAATATCTCATCAAAATCAATACCATGTTTCTGTGCAAATCCTTTTACAACTAATCTGGCTTTAAATCTTTTCGTACCTCCATCCTCTTCTTTGATCCTGTAAACCCATTTATTCTGTAAAGCCCTTTTACCTACAGGTAACTTACATAAATCCCATGTCTGATTTTTCAGCAAAGAGTCCATTTCATCTGTCATTGCAGACTCCCACTGAAGCTTTGTATCCACCTGCACAGCTTCATTATAACACTCAGGTTCACCAGCATCTGTTAACAGAATAGAATACAAAGATGGAGAAAATCTTTCTGGAGGTCTACTTAGCCTTGTTGACCGTCTAACACTCACTGGGGTGTGTGGTATTTGTTGTTGCTGTTGTTGCGGAGCATAAGGAACTACTGGAACATGAACTTGTGGAGTATCATCCAGTACTACATAGTCATTTTCTTTCTTCTCATGCTGCAGCAAAAGATCTTTGTACAATACTTTCTCATTGAATATAACATCCCTGCTTCTTACAATTTTATGATTTTCAAAATCCCAAAGCCTATAACCAAATTCATCAATGCCATACCCAACAAATACACATTTCTTTGACTTAGCTTCCAGCTTGGTTCTATTTTCAGAATCTATAAGTGCAAAAGCTTCACAACCAAAGGTTTTGAGAAAAGAATAACTCACCTTCTTACCACTCCATGCTTCCTCTGGAATACCACAGTCCAAAGGAGTAGAGGGGCCTCTATTGATTAAATAAACAGCAGTGTTCACTGCCTCTGCCCACATATTTTTGGGCAGCCTAGCATGCAACCTCATACTCCTTGCACACTCCATTATTGTCCTATTCATGCGTTCAGCCACTCCATTTTCTTGTGGAGTCCTTGGTACAGTTTTCTGCCTACGAATACCATTAGAGGAACAATATTCTTCAAATTTTGTGCTGCAATACTCACCACCATTATCAGATCTGAGACATTTTAACTTTTTACCAGTCTCAGTCTCAACCAAGCATTTGCATTTCTTAAAAGTTTGAAATACATCAGATTTCTGTCTAAGGAAATAAATCCATACTTTTCTTGTTGCATCATCTATAAATGTAACATAATACAGAGAGCCACCAAGGGAAGATACCTGAGTTGGTCCCCATACATCTGTATGCACAAGCTCTAATCTCTCATTTTTCTTTTCCTTCCCACTCTTCACAAAACTAACTCTCTTTTGTTTTCCATAAACACAACTTTCACAGAAATCCATATTGACACATTTCAGACCAGGTAAAACTTTCTTTGAATGAAGTAATTTCATACCTTTTTCACTCATGTGCCCGAGTCTGTTGTACCACAGTGCTGTGTCAAAATCTACAGCAACAGTTTGATGTTCTTCCTGCTCAACTGCAGCCACTGTTCCTGAGCATTCATTATCTTCTGAAACAATTAAAGTAGAAGGAACAGTATGACCTGTACAAAGATATAAGGTGCCTACTTTCACACCTTTTGCTACTACTAAGGAACCTTTTGAAACCTTCCAATTTTTATCATTAAAAGTAACTGTGCAACCCTCATCACCCAGTTGCCCTGCTGAAATTAAATTCCTACTCAGCCTTGGAACATGTCTTACCTCTTGTAGTAGCCAATGATTCCCATTCTGCAACTTAATCTTAATTTTTCCCTTTCCAACAATCTGACAGGGTTCATTATCTCCCAAATAAACTAGCCCAAAATCTCCTTGGACATAATCAACAAAATAACTTCTATGGGGTGTAGCATGAAATGAAGCCCCAGAATCTAAAACCCATGAATCATCAATACTTTCTAAGGACAAGAGCAAAGCATCCTCCTCAGATTTGTTACTTACCACATTTGCCTCCTTGTTTCCATCATTTTTGTCTCCTTGATCTTTCTTCTGAGACCAACAATCTTTCTTCTTATGACCTGGTTTTCCACAGTACCAGCAATCATTTGGCCCTTTAGATTCAGACCTCTTTCCCTTTGATTTTCCTCTTGATTTCCCACGATTTCCAGAGTTGTTTCCTCTATCTCTTGTTCTGCCTCTGCTTTCTGTGTTCAATACACTACCCAATGTGGATGCCCCTGAGCTTTTCCTACGAATTTTCTCACTCAATATAACACCAATAACATCATCATACTTTAGGGTATTAGAACCAGAAACAGAATTACTAACAGCCATTACCAAGCCATTCCAGCTTTCTGGCAAAGAACACAAAATCAAGAGAGCCCTAACCTCTTCATCAAAAGTAATTTTAACTGAGGTTAATTGACTTGTAACTGTATTAAACTCATTCAAATGATCAGTAACTGATCCACCTTCTACCATTTTCATATTAAATAAACGCTTCATAAGAAATACCTTGTTTGAAGCTGAAGGCTTTTCATACAACTTCGCTAGGGTTTCCATCAGATCTTTAGCTGTCTTTGCTTCAGTAATATTGAATGCCACCGATTGTGCCAGGCATAGACGAATACTCCCCAGTGCCTTCCTATCCAAAATATCCCAATCCTCCTGAGACATTGATTGCTCTTTCTTGGCTACTCCCTCTAATGGCCGCCATAGATCCTTCTGATAGAGATAATCCTCCATTTGCATCTTCCATAACTGGAAGTTCTGCCCATTAAACTTATCAACCTTCAGCCTACCCTCTTCTGCCATTTCTCCCACTTAACCGAGAGACTCTCCCACTAACTCCTGAGACCTGCTTCAGAGAATAGATGAAAGAACGAATGAAATAACCTCGCTCTGATACCACTTGTTAGGATTAACAAGGCAGAAATAATAATTATGTGCAAATATAACTAATATCAGAAAATAATAAACCACACAGAATAGAACACAATGGCACACAGATTTAACGTGGTTCACCCAATCCCTGGGCTACGTCCACCAACAGAAAGTCCAATATTATTATTATCCAGTGATTACAACCTGATTACAATCCGTAATCCCTTACAGCCCAACTCTGTCGCAAGTACTAAAATCATACATCGTAAAAATCCCTAACCCTAAGCCATATTATACAATATTTTCCCGCTTTAGGGTTAGAATGAGTTATAAGTAGTCGGCCCAAATAACCGAAAAAATTTGGGAGGAAAAGTGTACAGTACATTCTTGGATAGTACTTTCCTGATTAGTCACCACAAGCTAACAACAACTCCACCAATAGTAGGAAAACTTTTCTAAATATATAAGAATGGACAAATGAGTAAGGAACTAAACTTACACATAGAATTATTTAATTTCCTAATAGAATTAAGGTTCTCAAAAAGTTGATTCAGTTGGAGCTCGGCGAGGTCATAGGTATGATCCTTATGATTTTCCAAGCCTGGTCCACTACCATGTATGGGTCATTGTCCAACCAACTAGACTAATAGAATTTGTGAGCAATTACCCTCATTGTAAACTCAATCTCTAGATCAGTGATAGTAGATATTGTCATTATGTGCTTATTCCATACTGCATAAGTGTTTTCCTGAATCTCCTCCTTGCTTTGACATGTCATTGTTTTCTTACCTGGGAGTTTAGGGTATCTAGTTACCCAGTGAATCATATCTTTTGTGATCTAGACTGGCCCATCATCCAACCAAATTGTCATGTCATGTACTCTACTCAATACAATTTTAATCTAATCCACCTTGAAATTTTGTAGAAAGTCAAGGGCATGAACTAACCCTTGCTCGATAACCTTCTAGTGTTCCAACTTCAACACCTCATTGCTGCATAGTTTGTCATATTCTTCCCTAAGTTCATAGTCACCAATCTCTCCAGTTTTACACTTGTAGAATGACTGGATGTCATTTATCATTAAAACATTTTGAGGGATCGACAAAAGGGCTCCTCTAAGATCTCCCATGATCATGCTCTTTGGGATGGCTTGAAATTTTTTTGGCCTACACGCCTCATTCCTTACCAATTGAACATTAAAAAACTCCTTTCCTTAATTCTTCATTGCAGATAATGATGATGATTCCATTTATCTCAACTAAAAATTCTTGTAAAAGATTTTACTCAGTAAAGTACCTTTGCACAAGTGTTCTTCAAATGATTTGTCGATGGCACACTATGGAGATTCCTAAAATTTCTCTTAAGCTATTAATCACACTAGTTACACTCTGAATCACTCAAAGAAATTTCAATTCGCTGGTGAAATGAAATGAACGATAACTTCATGCTTTATAGACTTCAAACGGTTAGATTAGGGCTCCTTAAATGTTTCATACACATTCTAGGTGAGATACAGGTGTCTTAGTAATCTCATGTTAAAATTAGCTAACACAAGCTTGGTTGACACAACCACTCAGTTATAGCTTGGTGTACATCACATCTCAGCTATCACAGGTGCTCGTGATGCATTGATAACTTGGTCACTATAGACTATAACACTGAAGCTCGACATCAAATATGAATTGTTCCACTTTTCTCAAATCTATCCTAATGCATCTTTATTCATGTAGATATGGGCTTTTTCTCAACATATGTTAGGAATTGATATAAGATAAAACATTGTAAAACATAGTTCCAAACATACCTTCTTTTCTTAGTTTGAAGTAGAGTGATCACCTTCTCCATCACATTGGGTGACCTGAAGTGCACTGGCTTCACTAGTGCTTCCCTCTTCTTTCTTCTTCCCTATTTTGTTCATCTAATTTCTCATTTTATCAATGATATCTTCATTCTTGTTTAGATCACTACTCGATATGGGTGATTTTCAATCTTTCTTCAAATGTCCTATCTTATTGCATTTTTAGCACACCATACTTCCATTCATCCAGCTCTTGGATTTTCCTCTAAAGTGAGTCTTTATACAATTTTCTCCAATGTGCCGATATTTTCCACAGCAATGACAACTATACCAAGTATTGTAATCCTAGTTGTACATGTTACCATTCTTTGGTTACTTATACTGTTGATTTGATGAACATTTAGGTTTTCATCTGCATTCAAATTCTCTATGTCCATACTTTTGATAGTTGAAACAATGTCCTGCAAATTTTGGTGAGATAGGTGAATTACTAACCTTTGTCCTATATTCTTATGCCTAATGTCCAAGATTCTTGTAGTTAAAATAAAATACATTAAATGTAGGTTTAGGTTCAGACATTAGCTGTGTGTACTAGCTTTCCACAATGATAACATGTGGGCTTGTTTTTCTTGGGTTTGGCTTTCCTTTGCTCTCCACTTTTTCATGATTCTCCTTCTTCAGTGGATGATGATTGGTTATTATGACCAAGTTTAGATGCATCACTAGATCTTCTAGGTGACCTTAATAGCTCCTCAAAATATCATGTAGCTTCATTAGGCTTGTTCATCCTTTCATTGGATTTCTTTTCAATTCTTAGTTCATTCTTTAGTTGTGTTGGTGTTCAAAATGGACGCTTATGCTCTTAGGCTGCCAATATACCCTCAGGTTGATTTTAGGATTGGTTAGTTCCAAAATGTATGAGGATCTTAGGGTAACTAGATTAACTATAGGGACAAGACTGCCCTCTTCACTTCTGGCTCTGAAAAACCAAGGCAGGTGCACCTAACCCATTGAAAATTATACTTCACACACCAAAGACTGGGTCTAAACAATAGATTTGATAGTAAGAAAGTACTAAATGCTAACCTCACATTCATTGACTCTCCATTACTATTGGGTAACACAACCATACAACCAAAGACTTAAAGCTTGAAAAGGTTATTGATTTCAATATTTGGCATGCAATAACTTCAACTAGTGTATGTTAACAATAGGAATATTCATTTAGGCCAATGCCTCATCCATTCAAAAAGAGTTCCTAGGCACAAAGACACACAAATTTGAGAATACCTGAGAATTCATAGCCATAAATACATTTATCCTAATCTTTACTACTTACAAAACATCCTTACATAGACAAGGGAAAACCCATATACCACCTAGAGAATAGTTTAATCTAATCCTAGATTAGAACTCAAGAATGAAGATACATACATAAAAAACAATATGTAATGAGCTAGAAAACTCAAAGCTTACTTGACTTGACACAAAGGAGAGATAAGAACTAGATATTTGTATTAAGTATGATGAATTCCTTCTGTGTACACAATGAATCACAAGACACCCTGCTTGCAAATTATAGCTTAGACCTACAACTTTCTTCTTTCATTAACAAACACTGAATAAAAAAACTATTACAAAACCTTGGGACCAAAAAGTAGGAACTCTTTCTAAACTTTAAAATTGGAACCCCTACAAAATCAACAATTCAACATTATATACCACTAGTTACCTTGGAATCCCACACAAGTTAGGATGTAACAAGCTATAGATAACCAGGGTAAGGGTTAGGGTTTCCACCCACCCAAAAATTCAAACATATTAGCAATTAAAAAATTAGATGGAAAACCAAGCAATCCTGAGCAATCAGATCATAAATTGATCTTTACTTATGGTAAATCTTCTAGAAATGTACTGAAGATCATGAAATTCCTACAAATTCATTTGATTTGACCCCCGCAACATGCCTCGAGCACCTTTATTCATTCTCCCCATAGCATAAAACTCCCTATAGATCAATCATCAAACACCTGGACCACACTGCAACTATCAGCACCACCAAACAAATCAAATCAGGCTGCTAAAACCATAAATTCTAGTCCTTTTTATCGCTGAGAAACCCTCAAAAATTTGAATTTGAACTGCAATAGTTACTTCCAAGCACTAGCAGAAAATCAGTGGTCAATATTTAAAATTTGATCAACTTTATATCATGACCATTTGATCCTTCCTTTCGTGGGCTTTATGATTCATCTTTTTAAAAGGACCCTAGTCAAATCTAGCGAACACACAACTGAAGACCTTTTCAAGTTCATAGAATACTTTATCTTTCCACCACTTAATTTAGCGGCTATGTGAACACTTGTTCACTAAATCACCACATCATTTAGAACATCGCTATATTATTGCATGAATGAGTGAAACCCATTGAAATTTGTCAGTCTGCTAAACACCTTGTCAGAACTGCTAAGCCTTTAGATCCCTGCCTGGGCCAGCTTTATGCCACTTGTCGCTACCACATTCACTATCATTGCTTGGTCACCACTGACACAGGACCTACCTACCTAAGCCTTTGAAAATGGATGGTGGGTGTAAGATCTCATGACTCTGACACAACCCATGAGAACTTATGCCAACCGTAGATTTTGTCCTCATCACTGATCTCTCTGAAAATGACCCCACCTTGCTCTATCATCTACATCAACTAATAAGATTTGAACAACTTTGCACCATCTGGAAAATGGACCTACTGAGAACATTATACCGCCTGGAAGATCGAACGAGCAGTGCATGATCTCAAAGGCTTGGAAGATTCCATGAGATCGTGCGCCTGTTGTTGATCTTGAATCCTCTAATTTAGATACCGAGCCCGCCTGACAACATGTCCAGCTCACACAACATGGACCAATTAGAGAACAAAAAATTAGCATACCTAGCAATGGACCCACTTGAAACAAAATATTACGTCACATAAGAAGATGAATGGATGTCGCATAATCTCAAGCCTCTGACACATCCTATAAGATTATATGCCCATCATTGATTCACTAAAAATTTCAGGATCCTCTGATAAGTCCAAAACTCAGGTCCCACTGACAACTACCATCATTTTATTACATGGACCAATCAGAGACCGCTATTTGTACCTATGTGTCACTATGGACCCACAATTTGAAACACTATATCATAAAGAGAATCAACGACAATCATGAAGGCACATAGCTCTAACAAATCCCTTGTGATTTAATGATAACCGTTAGATTGAGATAGTGTCAGAGAGACTGGGCCCAGGGAAGACTAAGTCAGAACATTAGAAAGAATTAAAGCTAAACTTAGGGAAAATTAAAACTGACCGACTTAGGGAAATGCTTCGCTAGGCACATGAAAACTTAGGAAAAATATTAAAGGGGTCCGACATAAAATCTTAAGTCGCAAGATCGCATAACACGAAAAGGGTTCACGTGATCATGTGACAAAGAGGGTAATAATTTAGCACGTGGGTTTATGGAACTTAAGTGGCCTGAATAAAGTAACTCAAAATTAGAACAAGGCCAAGGCATTTTAGGGCTTTTTTCACTACAATGGCTAGTTTTTCAAAATTTTCACCTAGGGTTTAAGCCAGAGACCTAAAAACAACTACAGGGACTAGTAGAAAAAGCTAGAGCCATGAAAAATTTTACCAGTGCTAATAGTGGCTCATACTTGGGGACGTGTATCTCCTGCAGATACAAGGAGCAAACTAGAATCTCATGGAAGAGCAGACCAACTCAAAATTTTGACCAAAAAAGCAAAAACAAACAACTGTACAAGGGAAAACCTAAACTACTGCTCATGGAAAAGATACTTCAAGAGAAGTAAAACTTTAGGAATTGTCCATGAAGAGGCAATTCCAAAGTACCACCAGTTAAATCCTTCAAGACATAAGAATCTATTCCCCATTTGCCTTCAATAAGATAAGGGCCCAACCAAATTGGATCAAATTTTCCATGCTTCCCCTTATCTTCCAACCTTGCATTCCACATCAAGACAAGGTCATCAACCTCAAAACCTCTTTGAATAGCCCTTTTATCAAACAAATTCTTACATTGTCTCTGCAATGCCTCATTTTTTTCTTGTGCATCTCTCCTTACCTCCTCCAATTGGATCAGTTCATCCATTCTTACTCTCATCTCATCATTCAAATCTTCATCATATGCCTAGATGAACTTATACATCTGCAATAGATTATTTTGAGGCAATCTAGCACTTATTCCATATACCAAATCAAATGGAGCACAACCTATGGCCTTCTTAATAGTTACCTTGTCAGCCCATAATGCCCACCATAACTTTGAGTCCCAGGCTTTCTTATTTTTGTCCAACACTCTCTTGAGAATCTTAATCAGACTTTTGTTACTGGACTCAGCCTAGCCATTTCCTTGTGGATGATATGGGGAAGAAAATGAAATGTGTATCCCATATTGCTGACAAAATTCACTGAATTCCTATGACCTAAAACACATTTCATTATCAACCACAATTACCTCTGGGCAACCAAACTTGGTAAGGATATTCTGCATCACAAAGTCTGCTACCACTTTGCTAGTAGCCTTTCTAGTAGGGATAGCTTCAACCCACTTTGTAAAATAGTTTGTTTCCACTAGTATGTAAGAATGTCCACCACTAGACCTATTTGGAATTTCTTCAATAAAGTCAATACCCCACTTTTGGAAAGGAGCCTAAACTGCAACAGGTTGGAGTGGAAAATTTCCATTAAACTTCAATTTTCCAGCAAATCTCTAACATGCATCACATTTTCTTACAAATTGATGTGTATCCTTAAAAATTGTAGGCCACCAAAATCTAGACCTAAGGATCTTGTGAGCTATGGTCTTTTCCATATAGTGTCCTCCACAAACACCTTGGTGCATTTCCTTCAATAGAGATTCAGACCTCACATGGTCTATGCATTTGACCAATACTCCTTCATTGCTTCTCCACCACAACTCACCATGTATGATGGCATACCTTGTAGATTGCAACTTGATAGTTCTCCTTCTATTTTCATCCATCTTAGGGGGAAGGATCAATTTCTGCAAGTAACCAATAACATCTTTGTACCAATCACAATAATCCAAATCACAAACATATGGTCTTTGTTCTTCTTCTAACACATTTACATGATTTTCAATTAAATTTCTTTGTGCCATTAATTTTTCAAGACCTAAGCCTCTTACCAAATTTGTAATCTAGACATCAATATTAAATTCTTGGATCCTATTGATCCATCTACATCTTTTCCCTGAAACTTCTTGTTGCACCAATATATCCTTGATTGCAGCACTAGGAACATAAGCAACCACCTTAGCTCCCAAAAGATAACATCTAAAAGCCTTGACTACTTTAACTAAGGCATAAGCCTATTTCTCAGTAATATCATATTTTAATTCTACTACTTGTAGGGATTTACTAAAAAATGATATGGGTTGTTCATATCCATTTGAATTCTTTTGCAATAAAACTGTTGCAACTGTATGACAAGAAGCAAAAGAAAATATCTGCATGGGCTTACCATAATTAGGTGTCCTTAAAACAGGAGCATCCTTGATGGCCTTTTTGATACTTCTGAAAGATTCATCTGCTTCTTCATTCCATTCAATCTTTGCCTCTTTTTTCAACATTCTAGAGATAGGGAGATTGATTTTTGCAAAATTTGTAACAAATCTCCTTAGAAAATTTACCTGCCCAAAGAAAGACTATATTCCTTTAACATTTCTAGGTGGTGAAAGCTTTTCTATATCCATAATGCCTTCCACAACACCAAAAGAACACTTCTTTGGATTCAAAGAAATCCCATACTCCAAGGCCTTAATAATTTTTTTTTCAAGATGTTCACAATGTTGATCTTCCTTATCTGAATATGCTATGAGATCATCCTGATATACCACTATAAATTTGTTTATGAAGTCTACAAAGGCCACATCCATAGCTCTCTGAAAAGTAGCTCCTGCATTTCTCAGACCAAAAGGCATTCTAACATAAACATATGTTCCCCAAGGGGTAGTGAATGCAGTCTTGAACTGTTCTGACTCCTTGACCATGACCTAATTATATCTAGAGAAACCATCTATCATGGACATTAACTCTAATCTAGTAACCCTCTGTATCATATTTTCCATATTAGGCAAACCATAATTGTCTTTCAAAGAATTAACATTCAAGTTCCTAAAATCAACACATAACCTAATGTCACCATTCTTTTTTCTAACTGGAACCAAGTTTGACACCCAAGTAGAATGTCTGACAGGCTTGATGATGCCAGCATCCATCATCTTTTTGAGTTCATCTTGCATTTTTGGTGCCAATGTAGGGTTCACAGGCCTTAATTTTTGCCTAAAAGGTTTAGTACCTTCCTTCAATGGTATTTCATGCTGGAATAGATCTTCTCTATAGGCTTTCAAATCATCATAAGACCATGCAAAGACATGTCTAAACCTTTTGAGAAGATCAATCAGATTATTCCTAGTTCTTTGGGACAAACATTTACCTATATAAACATTTTTAGGTATTTGACTTGTTCCTAAATTTATTTCCTTCAAATTATTTATCTTATCAACAAATTTAGGAAAGCAAGTCCTTTCTTTATCATCAAATGCTCTCTCAAGAGCAACCAATCCCCTTGGGATCCTATTTCACTTTATCTACAAAACTTCCTTCCCAAGAACATTTTCTTTTCCATATCTGATGTCAACAAAAGTGCTGAAATCCATCTCATGACCATCAAAATGAGATTCACATTGCAAAAAACTTAGTATATCCCGAGCATCAGAAAATAGCTACCAATTCTCAACATTGTTTGGGATAGAAGGCCTAGACTTACACTCAATCCTAGATATCCTTGCAAAGGTAATATCCTCTAGCCTTAGTGCTATGTTTTCCAGTAAGTCAGCCATCTTATTTTGGCTTCTATCCACCCAATCAATACCAAAGGCACTGAAACTTCCAATTTCATCCCAAACAACATTTCTATATTGTTTTAGCCTTTGATTCTTTGATGCATAATTTGATCTAATCTGAGAAATTATTAACTTAGAATCACCAATTACCCTAAGATATTTGATTCCATGTTTTGATGCTTGTCTCAAACCAATTAGTAGGGCCTCATATTTAGCAACATTATTTGTGCAAAGGAACAAGAGAGTGAAAGAAAAATTGAAAGTCTTACCACTTGGGGATATCAATAGCACTCCTACTCCAGCACCTTCCTTTGAACTTGCTCCATCAAAATAAAGAGTCCATAAGACATTACCTTCTGCCATGTTATTTTCATCATTAGCCAGAAGGACAGGCTTGACCTTTTCTTGCACCTCCTTCTCCTAAACTTTGAAAGAACCAATATTAGTGTCAACAAAAAAATTCATATTGTCATCTTCATCCTCCTCAATCATATGTGGAGTTCTAGCTTCCCTTGAAACTTTCACACTTTCTCCTTCAATGATAAAAGTAGCAAAAGACAAGTCACATTGAATACTTCCTCCCATAGAAGCACTCCATTTTCTAGATAATAACATTCCATACTGAGGAGGAATATCAACTACAAGAACACTCATAGTTAGTTTTTTGTCAGGAAATGCTACTAATTTATAAGGCAAAGCCTTAATGGTACCAATAACTAGTACTTCTCTTGAGTCCATAGCTTGGCATCTCCCATGAGGTGTATCAACCTTTAGTCATAATGACTTCATGATCTCTGCAGGCATTACAGTGTTTGATGCTCTAGAATCAATCATGCAATTCTTCAATAATTTTCCATTTATCATAAGTGACAAGAAAAAAGGATCAACTATCCCTGATGTATCATTTACAACATTTGCATTCAAAAATATCTGAGGAATCTTAGAGACAATTTCTTCACTTTTACTATCAGGTGTGTCATCTAAAGAAGCCACATGATTATCACCTCTGTTCATTTCTTGGACCTTTATAGAAGAGGCACCATTTACCCAATCAAAGGCCTTGACTTTGTGCTCTTCTATTCTCATCATTTCCAAAAGTGGAACTTTGACAATTATTTGTGAAATAAATTTAGTCATATCAGTGGGAACATATGTATGGTTGCCCATGTCTTCCTTAATCTTAGTGACATCTTTATTTTCCTTTTGGATAGTCAAGTTAGATTTAGCTTTGTGTAGAGACTCATCATCCCTCTGAGGTATAGGAACAACTAGTTCAGATGTCTTTGCTTTACCTTTAGGTATTGCAGCATGTCCCATCTTTTTTACTTTAACCTTACTGACAACACCAGCATCTTTCTCCTTTTCCTCATGCTGTTGTTTACTCTTTTTTGATTTCTTGATAAACATGCTACCTGGTTTACCATTTGTACTTCCCACTATCCTATTTCTCAAATTATAATTACTCCTGGCTTGAGTGACCATGTCTGCAGTGATTTGAGTAATTTCCTCATCAAAGGGTCTCCTTAAGAAAACATGTTCCTCACACTTTACTACACCACATCCAACATCATCAAATTCTTCTTCCTTATCATTAGAGTCAGCCTCATCCCATGCATGTGAAGAAGTCATTGCACAACCACTCTGATCATATTGCTTATCCTATTCTTGGTTCTCAGATAAATCCAGAGCAATAACACAATACTCTGGACTATGAGGAGATTAACAAGTAGTACACCAAGGGACATCATCATTCATGTTAACTAAATTTCTTTTCAAAGGATTAGGAATCCTATCATCAAGCCTATCCCTTTTAACTAGAAAAATGGGCTTGCCATCCTTCCATTGAGTATTGTATGGGTAATTCTGCATTCTTGGTTGTCTGCTAAAATTACTTGAAACAGGCCGGTCATTTGTTGTAACCCTATTGTTTCTTTTTTCATTAGGTTTTAGATCCTCTAAAGCACTTAAAATCTACTTTAGATTATCCTCCTCCTTTGGCTTAGAATTAGCAGACCTTCCCATCTCTTTCTTATTTTGTACTTGAGACCTATAATCATCTCTTCTCCCTAATTTTCCTAATATTCTTCTATTACTTTCTATGTTGATTGCCAACTTGTAAGCCTCCCCAAGATTTCTAGGGTTCTTATCCCTTAAAAGGTAACCCATCTTCACATCAAAATCATTTAAGTATGTCACAAGACACACCCTATGATCTAACCTGATAACTTACAGGAGCCTATGCATGGCCTTTTGGAATCTTATATTAAATTCAAGGACCTCTTCATTCTGATTTTTCTTTATGTTATTGAATTCATTCAAAATAAAACCCTCATTTGTTTAATCTCCATAATGCTTCTTGAAATAACTCTTAAAATCATTCCAAGATCCTATACTAGCATGGGGTAATCCTCTAAACCAATCCCTAGCTTCCTTAGTCAGAGATTGTACAAATAACTTCATTACAACATCATCAGGCTCAACATTATAATCATCTATTACATCCATAAAAATTTTTAGATGTTCCTCACATGTGATGACATTATTCCCAACAAACTTTGGGAGCTTCTTTCTAATTTCATCAGGAATTATATTAGGATAATCGGGAATACCAAAAAAAAAAATGGTTTGTACCTTTCATGAACAGGAACTCCCTAAGGTGGGTCCATTCCTTGAGATGTAGATGTCCTTGTGTTTGAACCAGCAAGAATTTTAGTAGCACCTGGAATGCCATTTGTTTGAGTTGCAAGGTTACCATGATTTCCACCCTACCCCAAAAAGGAAGCAACAACATTTGAAGGTCCTGAGGTATGCCTGAGAAAATCAATCTTCTTTCTCATTTCTGTAGTAGTAGCCTCCAACTCTACTTTCTCTAATTCTTTATCTAATATCTCTTTCTCTTTTCTAGCCTTCTCAAGGTTTGCATCTAATCTCAACCCTTGCTCTAATGGCTTTTCCACATGAACTTGTTCATTGATTTGGACTCCAACAACTTTCTATTTGCCTTTATCCCTAGGCCTAGTTATCTCATGCGTTCTCTGCACAATAGGTTGTTCCTCTACTCTTTCAGGCTTTGGGACAAAATTAATTGCCTCCAAATCTAACAACTACCTCTTTATCTGATCAACCCTTATCATTGCTTGTCTTACTCTGTCTTCTTTATCTTTTTCTCTTTGCTGTCTAATAGCAACTTTTTCTTGAACTCTTCTTTCCAATTCATAGACCTCTTCAAAGATCTCTTCTAATTATAGGAGAGTAGTGTCAGACTCATCATCTCCCACTTGAAACTCATCCTCATACTAGTTTAGTCCCAAATCAATAGCCTCTTCATATTCTAAAATATTTTCTTCTTGACTAGGCTTGGTTTGAGCTTCTTGTCTTGTATCCTTTTTACTTTTGCAAGTATGAGAAACATTCCTTTTCTTCTTTCCTCCCCTTGTCTAACTAGGCCTAGAAGAGCTTGGAATACCTTCTTCCATTCTATCTTCAGGATGCTCCCTTCTCTGAGACCTAGTACCTCTATAACTCATCTTATAAAACAAAACTACTGACTAGCACTACTACAGAGATGTTTGAGTCACCACCCAAGAATATTGGGAATCTTACAATACAAGTTCCTCACTTAACAAATATCCGAATGAGCTTGACAAGACAAAGGAGAAGAATAACCCTGTTTCTTCCAATGATGACCTACTGGTTATTATAGACTTGTGTAACATTCCCCAGTAGAGTCCCCATCTTGTTGGTCTTCAAAATAGACACTTATGCTCTTAGGCTGCCAATATACCCTTAGGTTGATTTTAGGATTGGTTAGTTCCAAAATGTATGAGGATCTTAGGGTAACTAGACCAACTATAGGGACAAGACTTCCCTCTTCACTTTTGGCTCTACAAAACCAAGGTGGGTGCACCTAACCTAGTGAAAATTATACTTCACACACCAAAGACTGGGTCTAAACAATAGATTTGATAGTAAGAAAGTACTAAATGCTAACCTCACATTCATTGACTCTCCATTACTATTAGGTAACACAACCATACAAACAAAGACTTAAAGCTTGAAAAAGGTTATTGATTTCAATATTTGGCATGCAATAACTTCAACTAGTGTATGTTAACAATAGGAATATTCATTTAGGCCAGTGCCTCATCCATTGGGAAAGAGTTCCTAGACACAAAGACAGACAAATTTGAGAATACCTGAGAATTCATAGCCATAAATACATTTATCCTAATCTTTACTTCTTACAAAACATCCTTACATAGACAAGGGCAAACTCATATCCCACCTAGAGCATAGTTTAATCTAATCCTAGATTAGAACTCAAGAATGAAGATACATACATAAAAAACAATATTTAATGAGCTAGAAAACTCAAAGCTTACTTGACTTGACACAAAGGAGAGATAAGAACCAAATATTTGTATTAAGTATGATGAATTCCTTCTATGTACACGATGAATCACAAGACACCCTGCTTACAAATTACAGCTTAGACCTGCAACTTTCTTCTTTCATTAACAAACACTAAATCAAAAAACTATTACAAAACCTTGGGACCAGAAACTAGGGACTCTTTCTGAACTTTGAAACTGGAACCCCTACAAAATCAACAATTCAACATTATATACCACTGGTTACCTTGGAATCCCACACAAGTTAGGATGCAACAAGCTACAGATAACCAGGGTAAGGGTTAGGGTTTCCACCCACCCAACAATTAAAACATTGGATGGAAAACCAAGCAATCCTGAGCAATCAAATCCTAAATTGATCTTTACTTATGGTAAATCTTCTAGAAATGTACTGAAGATCATGAAATTCCTACAAATTCATTTGATTTGACCCCCGCCACATGCCTCGATCACCTTTATTCATTCTCCCCATAGCATAAAACTCCCTGTAGATCAATCATCAAACACTTGGACCATAGTGCAACAATCGGTACCACCAAACAAATCAAATCAAGCAACTAAAACCATAAATTCCAGTCCTTTCTGTCACTGAGAAACCCTCAAAAATTTGAATTTGAACTACAACAGTTACTTTCGAGTGCCAGTAGTAAATCAATGGTCAATATTTAAAATTTGATCAACTTTATATCATGACCGTTCGATCCTTCCTTTCGCGGGCTTTATGATTCATCCTTTTAAAAGGACCCTAGTCAAATCTAGCAAACACGTGACTGAAGACCTTTTCAAGTTCACAGAATACTTTATCTTTCTACCACTTAATTTAGTAGCTATGCAAACACTTCTTTGCTAAATCACCACATCATTTAGAACACCACTATATTACTGTGCGAATGAGTGAAACCCATTGAAATTTGTCAGGGCACTAAACACCTTGTCAGAACTGCTAAGGCTTTAGACCCCCACCTGGGCTTACTTTATGCCACTTTTCACTACCTCATTTGCTACCACTGCTTGGTCACCACTGACATAGGACCTACCCACCTAAGCCTTTGAAAATGGATGGCAGGCGTAAGATCTCATGGCTCTGACACAACCCATGAGAACTTATGCCAACCATAGATTTTGTCCCCGTCATTGATCTCTCTGACAATGACCCCACCTTGCTCTATCATCTACATCGACCAATAATATTTGAACAACTTTGCACCATCTAGAAAATGGACCCACTGAGAAGATTATACCACCTGGTTGATCGAACGGGTAGTGCATGATCTCAAAGGCTTGGAAGATTCCATGAGATCATGCACCCGCCGTTGATCTTGAATACTCTGATTTAGATACTGGGTCCACCTAACAACATGTCTAGCTCACACAACATGGACCAATCAGAGAACAATAAATCAGCATACCTAGTAGTGGACCTGCTTGAAACAAAAGATTGCATCACATAAGAAGATGAACGGATGTCGCATAATCTCAAGCCTCTGATACATCCTATAAGATTATACACTCATCATTGATTCACTAAAAATGTTAGGACCCTTTGACAAGTCTGAAACTTAGTTCCCACTGACAACTACCACCATGTTATTACATGGACCAATCAGAGACTACCATTTGTACCTACATGTCACCTTGGACCCATAGTTTGAAACACCATGTCATAAATAGAATCAATGGTAGTTGCGAAGGTGCATAGCTCTGACAAATTCCTTGCGATTTAATGACAACTGTCAAATTGAGATAGTGTTAGAGAAACCAGGCCCAGGGAAGACTAAGCTAGAACATTAGAAAGAATTAAAGCTAAACTTAGGGAAAATTAAAGCCGATTGACTTAGGGAAATACTTTTCTAGGCACATGAAAACTTAAGAAAAATATTAAAGGGGTCCGACATAAAATCTTAAGTCACAAGATCGCATAACATGAAAAGTTTTCATGCGATCATGCAACAAAGAGGGTAATAATTTAGCATATGGGTTTATGGAACTTAAGTGGCCTGAATAAAGTAACTCAAAATTAGAACAAGGCCAAGGCATTTTAGGGCTTTTTTCACTACAATAGCTAGTTTTTCAAAATTTTCACCTAGGGTTTAAGCTAGAGACCTAAAAATAACTACAGGGACTGGCAGAAAAACCTAGAGACATGAAAATTTTTACCAGTGCTAACAAGTTGATTGTTTTATGATCTTAGATTGGTGATTTCCATCTCTTTCCTTCTTAATTCCTAATTAACCAGTAATAATTGATTTACCTTGTCTAGATGATTGTTAGTTATCCTTTTTATGTCATTTTTCTTTTCATCAACTCTCATTGATATTTTCTTATATCTTCTTATGCCATTGTCTTGTCTTCTTCTACTTTCTTTTTTTTATCAACTATTTCACAAAGTCTCACAAACTAAATTTCTTGTTCTCTTTTCAGATCTCTGATATTTCCATTCAGCATGTTTTTTTTCTCTAGTAGTTCTTTTATGGCTTTGTCACTTCCTACAGAGTTCCCATTATCAAATAGTCCACTAGTATCTTATTCTGATATAGTGTTTGATTCTGTTGAATAGAAATTTCTCTTCTTTTGCTTAAAGATTTCTTCAGTTCTCCTTTGGCTACTTCAAGTTGTTGTAATCCAAGTTGAATTTCAATATTCTAATTATCTATGATTTTTTCCAACTTATAAACCTCCATATTAAGATCTTTACCTTACAAGTGGTTATACTTCTATAAAATACCTATGCTCTGATACCAATTGTTGGAAATCAATTTGGGAAATGTGATATTGAGAGGGGGGTGAATCAGATATCACCTATTGAACCATTTTAACATTACTAAAAACTTGCATAGCATTAACATAAACTTCATCAATGTAATGAAACTAATAAGCTAAACATCATTCATGAAAATACTCATAACACCTTGATTTTGGTTACCCAAAAACCCTTGAAAGGTAAAACTGGGGTGGGGATGACACCCACAAATCTTTACTACTACAGTATAAAGTTTTCCTGTTAGGGCTACAAATTTTGATCACAAAATATGATCTACCATGTGAGAGGTCTTCCATGTTAAGAGCTATGAGATTTATACAATCTACCCTGCAAAAGGATTTATAACTTACAACTAAGTAAGAACTCGGTTAAGAGATTATCTATGGTCGATTAAAACCACTCTATAAAGAGATTGAAATTGATACACCTATTAGAATGTCTCATTACCTGATCCTTCGGTATGCACTGCATTTTTTGATTATAGATCTTCTCCTTCCAGTATTGATTTGATCTTATCTATCAAGTATATCTCTATTCCGCTCTTCATTGCTTGACTCTGTTCTACTCGGTCACTGAACTCTATTAGAATACTTCACTGGTTTGAAGATATTCTCTCATTTCTATATCCTTTTATTCATAATCCTCTCATACATATTATGTTTTAGGGTCCAGATCTCATCTTATATAGACAATTGACCTTCTCCAATATTTAAGATCTAGATTGTCTCATTTTGTCACTTAACCTTTCCCTAATTCTAATTGGTTCCATACAATGCATAGGCATTAATGATTACAAAATAGAAGCGTAATCACCTCCGTGATTCCCTCTATAAATGATAAACAAAATTTATATGTCAGCTAAAATGGTTTACCTAAGTGTTTGTGCCATAAAAAATACATCTGTCAATTTTGGCTTACTTAGCATTAGATGTCTCTAGCACTCGACATTTACTATTCTCTATACTCTAGCACTCAACATAGTCTTCTTTATATAACTCGGCAAAAACTAACTAGGCTAATGCAAAAGTACTCAGTGACCACTGATTTACTCGGTAGTGACTACTACTCAGTAAATGTACAATACATGACTCGGCCTAGACATGATGACTTGGTCACAGTGATGACCAACCAACATTGCCTAGAAAATAACTAAGTGTAAAACACTAATAGACAACAAAACTATACGGATCAACATAAACCTATTACAATGTATGGAGAATGTACTTGCATTGAGGTTCACGGGATAGAGCTTACTACTCAAATGAAAATCCTCGTACTATAACCTTGAGGAAGGATCACTTCCTTACAAATTGATCACTACAATGATATGCTATTTTGTGAACTATAAAAATGACATCTACCTCATGTCTTATAATCTTCACATAATCAGACTTGTTAGCACATAAATTTTCAATTTGATTTTCCTCCTTGATAGTTTGGTTTGGGATTACATTTGATGCATTTTAGAAAACTATGGCATTTCATTGTTATCTTTAATCATAAAACTATAAAGATATTTTGTATAAATATTTTTATCAAACCTTGAGAATAGTTACTGCTACTTTTTCATGTCTAGGAACATGCATTATTAGCCCCCACCCATTTCTGATTTGGCCCTGGAAATTCTACCATCATCTGGGCAGTTTAAGGGTTGCAAAGATATGAGGGAAAATGTATAGATGTTTTTTTTTTATTTGAAGGTTGAAGGAGAGGAATATTATCAAACATTTCTAAAGTGATTGAAAATAAAAATTTGATCATGGTTACTTGTGAAGATCTCCTTTTGGATGATTTCCAAGTTTATTTAGAGAAAGGAGCTATTGTTTCCTTAGATGGTCTACATAACCATATTTTCACTTTGATAAACTTTTCCAAAATGTATGCTTCAAAATTTCCTACAAAATAAGTTTTGTTCCATTTATGAACAAATTAAGAAGATTATAAAAAAATTTATTAGTAAAGAGAAATCAATAGCTATACTGATTGAAGTTTACTATATCGGTAGAAGTTAACCTGGTAAGAACACTTGGAGAAAGGATAACTTTTTATGTAATTAAATATTCCTAATTACTCTTAACTTAATCTTACTTAGGATAATGCATTACATAGTAGTTTTTCATTGAGAAACCTAAGATTTTGCACCACAATTAAGCACATGGTGTAGGATAAATTCCACTTTTGGTTTTCTTGATCCACTTTTAGTGTTCTTATCACATTATCATCCTAGTCCCATTGCACATAATTCATTGCACAATGGAGGATGATCCAAATTTGGTGGACAAGTTATTACACTTAGCATAGGTGATAGCTTATCAACTCCTTATCATTGTCTCTTATCATGTTTCCTATATAAGGATGCCTATTATGTAATAATGTAAGGTGAATTCATAGGATCAATTCAATATCAATCATTGCATTCATATCATCTCTCTTGTACTTTTCTTTAATGTCTAGATCCTTGGTTTAATCTTTTCTATTTGAAAATGCTTACATGGTATCAGAGCCATTGGAGCATTTTGATTAGCCTATTTGGAGAGATCTTGGTGCAAGTGTTCAAGGTCTAAATCTTAGTTTTGAAGACCAACATGTTGTAGAAGTGTCTTGGAGCAGATCTGACCTCACCATTATGTCTGGGAGGCTATTTTGGTTAATATCAACTATAAACTTATACATATTTGATGAAAGTTCAAATCCAAGCAAAAAAAATTGCAAATCGAGCCATACGACCTGATCTGCACCTCTACAGTACGATTCTAAAAAAATATTATTTTTTATTCTATCCTATTTGGGATTCTTTTATGTAAAATTCTATATGTGTGGTTGGTACAGCCCTATGTCAGAGAATTTTTCATGCAACATTCTATGACATCATCAATCTGGAAGCAGTCATCATCTGACATTGCCAAATCATGAACTGAACCCAGCCCGCAATCATAGGCGAGCTCCCCATAGAGCTCATTTGAAATATCCTCTATGCATTTTCATATATAATGAACCTTAAAGACATTCCCACTATGCATGTGGGATAAATTCCTGCACTGGTCCAAAACTGCCATACCAATCCAAATCGGCAGTCGATGACATGAGATTGAAGTAATTACCAAGGTGTCCAATCTGAATCTTGCTAGGATTAGGTAATACTGAGATGGTGGGTGAATCAGTATCATAGAACTTTGATTTCAACTTTAAACAATTATGAATAATCCAAAGTAATGCAGAAATGAAAATAACATATAAGCATAACACATTACTCATGACACCATGATTTTTTCTCAAGGAAACCTTGGTAGGGATGGTACCCACACATATGCACTAAAATATAATATCCTTGTTAGGAGATCTATCCATGTTAGGAGATAATTGTTACAGAGCATATTGCCTTGTTAGAGGAATACAAAACCCTGTTAGGGGTATACAAAACACCTGGTTAAAGGTGGTGAGCAAACTACTCTTACAATAAAAAAATTGTCTCAAAAGAATTCTCCAAAATATGAACAATACAAGAACTTATATTGCTTCGATAGTTCCATTTATAGCTCATCCTCTTACTGATCTTGCATCTAATCTCTACTCATAGATTCACAATCTTTTTCCATCATCATAAAACATAACCATACTTCTCTTTCACAAAAACACTCTATACTTATACAAAATCAGCCTTCAAGTCGGCTTCACAAATACAATACAAAACATAATAATAACTTATGAAAATGATAATTATGGATTCGTCAATATTATATTACCAAATAATCAGGAATATACTCTATTCACCTATCTTATCACGTTACCATATCCGCTATACTCTCCTTGATCTTCACAACTATTCATATACCATGTTATACTATTTTGTTGTCTTTGCATACCTTCTAAACATTGTATCTCATAGATCTAGTAACCAAAACTCATGCACTCTTAACTGAAGCATGTCTACATCCCAAAATACCTTTAGTTAACTTTGTAAGTATGAATACCTCATATGTCTTCATCTCCAACCAAAACTATAGCACTTTACCCTATAATCCTTATTCTGGACTTAGTCATTTTCATGACTGTAACTCCAGTGGAAACTTCACAACATGTGATCACTCCAATCATAATTTTTTCCATAAATTACAACCCTCAAGTGATTCCTAGCACTCCAAAACATTACTTTCCAACAATCTCTCCCTTTGGCATTGATGGAAACACTTAGCAAAATGACTAAGTGTCACAGTACAACTCTCTTCTTTTCTTTTTCTCTTTTATAGTTTTTTTGTTTTACACATCTTTTCTTTTCTTTACTATTTTCTTCTTTACATATTACTCTCTCATATTTCTTTCACTTCCTCATTTTTATTTCTCTTCCTCTCCCTTTCATATCAATTGAAAAGGTACATTAAAATTTGCAAAACTGAAGCACAAAGGATTTAGTGCTTACTTACCAGATTTAAGACATCTTGGAAAGAGTTTTCCAATGTCTTCACTTCCTCAGCCCATGAATTTAATATAATCTCATTAACATGGATTGATCCATTCAATGCATATGATATTATCTCCACTACCTTAAGCTCCATAAGTATAGACACTATCATTGAGCCTTCAACCTTTTTCATCTCCAACAGATGTGACTCAAGCATTGTAAGCTTAGGGGTTAGTAGGATTCTCAATAACCCAAGTCTATCTATAACTCTCCCTTTCTCCATTTCTAGTACCCCTATCTTATCTAATAGCCTGGATGTCTCTTTGTTCATTTCTCCCATAGTTTGTGAAGATGATTCACAACTGTCCATAAGACTATCAAGGGTAGCCCTATCCTTGGATATGATCTCCTCAATGTTCTTTATGTGCCTGTAAGGATTTATGTAGTAGCTATATATTTTCCTTCCTTGTGCTACACAAATATTGGCCTTAAGAGTAGTAGCCTTGAGAATGTTTAAGTCCCATGAAATAGACTTACAGACTTCTCTCAGCTTCATTTCCAAAAATTTATTCTCAACCTTTTCCTCTATAGTTTTTAGCAATGAATCAAAATGATTATCAAAGCTATCCAACACTGTACCAAGGCTCTCAGCTTCATCCTTTTCTTTGAAGATAACCGGTGAGGGGAGTATCGTGTTCATTATTTCTATATCTAACCATTACCTTAACTCTTTTGTCACCTTTCTGAACTAATCATTCCTTAGCTTTAGCAAAAGACATAAATTATAGCCTAATCAGCTCATCCTCATCCATGTTTTCCACATCAGAGCTTTCTAGTTTGGCCATACTTTCCAACAATAAGGTGTCCAAACTAACCTTAGCAACATTTTCTAATTTGATCTGTTCTACCTTCTCCTTTTTCTGAATTTCTTTCCTATACTTTCTCTTCTTGTTTATCTTCTAATTTATCTCATCTATCTTCTCTTGATCTCCAACCTCCATCACACTATCCATATTATCCAAAAATGGATCATTAACATCCTGCGAAGTGTCAAGGGTCAAAGGCACACCAGTGACAAAGAAATCTGGTTACATGCTATCTTGAAGACTTTCATCCATTGTCTTGAAAATTTCTCCTAAACCCAAAGATATAGGCTTAGAAGCATTGGGAGGTGAGGCCTTCTTTGACATATCATACATTAGAACTTGGTCTAATGCCCTTTGGGTATCCTCAATCACCTCATCATATTTCCTAGCCATAATTTTGACTAGTCTGGCCTTTGTCCTCGGTAGGGGTTTTAGTGCATCTATGATTCTCTCTCTTTCATATAGAGATACAACTAGTAACATATCTTCAATTGTCTTGTTCATTATATTCTCATCCTCTAAATGTGCTAACTATTTCCTGATTTCCAGTTTAACTATATAGGTCTTTGGGAATGCTTCCTTCAATCTCCAAAAAATTCTTCTTAAAAGAAAGCAAATGCACAATGATAGTATCTTCAATGACTACTTGGTCTTCAGAGTCATATCTCTCATAGTATCTATTCATTGTTAATATATTTCTATCTTTAATTAATCTCTTCTACAATGATTTAAGGTCTGGTTTCCATAAGGTTTATGGAGCTTTTTGAGCTATTTTCTCTCCCTCTTTCTCAACTACTTTTTCTTCCTTCTTCTTCTTCTTCTTCACTTCTGTTTCTTTTTCCTTTAGACTATCCTTCTTACCTATCCTTGTGGATCTTCTAGGAATAACTAAAGGCATGACATCTTGTCTTTCTTTCTCTTGAGAAGTTGAGAAATCAATAATATCAACAATAGGAGCTATTGTCTTTTTTGTCTCCAAAAGAATGGGTGCATTGGTGGCAATGCTAGAAGATGCCTCCATCTTATTTTTCATCTCTATCAAATCCCTTTTTTGTGATTCCCACCTTTGTAGTAATATCTTCAACAATCTCGCTAACTTTCCTTTTCCTTGTTACCTTCTCTTTCTATTCTCTGACTTTTTCATACTTCTCCCTATATGTTCCCCATCTTTCTTGGGTAGGGTATTTTTCCACTACCAGTACATGCTCCACTTGCATAGCTAGGATTTCAACACTTACCTCATATCCCATAGGATATCGCCACTTCTTTCTTGGGTCAACTACCTCAAAGAAGATACAATCAATTTCAACCATGAAACAGATAGTGTCCTCATATTTTTCCACTAAGTTCTCTAGTATTGTGTAGCTCTCTTTCATCTACCTCTGCAATATCTTAATCATTCCAAATAGTTCTCCACCTATCTAGTCCTTATTCTATTTTCTATAGTACTTTGATATCTAAATTCTAGTGGGTTCATTATCTTTCCATGCTCTAGGATACATGCCAAGAAACTTGTGAATGATATGAATATACATATGAATTAGCAATGATCCAAACCTAAATGCCTTGGATTTGTCCTTCTTTATAGCCTTCACATTATCAATAAACTGTTGTGCTAGGATTTCATAGAGATTATAGTTCTTATTTTCTTTCACCACTTTGTATGCCATCATGATGATTCCAGCAGATACAAAATTAGGTATGCTACTATAAAACAACTTGTAGCATAGAAACATTGCTACCAATCTAACATCCTACAAATAAATGTCATTAACCATCATTGCCCTCTTATCCCACTTTAATGGGTTAGGGTTTTTTCCATATTCCTTAGGTTCTTTTCTAGTATAGGTAGGGCTCCTTCATTTTCAAGGCCTATGATCTCATGAATCAACTATGCATATATTTTCATAGGTTGTTCACTAATCCACAAAAATTGATCACGAACTCTGCTAAGAATGATCTTAAACCATTCAACTTGCATGAATTCTATGAGTAGGGTTAACTTCAGGATTGATTAATCTTTTAGGTGCTTAAATTACTCTACCATGGATCCATCAGCTTCTACCATACTATCCAATTCACTGTAGATGTTAACCTCACCAATTATTTCATACTTGCAGTGTATCTTGTTGGAGATTTGCCAACAAGCCAGTACTAAATGTATGTTTGTCATTGATGAAAAGATATGGAAAGTAGCATGTGTGGAAGACTTATGTAGTAATATTTCAGTATCTATAGCATGGACATAATATCATGGGCACAAAGGTTAACTATTAGTACAAATAGTTATATAGTAGCTGGTGTCAGCAGTGTTCCTGAAAGAGCAACATGCAGTGTTCTGTGTATGGTTGTCCATACAGTTATCATGGAGACTTGCACACTTGGATATATGTTGAGGACATGTTAGTAATGTTACATTCATGGACACAAAGTCTGTTGATCAGTAAAAGTAAAGTTATGCAGTCACTATTCACCAGTAGCAGTTTCCTGTGTTTGTTCAGAAGAGCTGATAGAGATTATATTGGTTCTGGAGTTGTGTCTATCATTTTGGTATGTTCCCTTGGATTTAATCTTGGAGAATAGTTAGTGATGTTTAGTTAAGAGCGCATGAAGTAATTCAGCTTGAGGACAAAGATCTAGTTATTTTGGTAAAGTTGACAGTGTGTAGCATATCTTATTGGACAGGTCCCAGAATGTGTTGTGAGCTTAGTAGAGTCAAATGAATTGTTATTGGAGTTTTTTATGGTTTCTCTAATATGATTTCAAGGTTTTTGTAATAGGCCAACTTGATTATATCATTTAGAGGAAAGATATTTATAGGCAGTCACTTGTGATTGCTTGAGTGTGGTTCATAGTTGATTAGGAAGAGCAGAGTAGAGTGTGTGAAGTGTTGAGCCATCAAAAGAAGGTCTATGTGACCAAGTAAATTGTTTGTGCTATACATTGGAACTAATCTAGACAACAGGTCTAAGCACAGTTCACCAAGATCCAGATATAGTGTGTATATATTATTCAGAAGGTTGAAGCCTTCGCCCCTTTGAGCAGTGTGCTCTCGGACAGTGCATCCTCTCCTCTAATAGGGACTATTATAAAAGACTCCTAATAAGGTATGACACTTGACTAGGTCTATTGTACTAAATATATTGTAAAGCAACTCCTAACAGGGTTAAGGATCTTCTAACAAGGATCATAATACACTAGTGCAAAATATTAGTGGGTGTCAATTCCCACTGAGGTTTTTACCTATTTGGGTTTTCTTGTAACCAAAATATTGTGTTGTGTTCAAGTGTTCTCTCATCATTTTTATGCTTTATGTTTAAGTATACTTAATTGGATAAAGAATTGAAACTTTTAGATTAACTGATCCACCCCCCCCCCCTCTCAGTTATCTCTTGGGACTATTCCTAACAATTGGTATCAAAGGCAAGTGCCTCGGAGAGAAAGTTTAACAACTTGAGGTTGATCAGATGGAATACTTCCGAAAAGAAAGTCCTAAGTTTGATGGAGAGAATTATCTTGACTGGAAGAACAAGATGGTAACTCATTTTCAATGCATTTCTTTTGAAGTTTTTGATGTAACTATCAAAGTAGTCAAGATTCCTACTTTAAAATATCTTGCAAAGGATGATGCTATTGATAAGCAAAAGGAATTATTTCATTAGAGTGAAATAGCCAAAGAAGCCCTTATCAACACCCTTTTGGATAGTGAATTTTTAGAAATAAAGAAGGTAGATACAACCTAGAAAATATGGAAGTACCTAGAAGACATATTTGAAGGAGACAAACAAGCAAAGGATGCACACAGAAAGAAATGGAAGAAAAGATACAATGCATTATAGATGCTACCTAAAGAAAATATTAGAGCTTACAATCAAAGGATCAATGAAGCAGTTGCTGGAATCATGAACAATGGTGGAGAGATCTCAAAGGAAGACATTATGGATAAATTGATGACTACTCTCACTCCAAAATATGAAAACAAGATCAACATCCTTGATTAGACCATGCAGCTTACATCACACTTCAAGAGAGATACCTTAATGAGAAAAATCTCATCTTTTGAGATTTCAAGATTGAAGACAGAACCTAAAAGTGAGACAGCCTTCAAAGCAACAGTTCATGGTAAGAAATCTACAAACACTTCTGGTAATTTTGATGATGATGATGAAGAGAAAACAATAGATGATTTCATTTCTATGATTTCCAAAAGAGAAAAGAAAGGAAAAGGAAAATATGAAGGTCAATTTCCATTTAAATGCTTTTCATGTAATAAGATTGGTCACTTTGCATCTAAATGTCCCTTAAGAGATAGAAAGTTCAAAAATAACTACAAGCCTAAATTCTCTGAGGAATGTTACTATGTTGGAGATGGATTTTTAGATGATGATTCAACTAAAGAAGAAATTGGATTTATTGCTATCATAGAGAAAATGAACAATAAGACAGATCATGAAGATGAAGAGAAACAAGAGCTAGCATTAATTTCCCAAGCTGATATAAGGACAGACTTGATTATAGATAGTGGTTGTTCACATCACATGAGAGGTGATAAAAAAAGATTTGTTCATCTAGACAAATACAATGGTGGCATGGTTAGATTTGGAGATAACACTCCTAAACCCATAGTTGGTAGAGGAGCCATCACCTTGGATGGAAAGAATAGTACTGACGATGTTCTTTATGTAGATGGTTTGAAACATAACCTTCTTAGTGTTGGATAGTTACTTGGAAAAGGTTATCATTTGGAGTTCAAAGATGACAAATGCATCATTAACAACAAAGATGGTGTTATGATTGCATCAAGCTCAAAGGCTAGAGGTAATGTTTTCCAACTCAATTTAGAAGCAAGTTGTTTTGTTGCTCAAGTTGATGACAGTTGGTTGTGGCATAAAAGACTATGTCATATCAATTTTGATAACATAGTAAAGATAAGCAATGTTAAAGTAGTAAGAGATCTACCTAGCATAGCAAAGCTAGTTGATACTATATGTAGGGAATGTGTGATGGGAAAGCATGTGAGAAACTCATTTAGGAGCAAGCACAATTTAGAAGAGAACAAGTTGGATCCGATTCATACAGACCTATGTGGTCCAACTCAAACAAGATCATACTATGGTGAAAGGTATTTCATTTTTTTTTTTTATGATTATACTAGGATGATGTGGGTTACATTCTTGAAAGATAAGTCAGAAGCATTTGAGAACATAAAAATATTCAAAGCTAAGGTTGAGAATGAATCTGGACTAAAGATAAAATGTTGGAGATTGGGTAGAGGAGGAGAATTCACCTCTGAAAAATTCTATGAGTACTGTGAAGAACATGGCATAAAGAGATAGTTGAGTGCACCTAGAACCCCTCAATAGAATGGAATTGCAGAGAGAAGGACTAGGATCATCCTTGATACATCATGCACCATCATGATTGAAGGAAAAATTGCACACACCTATTGGAGAGATGCGGTCAATACAACAGTCTACACCATCAATAGAATTCAATTAAGGCCTGGCACTGACAAAACACCATATGAGCTATGGTTTGGTAATGTTCCCATAGTAAAATACTTCTGAATCTTTGGAAGCAAGTGCCACATCAAGAGGGATGAAGTAGTAGGCAAGTTTTATGCAAGAAGTAATGAAATTATTTTCCTTGGTTACACTACTAAAAGTAAAGCTTATAGATGTTTCAATTTAAGATTGAAAAAGATCATTGAAAGTTCTCATGTTAAGATTGATGAAAATTTTATGGTTCAAGAAAGATATTATGATTACTCATCCATGATTGAAGAAGAACCCAGACCCTCCACTAGTGAAATAGTTATTGAAGAAATGTTTGATAGTATTGATGTGTTATTCAATGACCCTAAGATAAGTGAAGAAGATACTCCTAAGGCTAATGAGTCAGCATCACCTAAAGTTCCAAAGTCTACATCTAGAAACCACTCCAAGAAAGACATCATTGGAGATCAGAGAAGCAAAGTCTTAACAAGATCACAAGCAAAGAACTTAGCTAGCAGTGAAGTGGTATGTTTACTATCTCAGATTGAACCTTTAAGTGTTGAAGATACATGTAATGATTTAGATTGGCATGATGCTATGAAAGAATAACTTGATCAGATTATTAAGAATGACACTTGGGAACTAGTCCCAAGACCTAGTGATAAGAATGTGATTGGAACAAAGTGGATATTAAAAAACAAGATGAATGAAGATGGTACAATAGTAAGAAATAAAGCAAGGTTAGTATGTAAGGGATATGTGCAAAGAGAAGGCATTGATTATTTAGACACATTTGCACCTGTGAGTAGATTAGAGGGTATTAAGTTGTTTCTAGCTTATGCTATAGTCAAAAACTTCAAAGTTTATGAGATGGATGTCAAGTTAGAATTCTTGAATGGAGATTTGAAAGAAGTATACATTGAGCAGCTAGAAGGATTCACTTTATCAGACAAACCTGATATGGTATGTAGAATGAAGAAGGCCCTCTCTAGATGTAAGAAAGCCCCTAGAACATGGTATGAGAGACTAGATGGATATCTAACAAAGATTGGATTCAAGAAAGGAGTGGCAGACTATAATTTATTCATAAGAGAAACATCTGAAGGTCTACTACTTGTAGCTATATTTGTTCATGACATTATCTTTGGAGGTAATGACAAACTTAGTTCTGAATTTTCTAAGGAGATGCAAAATGAATTTGAGATGAGTATGATTGGTCCTATCAAATACTTTTTGGGACTAAATGTGCAGCAGACAGAGAAAGGTATTTTTATTAATTAGTCTAAGTATGTGAAAGAAATATTTAAGAAATTCAAGATGGATGATTGCAAGCCAGTAGGGACAACTATAATCACAGGATGCAAGCTTACAAAAGAAGATGATTCTCTTGCAGTAGATATAACATTGTACAAGTCTATGATTGGTAAACTCATTTATCTTACTCAAACAAGACCTAATATTTCAAATGCATTTGGCATAGTTGGAAGATTTGCAGCAGAGCCTAAATAAAGTCACCTCATGGTAGTCAAAAGGATATTTAGATATTTACAAGGAACTATAGACTATGGTCTATGGTATGTTAATTCAAAAAATGTTGAGCTTCATGTGTACACTAATGCAGATTTTGCAAGTTGTGTTGATGATAGAAAGAGTACATCAGGTGGAGCAGTCTTTCTTGGTGATAGACTTGTCACTTGGACAAGCAAGAAATAGAATTTTATTTCTCAGTCAATAGCAGAAGCGGAGTATGTTGTAGCAGTCTTGAATTGTTCTACAATTATTTGGATCAAACAGATGATAAAATTTTTTGGTATTCAGATTGATTATCCTATAGTTATTCACTATGATAACACTAGCACTATCAATATGTCGAAGAACCCTATGATGCATGCAAAGAAAAAGCACATTGAGATCAAGTATCACTTCCTAAGATAGAAAGTGGTAGAGAAAGAAGTCAAGCTGGACTATGTGAGTACTAAAGATCAGTTGGTAGACATATTTACAAAGTCCTTGCCAAAGGATACTTTTGTGTATCTTAGGGAGAAGTTGGGAGTAACTCCCTTCCTTGATTCTACTTAGAAGAAAGAAGGAAAAGCATCAATCCTCAGGGACTGATGGATGGTTGACTACTCTACTTCTGGAGTAGTGCCAATGCTTAAACTAATTGGCACCCTTTTCCATTGATGTCAAAGGGGGAGTAATATATAGTCATGAAAAACATAAGTAAAAAGAGGAGTAATATACTAAGGGGGAGTAGTATTCAGTTATGATAGTAGTTCAGTTGAGGAAATGGAGAATGTTGAAGAATATTTTAGTAGATGGAGGATTCATCCTTGGGGGAGTTTTGAAGAGGAAATAGATAATTTTATAAAATAATTATTCATTTGGATTGGTGGAGTTTTTCATTCGAAATGTTCCCATCAATGCCAAAGGGGGAGATTGTTGGAGATTTGACAGCAAGCCAGTACTAACTGTATGTTTGTCATTCATGACAACATATGGAAAGTAGCATGCATGGAAGACTTCTGTAATAAGCTTTTAGTATATATAGCATGGACATGATATCAGCATGATATCATGGGTGCAAAGGTTAACTATTAGTACAAATAGTTATATAGCAGCTAGTGTCAGCAGTGTTCCTGACAGAGCAACAGGTAGTGTTCTGTGTATGGTTGTCTGTATAGTTATCATGGAGCCTTGCACACTTGGATATTAGTTGAGGACATGTTAGTAATGTTACATTCATGGACATAGAGTCTGATGATCAGTAGAAGTAAAGTTATGTAGTCACTAATCACCAGTAGCAGTTTCCTATGTTTGTTCAGAAGAACCGACAAAGATTATATTGGTTCTAGAGTTCCACCTATCATTTCAGTATGTGCCCTTGGATTTAATTTTGGAGAATATTTAGTGATGTTTTGTTAAGAGTGCAAGAAGTAATTCATCTTGAGGAGAAAGATCCAGTTATTTTGGTAAAGCTGACAGTGTGTAGCCTATCTTATTAGACAAGTCCCAGAATGTGTTGCGAGCTTAGTAGAGCCGATTGAATTATTATTGGAGTTTTTTATGGTTTCTCTAATATGATTTTAAGGTGATTAGAATAGGCCAACTTGATTATATCATTTAGAGGAAAGATATTTATAGGCAGTCATTTGTGATTTCTTGTGTGGTTCATAGTTGATTAAGAAGAGTAGAGCAGAGTGTACAAAGTGTTGAGCCATTAGAAGAAGGTCTATGTGACCAAGTAAAGTGTTTATGCTCTACATTGGAACTGATCTAGATAATAGGTCTAAGCATAGTTGACCAAGATCCAAATATAGCGTGTATCTTTTATTCAAAAGGTTGTAGCCTTCGCCCCATTGAGTAGTGTGCTCTCAGACAATGCATCCTCTCCCCTAACAGGGACTATTGTAAAAGACTCCTAACAGGGTCTGACCCTTGACCAGATCTACTGTAATAAATATATTGTAAAGTAAATCCTAACAGGGTTAAGGATCTTCTAACAAGGATCATAATACACTAGTGCAGAATATTAGTGGATGTCAATTCCCACCAGGGTTTTTACCTATTTGGGTTTCCCCGTAACTAAAATATTGTGTTTTGTTCAAGTGTTCTCTCATTTTGTTTATGCTTTATGTTTAAGTATACTTAATTGGATAAAGAATTGAAACTTTTAGATAACTGATTCACCCCCCCCCCCTCTCAGTTATCTCTTTGGACTATTCCAAACATATGTATGCTCTAGTGTCTTCTATGTGCAACATGCCTGTAGGGGTTTGTGAAAATGCTCCTTTTTGATCATCCTCATAGGATTTGAATGGATGCCTCTTGAACTTATACCTAGGTCTATCTAGAATATCATAAACTACTGGTGCATCCATGACTTCTCTAAGAGATTAGGTCTATATACCTTAAACATGCCTGAATTTGGTGCTTTTCTTCACACGATTACGTAATCACTTTTCTAGATGACTGATAATCTTCTCAACTCTATTCTCCTTAAGCATTGATCAAAAAATGGTGAAGCTTTGAGGTATTTTAAGTCCTTTTATTGATCACAAGTTAAGTATGTGTATTAAATATGGGTAGCTCAACTTTGCATGTCATCCAATCGATACAAAACTTATGAACATAGAAGATGAATCTCCAAGTGATGTTCTCTCATCCACAGACTCCTCAGTGTCTATATAGATCATACCTAAGCTCACATGAGCTTACTCCACATATAAAGGGGCTGGATGTTTTCTGTTCACTGCATCCAATGCTCCCCATAAGGCCATGTGGCCTTCTAGGTTGATGCCTCAAAGAACTCATCATGTGAAGACACAATATCATCAACTATCTCTCATTGAACTAGTGCTTTGTTTAAAACTTTCACCTTCCATATCTAATCATCCTCCTTGCTCTTTGATTTCTTGAAATAATTACCAAATTCATCCATGTACTCATTAAGACTCTTACCATTATCACCAACATTTTTCCTTATAACCACAGGAGGTGTTCCTCTTGGTTCACTAGATCTTCTTGGTCCTCTTTTGTTTTCTTCTCCATTATATCTACAAAACTTTGCAATGTGACCTAGATTGTTACATTTGTAACAATTAGGTGGTCTCCTTCTATCTTGATTAATTTGCAACTTACAATACCTTGCTGTATGTCCAAAGTTATTTCATTTTTGACATGTAATCTTGATTGTTGATTCTTCTCTGACATAGTCTTTCTTATATCTTGTTTGATTAGGTTTTCTACAATCTGCTTTCTTGTATCCATATTCATAGTAATTAAAATAGTAACTGGTAAAGGGCTTAGAGTTACCTTTACTTCTACAATATCTTTTCATGTGTCCAACTTTGTTGCATCCAAAACATCTACCTCAGAAGGGTCTAAATTGTTCTCTAGGTTCTTCATGAGTAGGTCTCTCTTCAAGAGAAGGTCTTTCTTCATTCTTTTCTTCATTTGATTCTTCTTGAATTTTTGAACTTTCTACTTCATTGAATCCAACTCCAGTCATATCTCCTTTAGGATTTTGTCTTGCTCTTTTTTCATCAATCTTGTCACTACTCATATGAAACTTCTTAATGTGTAATTTGGCTTAAGTGAGTTTACCTTTAATGATCTGATTATATTTTTCCAATTCCTAATATTTATCTTTGTATTGGTCAAGTTTAGTCTTCATTTAACTTATCTACATATTAGCTTCTTTTAGTGACTCTTCAACTTTATTTCTTTCATCCTTTTCATGTTGAATTTCTTTAATCATTAAAAGATTAATTTTTTCTTTTTCTTGCTCCAGCTTCTTCACTTTCTCTAATGTATCATTGTCTAGATCTTCTTTGATCTTCTCCATAAGGTCTTGTCTCTAACTTTTTGCAATCTCAAGTTGTTCTCTTAGTTTCCTGATGAAACCTTCTACTCTTCTTAATTTGAATTTTAGTTCACCATTCTCAGCCTTCACTTTATCTAGATCTTCAAGTACAGCTTCAAAGTTCTCTTGCAAATCTTCTAAATCCATTCTGATCTCCCTTAAGATGTTAGGCTTTCTCTCCAAGGGCCAATATCTTTGATACCAATTGTTAGGATTAGGTAATACTAAGAGGGGGGTGAATCATGATTACAGAACTTTGATTTCAACTTAAAAAAATTATAAACAATCCAAAGTAATGCAGAAATGAAAAGAACATATAAGCATAACACATTACTCATGACACCATGATTTGTTCTCAAGGAAACCCTGGCCAAGGGAAAACCCGGGTAGGGATGGTACCCACAAATATGCACTAAAATATGATATCCCTATTAGGAGATCTAGCCTTGTTAGGAGCTGATTGTTACATAGTACATTTCCTTTTTAGAGGAATAAAAAACCTGTTAGGGGTATACAAAACACTTGGTTAAAGGTGGTGAGCACACTGCTCTTACAATAAAAAATTGTCTCAAAAGAATTCTCCAAAATGTGAACAATACAAGATCTTATCTTGCTTAGATAGTTCTAGTTATAGCTCAACCTCTTATTGATCTTGCATCTAGTCTCTGCTCTTAGATTCACAATCTTTCTCCATCATCATAAAACATAACCATACTTCTCTTTCACAAAAGCACTCTATACTTATACAAAATCAGCCTTCAAGTTGGCTTCACAAATACCATACAAAACATAATAATAACTTACGCAAATGATAATTATGGAGTCAATGATCTTATATTACCAAAGAGTCATAAATATACTCTATTCACATGTCTTAGCACATTACCATATCCACTATACTCTCCTTGATCTTTGCAACTGTCCATATGCCCTGTTATACAATTTTACTATCTTTGCATACCTTCCAAACACTGTATCTCATAGATCCAGTAACCAAAATGCATGCGCTATTAACTAAAGCATGTATACATCCCAAAATACCTTTACTTAACTTCTTAAGCCCTAATACCTCATATATCTTCATCACTCACCAAAACTATAGCACTGTACCCTATTATCCTGATTTTGGACTTAGTCATTTTAATGACTCTGACTCCAGTGGAAATATTCACAACATGCGATCCCTCAAAATAATAATTGTTTCCATAAATGAAAAACATCAATTGATTCCTAGTGAACTCCAAAACATCACTTGCCAATAATTGTTAGGAATAGTCCCAAGAGATAACTAAGAGGGGGGATGAATCACTTATCTACCAGTTTCAATTCTTTATCCAATTAAGTATACTTAAACTGTAAGCATAAACAAAATCAAATAACACTTGAAAACAACACCAATATTTTGGTTATGGGGAAAGCCAAATAGGTAAAAATCCTAGTGGGAATTGACACCCACTAAGAACTACACTAGTGTTCTATGATCCTTGTTAGAAGATCTACAACCCTGTTAGGAGTTGTTCTTTACAATTCTTTTAGTACAGAGACCTAGTCAAAGGTCAAACACTGTTAGAAGTCTTTTATGATTGATCCTGTTAGGGGTGAGGATGCACTGTCCAAGAGCTCACTACTCAAAGGGGTGAAGGCTACAACCTTCTGAATAACAAATACACACTATATTTGGATCTTGGTGAACTATGAGGTAGACCTATTGTCTTGACTAGTTCCAATGAATATTACACTCTATCTTCTCTATAACCTAGACCAATTCTTGATGGCACAATACTTCGCACTCTCTGCACTGCTCTAATCTTTCATCTCCATGCCATGCTACTAGAAATCACTAATGACCGGCTATAAGTATCTTTCCTCTAAATGATATAATCAAGTTGGCCTATTAGAACCACCTTGAAATTATATTAGAGAAAGAATAAAACTCTCCAATAACATCTTGGTTAGCTCTACTAAGCACGCAACACAAACTGGGACCTATCCAAATCAATGTGTAGACACACCTTACACACTGTCAGCTCTACAAAATTAACTGATACTTTCTTGTCAAGTTGAAATACATCATGTGCTCTTAACCAAATATTCTTAACTCTTCTCCAATTACTAATACAAGCATGCATACTGAAATAATAGGTGCAACTCATGTACCATTATAATCTATGTTGGCCCTTCTGGATAAACACTTGAAACTACAAATGGTGAATAGAGACTGCATAACTTCACTTCTACTACACATCAGACTCCATATCCATGAATGTAACAACAATAACATGTTTCCATCACATATCTAACTGTATGGACAATCACTCACAGAACACTACCTGTAGCTCTGTTAGGAACACTGGTGAGACAAGATGCTACATAACTATCTGTACTAACAATTAACCTCTATTTCCATGATATCATGTTGATAACATGTCCATGCTACATATACTCAAATCTTACTACATAATTCTTCCATGTATGCTACTTACCATATGTTGGCATCAATGACAAACATACAGTCAGCATTGGATTGCTGGCAAATCTCCAACAATCTCCCCCTTTGGCATTGATGGAAACATATGGAATGAAAAACACCATCAATCCAAATGAAAAAGTATTTTATAAAATTCTCCTTTTTCTTATCAAAACTCCCAAGGATGAATCCTCCATCTGCTGCAATATTCTTCAACATTCTCCATTTCCTCAACTAAATTGCTTCCATGACTGAATACTACTCCCCCTTGCTGCTATATATTACTCCTCCTTAATTATGTATGTGCTCCCCCTTTAATACTATTTTTCATGACTATATAATACTCCCCCTTTGACATCAATAGAAAAGGGCACCAAAAATTTAAGTACTGGTACTACTCCTGACGTAGATTAGTCAACCATCCATCAGTCACTGGAGACTAATTTATTCTCCACTTTCTCTAATCAGAATAGAGAAGGGAATTACTCCCAGCTTCTCCCTGAGATACTCAAAAGTATCCTTCGGTAAAGGCTTTGTGAATATGTCTTCTAGTTGTTCCTTTGTACTCACATAAACTAATTTGACTTCTTTCTCTACCACTTTCTCTCTTAGGAAGTGATACTTAATTTCTATGTGTTTTTTCTTTGCATGCATTATAGTGTTTTTAACATATTGATAGTGCTAGTGTTATCACAATGAATAACAATAGGATAATCAATTTGAATTCCAAAATCCTTTATCATTTTCCTGATCCAAATAATTTTAGAATAATTCAAGGTTTTTGCAACATCCTCTGCTTTTTTTGTTGACTAAGAAATACAATTTTGCTTCTTGCTTGTGCAAGTGACTAGTTTATCACCAAGAAATATTGCTCCTCCTGATGTACTCTTTCTATCATCCATGCATCCTACCCAATCTACATTTGTATATACATGAAGCTTAACATTCCCTAAATTAGGATACCATAGACCATAATCTATAGTTCCCTTCAAATATTTGAATATTCTCTTTATTGCCATGAGGTGACTTTATTTAGGTTCTACTACAAATCTTCCAACTATGCCAACTATATTAGAAATATTAGGTCTAGTTTGAGTAGGATATATGAGTTTAGAAATCATAGACTTGTACAATGTTATATCTACTTTTGGAGAATCATCTTCTTTTGTAAGTTTGCATCCTATTATCATAGGTGTACCCACTAGCTTGCAATCATCCATCTTGAACTTCTTCAATATCTCTTTCACATACTTAGACTGATTAATGAAAATAGTTTTGTCTGTTTGCTACATACTTAATCCCAAAAAGTATTTGATAGGTCCAATCATGCTCATCTCAAACTCACTCTGCATCTTCTTAGCAAATTTTTCACTAAGTTTTTCATTACCCCAAAAGATAATGTCATCAACAAATATAGCTATAAGTAGTAAACCTTTAGATGTCTCTCTTATAAATAAATTATAATATTCTGCTCCTTTCTTGAATCCAATGTTTTTTAGATATTCATCAAGTCTCTCATACCAAGCTCTAAGGGCTTTCTTAAGTCCATAGAAGGCTTTCTTCAATCTGCATACCATATCAGTTCTATCTAATAAGGTGAATCCTTTTGGCTACTTAATGTATACTTCTTCCTTTAACTATCCATGTTCAAGAATCCTGACTTATTATCCATCTGATATACTTTGAAGTTTTTGAATGTCACTTAAGCTAGAAATAATTTAATGGCTTCTAATATACTCATAGGTGCAAATGTGTCTGAATAATCAATACCTTCTCTTTGTGCATATTCCTTACATACTAACCTTGCTTTATTCCTTGCTACTATACCATCTTCATTCATCTTTTTTCTGATTATCCACTTTGTTCCAATCACATTCTTATCACTAGGTCTTGGGAACAGTTCCCAAGGATCATTCTTAATAATCTAATCTAGTTCTTCTTTCATAGCATCATTCTAATCTGAATCATTACATGCATCTTCAACACTTAAGATGCAATCTTAGATAGTAAACATATCTCTTCATTGCCTACTGAACTCTTTTCTTTTGATCTTGTTGTGACTTTTCTACTCTAATCTCCAATGATGTCATCCTTAGAGTGATATCTAGATGTAAAATTTGGAACTGTAGGTGATACTATCTTATCTACCTTCTAATTTTCTTCTTCACTTGTTTTAGGTTCATTGAATAATACATCAATACTGTCAAACATCTCTTCAACAACTATCTCACTAGTGGAATGATTGGGTTCTTCTTTAATCATAGGTGCATAATCATGATATCTTTCTTGAACCATAAAATTTTCATCAATATTAACATGAGCACTTTCAATAATCTTCTTCAATCTCAAATTAAAACATCTATAAGCTTTGATTTTAGTAGAGTAACCGAGGAAAATACCTTCATCACTTCTTGCATAAAACTTTCTTATTGCTTCATCCCTCTTGATGTAGCACTTGCTTCCAAAGATTCTAATATATTTCATTGTGGGAACATTACCAAACCATAGCTCATAAGGTGTCTTATCAATGCCATGCCTCAATCATATTCTATTGATGGTTTAGACTATTGTATTGAACACATCTCTCCAATAGGTGTGTGCAACTTTTCCTTCAATCATGATGGTGTGCACTATATCAAGGATGATCCTATTCCTTCTCTTTGCAATCCCATTTTGCTGAGGGGTTCTAGGTGCACTCAACTATCTCTTTATGCCATGTTCATCGTAGTACTCACAGAATCTATTAGAGGTGAATTATCATCCTCTATCCAATCTTAGACACTTTATCTTTGGTCCAGATTCATTCTCAACCTTAGCTTTGAATATTTTGAACTTCTCAAATTCTTCTGACTTTTCTTTCAAGAATGCAACCCACATCATTCTAGAATAATCATCAACAAACAAAATGAAATACCTTTCACCATACTATGATCTTGTTTTAGTTGGTCCACATAGGTCTATATGAATCAGATCCAACTTGTTCTCTATTGAATTATTCTTTCTTTTGAATGAACTCTTCACATACTTTCCCATCACACATTCCCTGCAAATAGTATCAACTGGCTTTTCTATGCTATTTAGATCTCTTATTGCCTTTACATTTCTTATCTTTACTATGTTATCAAAATTGATATGACATAGTCTTTTATGCCATAGCCAACTATCAGCTACTTTAGCAACAAAATGACTTGCTTTTGAATTAAGCTAAAAAAATTACCTTTAGTCTTTGAACCTAATGCAATCATTACACCATCCTTGTTGTTAATGATGCACTTGTTGTCTTTGAACTCCAACTGATAACATTTATCAAGCAATTTCCCAACACTAAGAAGGTTATGCTGCAAACCATCTACATAAAGAACATCATCAGTGTTGTTATTTCCATCCAATGTGATAGCTCCTTTACCAATGATAGGTTTAGGAGCGTTATCTCCAAATCTAACCATGCCACCTTTGTATTTGTCTAGATGAACAAATCTATCTTTATCACCTATCATGTGATGTGAACAACTGCTATCTATAATCCAATTTGTCCTTATGTCTGCTTGTGAAATCAATGCTAGCTCTTGTTCCTTTTTCTCATCTTCATGATCCATCTCATCAAACATCTTCTCCATAATAGCAATGAATCTAATTTCATCTCCAACTAAATCATCATCAGAAACTCCATCATTGGCATAGTAACATTCATTTGTATACTTAGGCTTGTAGTTAGTTCTGAATTTCTTAACTCTTGTAGGACACTTAGATGCAAAGTGGCCAATCTTATTACATGAGAAACATTTCAATGGTAACTAACTTTCATACTTTCCTTTTCCTTTTCTTTCCTTCTTAGATATCATAGCAATAATATCATCTATCTCTTTATCTTTATCTTCATCATCAAAATTACTAGAAGTGTTTAAAGATTTCTTACCATGGATTGATGCTTTGAAGGCTATCTCACTTTTAGGATCTGTCTTCAATCTTGAAATCTCAAAAGCTGAAATTTTGTTGATCAAGGTCTCTCTCTTGAAATTTGTTGTAAGTTGTATGGTCTCATCAAGGATGTTGATCTTGTTTTCATACTTTTTTTGTAAGAGTAGTCATCAACTTATCCATAATGTCTTCCTCCGAGATCTCTCCATCATTGTTCCTGATTCTAGAAAATGCTTCATTAATCCTTTGGTTGTAAGCTCTAATGTCTTCTTTAGGTAGCATTTATAATGCATTGTATCTTTTCTTCCATGTCTTTCTGCATGCATTATTTTCTTGTGTATCTCCTTCAAACATGTCTTCTAGGTGCTTCCATATCTTGTAAGCTGTGTCTACTTTCTTTATCTTGAAAACTCACTATCAGATAAGGCACTAATAAGGGCTTCTTTGGCTATTGCATTCTAATGGAACAAATCATTTTTCTTTCTAGTAGCATCTTCCTTTGCAAGATCTGCAAGAGAGGGGCTATTAACTTCTTGGATAGCCACTTCAAAAACTTCAAAAGCAATGCATTGCAAATATGTCATGATTTTGTTTTTGCAATCAAGATATTTCTCTCCATCCAACTTAGGACTATCTTTTCTAAAGAATGTCATCTGATCAACCTCAAGCTATTAAAATTTCTCTTTGAGGCACTTCGCTCTGATACCAATTGTTACGAATAGTCCCAAGAGATAACTGAGAAGGGGGGGTGAATCAGTTATCTAAAAGATTCAATTATTTATCCAATTAAGTATACTTAAACTTTAAGCATAAACACAATGAAATAACACTTGAACACAACACCAATATTTTGGTTACGAGGAAATGCAAATAGGTAAAAACCCCAGTGGGAATTGACACCCACTAAGAACTTCACTAGTGTTTTATGATCCTTGTTAGAAGATCTGCAACCCTGTTAGGAGTTGTTCTTTACAATGCTTCTAATACAAAGACCTAGTCAAAGGTTAGACCCTGTTAGGAGTCTTTTATGATTGACCCTATTAGGGGTGAGGACGCACTATTTGAGAGCTCACTACTCAAAGGGGTGAAGGCTACAACCTTCTGAATAATAGATACACACTATATTTTGATCTTGGTGAACTAAGAGGTAGACCTATTGTCTTGAATAGTTCCAATGAATAGTACACTCTATCTTATCTATCACATAGACCTCTTCTTGATGGCACAATACTTTGCACTCTCTACACTGCTCTAATATTTCATCTCCATGCCATGCTACTAGAGATCACAAATGACTGACTATAACTATCTTTCCTCTAAATGATATAATCAAGTTGGCCTATTAGAAACACCTTGAAATTATATTAGATAAAGAATAAAACTCTCCAATAACATCTTGGTCAGCTCTACTAAGCACGCAACACAAATTCGGACCTATCCAAATCAATAAGTGTAGACACACCCTACACATTGTTGGCTCTACAAAATTAACTGATACTTTCTTGTCAAGTTGAAATACATCATGTTCTCTTAACCAAATATTCTTAACTCTTCTCCAATCACTAATCCAAGCATGCATACCGAAATGATAGGTGCAACTCATGTACCAATATTATCTATGTCGACTCTTTTAGATAAACACTTGAAACTACAAATGGTGAATAGAGACTGCATAACTTCACTTCTACTATACACCAGACTCTGCATCCATGAAAGTAATAATAATAACATGTTTCCATCACATATCCAAATGGGCAAGGCTCCATGATAACTGTATAGACAATCACTCACAGAACACTACCTATAGCTCTGTCAGGAACACTACTGACACAAGTTGCTACATAACTGTCTATACTAACAATTAACCTTTGTGTACATGATATCATGTTGATAACATGTCTATGCTACCTATACTCAAATCTTTGTGCATAAGTCTCCCACACATGCTACTTACCATATGTTTTCATCTATGAAAAACATACAGCCAACACTGGCTTGCTAGAAAATCTCCAACAATCTCCCCCTTTGGCATTCATGGCAACATATGGAATGAAAAACACCATCAATCCAAATGAACAATTATTTTATAACATTCTCTTTTTTCTTATAAAAAATCCCAAGGATGAATCCTCCATCTACTGCAATATTCTTAAACATTCTCCATTTCCTCAACTAAACTGCTTCCATGACTGAATACTACTCCCCCTTGCTGCTATATATTACTCCTCCTTAATTCTATATGTGCTCCTCCTTTAATACTATTTCTCATGACTATATACTACTCCCCCTTTGACATCAATGGAAAATGGCTCCAAACATTTAAGCATCGGTACTACTCCTAAAGTAGAGTCGTCAACCATCCATCAGTCACTCAGGATTGATGCTCTCTCCAGTTTCTCTAATCAGAATCAGAGAAGAGAATTACTCCCAGCTTCTCCCTGAGATACTCAAAACTATCCTTCAGTAAAGGCTTCATGAATATTTCTACTAGCTATTCCTTTGTACTCACATAATCCAATTTGACTTCTTTCTCTACCACTTTCTATCTTAGGAAGTGATACTTAATCTCCATGTGGTTTTTCTTTGCATGCATCACAGGGTTTTTTGACATGTTGATAGTGCTAGTGTTATCACAATGAATAACAATAGGATAATCAATCTGAATTCCAAAATCCTTTATCATATTCTTGATCCAAACAATTGTAGAATAATTCAAGGCTATTGGAACATAGTCTTCTTTTGTTGTTGACTAAGAAATACAATTCTTCTTCTTGCTTTTCCAAGTGACTAGTCTATTACCAAGAAACACTACTCCTCTTGATGTACTCTTTCTATCATCCACACATCCTGCCCAATCTGCATTTGTATATACATTAAGCTCAACATTCTCTCAATTATAATACCATACACCATAATCTATAGTTCCCTTAAAATATTTAAATATTCTCTTTACTGCCATGAGGTGGCTTTGTTTAGGTTTTGCTGCAAATATTCCAACTATGCCAACTACATTAGAAATATCAGGTCTAGTTTGAGTAAGATATATGATTTTACCAATCATAGACTTGTAAAATGTTATATCTACTATTGGAGAATCATCTTCTTTTGTAAGCTTCCATCCTATTACCATAGGTGTATCCACTAGCTTGCAATCATCCATCTTGAACTTCTCCAATATCTCTTTCACATACTTAGACTGATTAATAAAAATACCTTTCTCTATCTGTTGCACATTTAATCCCAAAAAGTATTTGATAGGTCCAATCATGCTCATCTCAAACTCTCTTTGAATCTCCTTAGCAAATTTTTCACTAAGTTTGTCATTACCCCCAAAGATAATGTCATCAAAAAATATAACTACAAGGAGTAAACCTTCAGATGTCTCTCTTATAAATAGATTACAATCTACTGTTCCTTTCTTGAATCCACTTTTTGTTAGATATCCATCAAGTCTCTCATACCAAGCTCTAGGGGCTTGATTTAGTCCATAGAGGGATTTCTTCAATCTATATACCATATCAGGCCTATCTGATAAGGTGAATCCTTTTGGATTCTCAATGTATACTTCTTCATTTAACTCTCCATTCAATAATGTTGACTTCATATCCATTTGATAAACTTTGAAGTTTTTGAATGTCACTTAAGCTAGAAATAATTTAATATATTCTAATCTTCTCACAGATGCAAATGTGTCTGAATACTCAATACCTTCTCTTTGTTCATATCCCTTACATAATATCCTTGCTTTATTCCTTAATACTATACCATCTTCATTCATCTTGTTTCTGAATATCCACTTTGTTCCAATCACATTCTTATCACTAGGTCTTGGGACTAGTTCCCAAGTATCATTCTTAATCATTTTATCTAGTTCTTCTTTCATAGCATGACTCCAATTTGAATCATTACATGCATCTTCAACACTTAAAGGTTCAATCTGAGATAGTAAACATACCACTTCATTGCCTGCTAAACTCTTTTCTTTTGATCTGTTTGTGACTTGGCCGCTCTGATCTAGAATGATGTCATCCTTAGAGTGATATCTAGATGTAAACTTTGGAACTTTAGGTGATATTATCTTATCTTCCTTTTGAGTTTATCCTTCACTTGTTTCAAGGTCATTCAATAATACATCAATACTATGAAACATTTCTTCAACAAATGTCTCACTAGTGGAAGGATTGGGTTCTTCTTCAATCGTAGTAGCATAATCATGATATCTTTCTTGAACCATAAAATTTTCATCAATCTTAACAGAGCACTTGCAATAATTTTCTTCAATCTCAAATTAAAACATCTATAAGATTTTATTTTAGTAGAGTAACCAAGGAAAATACCTTCATTGCTTCTTGCATCAAACTTTCTTATTGCTTCATCCCTCTTGATGTATCACTTGCTTCCAAAGTTTTTGAAGTATTTCATTGTGGGAACATTACCAAATCATAGATCATAAGGTGTCTTATCTGTGCCATGCCTCAATTGTATTCTAATGATGGTTTAGACTATTGTATTGACCGCATCTCTCCAATAGGTGTGTACAACTTTTCCTTCAGTCATGATGGTGTGCACTGCATCAAGGATGATCATATTCCTTCTCTTTGCAATCCCATTTTGCTGAGGGGTTCTAGGTGCACTCAATTATCTCTTTATGCCATCTTCTTTGCAGTACTCATAGAATCTGTCAGAGGTGAATTCTCCTCCTCTATCCAATCTTAGACACTTTATCTTTTAATATTTTGAACTTCTCAAATGCTTCTGACTTATCTTTCAAGAATGCAACCCACATCATTCTAGAATAATCATCAAAAAGAAAAATGAAATACCTTTCACCATAGTATGATCTTGTTTGAGTTGGTCCACATAGGTTTGTATGAATTAGATCCAAATTTTTCTTTGTTGAATTATGCTTGCTTCTGAATGAACTCCTCACATACTTTCCCATCACACATTCCCTGCAAATAGTATCAACTGGCTTTGCTATGCTAGGTAGATCTATTACTGCCTTTACATTCCTTATCTTTACTATGTTATCAAAATTGATATGACATAGTCTTTTATCCCATAGCCAACTGTCATCTACTTTAGCAATAAAATAGCTTGCTTCTGAATTAAGTTGAAAAACATTACCTTTAGTCTTTGAACCTGATGCAATCATTACACTATTTTTTTTTTAATGATGCAATTGTTGTCTTTTAACTCCAACTAATAACCTTTGTCAAGCAACTGCACAATACTAAGAATGTTATGCTGCAAACCATCTACATAAAGAACATCATTAGTGTTGTTCTTTCCATCCAATGTGATAGCTCCTTTACCAATGATAGGTTTAGGAGTGTTATCTACAAATCTAACCATGCCACCTTTGTATTTGTCCAGGTGAACAAATCTATCTTTATCACCTGTCATGTGATGTGAGAAACCTCTATCTATAATCCAATATATCCTTATGTCTGCTTGTGAAATCAATGCTAGCTCTTGTTCCTTTTTCTCATCTTCACAATCCATCTCATCAAACATCTTCTCCATAATAGAAATGAAACCAATTTCATCTTCAACTAAATCATCATCAGAAACTCCATCACTAGCATAGTAACATTCTTTTGTATACTTAGGCTTGTAGTTAGTTCTGAATTTCTTAACTCTTGTAGGACACTTAGATGCAAAAGAGACCTTCATACTTTCCTTTTCCTTTTCTTTCCTTCTTATCCATCATAGAAAAAATATCATCTATCTCTTTATCTTCATCTTCATCATCAAAATTACTAGAAGTGTTTAAATATTTATTACCATGGACTGATGCTTTGAAGGCTATCTCACTTTTAGGCTCTATCTTCAATCTTTAAATCTCAAAAGCTAAAATTTTACTGATCAAGGTCTTTCTCTTGAAATTTTTTGTAAGTTGCATGGTCTCATCAAAGATGTTGATCTTTTTTTCATACTTTTCTCTAAGAGTAGTCATCAAATTATCCATAATGTCCTCCTCCGAGATCTCTCCACCATTGTTCCTGATTCCAACAACTGCTTCATTAATCCTTTGGTTGTAAGCTCTGATGTCTTCTTCAGGTAGTATTTCTAGTGCATTGTATCTTTTCTTCCATGTCTTTCTACATACATTCTTATCTTATGTATCTACTTCAAACATGTCTTCTAGGTGCTTCCATATCTTGTAAGCTGTGTCTACTTTCTTTATGTCTGAAAACTCACTATCAGATAAGGCACTAATAAGGGATTCTTTGGCTATTGCATTCTAATGGAACAAATCCTTTTTCTTTCCGGTAGCATCTTCCTTTGCAAGATCTACTAGAGAGGGGATCTTAACTTCTTCGATAGCCACTTCCAAAGCAATGCATTGAAAATGTGTCACCATTTTTTTCTTCTAATCAAGATAGTTCTCTCCATCAAACTTAGGATTATCTTTTCTAAAGAATTCCATCTAATCAACCTCAAACTTTTAAACTTTCTCTCTGAGGCACTTGGCTTTGATACCAATTGTTAGGAATAGCCCCAAGAGATAACTAAGAAGTGGGGGTGAATCAGTTATCTACAAGTTTCAATTCTTTATCCAATTAAGTATACTTAAACTTTAAGCATAAACACAATGAAAGAACACTTGAACACAACACCAATATTTTGGTTACGGGGAAACCCAAATAGGTAAAAACCCCAGTGGGAATTGACACCCACTAAGAACTGTACTAGTGTTTTATGATCCTTGTTAGAAGATCTGCAATCCTGTTAGGAGTTGTTCTTTACAATGCTTTTAGTACAGAGACCTGGTCAAATGTCAGACCTTGTTAGGTGTCTTTTATGATTGACCTTGTTAGAGGTGAGGTAGAACTTGGTGAGCTGCAAGGTAGACCCGATGTCTTGATCAATTCCAATGAATAGTACACTCTATCTTCTCTGTCACATAGACCTCTTCTTGATGGCACAATAATTCACACTCTCTACTCTACTCTAATCTTTCATCTCCATGCCATGCTACTAGCGATAACAAATGACCAACTATAAGTATCTTTCCTCTAAATGATATAATCAATTTGGCCTATTAGAACCACCTTGAAATCATATTAGAGAAACTATAACACTCTCCCATAACATCTTGGTCAGCTCTACTAAGCACGCAACACAAACTGGGACTTGTCCAAATCAATAAGTGTAGATGCACACTAGACATTGTTGGCTCTACCAAATTAACTGATACTTTCTCCTCAAGCTGAAATACATCATGCACTCTTAACCAAACATTCTTAACTCTTCTCCAATCACTAATCCAAGAAGGCATACTAAAATGATAGGTGCAACTCTTGTACCAATATAATCTATGTCAATTCTTATGGATAAACATAGGAAACTACAAATGGTGAATAGAGACTGCATAACTTCACTTCTATTGCACATTAGACTCTATGTCCATGAATGTATAAAAATAGCATGCTTCCATCACATATCCAAATGAGCAAGGCTCCATGCTAATTGTATGGACAATCATTCAATTAACACTTCATGTAGCTCTGTCAGGAACACTGCTGACACAAGCTGCTACATAACTACCTGTACTAACAATAAACCTCCATGTATAGGATATCATGTTGATAACATGTCCATGCTACATATACTCAAATATTACTATATAAGTCTTCCATGCATGCTACTTACCATATGTTGTCATCAATGACAAACATATAGTCAGCACTGCCTTGCTATAAAATCTGCAACAAAATCTGATTTGGAGAAGTCCAACGACACATCCCAATCAAATCAGGCTAATCCAACGAGCTCCAGGGTTGACAAGGATTTTGTTTGGAATCTATGGGAGTGTGTATAAGAAAGGCTACAAAGACCGACCCACAATCAATGGGGGATAATTAACCCACTATCATGCTCAACCTCTGTACCACCTACATGGCCAAAGAACTACCTTCACCACCCACTGTGTCAACCACCATAGGGCTGCTTAAAAGCCACCATGTCATCACATCAATAGAAAATTAGGTGGTGCCATGTGGCACCCTACCACATCACATGCCACATCATCGTATGATCTACCAAATATGTTGCCACATCATCACCTGCTACATAGATCATATGGTGCTAATGTCATCAGTACGTCAGCATTCTATATACCTGTGTCGTCTGCCACATTAGCAAGACCCATTGAATATTTTCCATGTCACCATCATATGAGCTTAAATTTGATAGTTGTCCAGTCATCAAACAAGGAAAATTGGTAGTTTTGGTGACATCCATACGGTCATCAAATTTAAGACAGTATTTTTCTGATGTTAGCAAGGGTTTTAGAATTTTTTCCTTAACCATTTGAGTTTTTCATTTTGCAATGCAACTTCAGAGGGCCATATCTTGCTTAATTTTACTCCTTTTTTTGAGAATTTTTTTTTATTTTGGGTAGAATTTTCTGAAGATTCTAGTGGTGGTATTAATTTTTCAATTTGGTGGCAAGATTTATCATAAATTGCAAATTTTTATGACTATTGTTATTTTTTCTTGATTTCTGCAACTTCCAAGGATTTGTTTGGGCACATACGATAACATTTTGAGGTGATTTTTTTTGAAAGTGCATGACTTTTCATCTAATTTCTAGATCTAAAATCAGATTTTAGTGATTTGTGGTGGATACATAACTTTCATAGATAGGTCATTTTGGGGCTATATTTACACTTGGTTAATCCTTGATTTCACTTTTTTGATTTACGTTAGTCATTTGAAGGAGTTATCAGTAATTATTTGGTTGTATTATGGATAATTAAAAGGTAAAAATCCTCACTATATATAGCTACCATGAATGGAAAGTATCTTTAAGTGATCATTTTTTGAATATTAGATTTCTTAGAATGACTCTTGGGTAGGATCAAGAACCTCTTACAAGTGTTGCAGATAGGTGAAAATGGTTTGATCAAAGGGATAAAGCACTTGGGTCTCTTAGATCATCTATCTCTCGTGACTTGCACTTTCATATTGCATATTGCACACATCCTCATGATGCTTGGGTCATATTGGAAGGCCTCTTTTGTAAACCTAATAGAATGAGAAAATTTAGATTAGTGAATGAGATCATTGGTCTAAATCCTAGTGATTTTGACAACATTCAAGACTTCTTCTCTAAGTTCAATTCTATTAGATTGGAGCTTTCTACATGTGGAATTGTTAAAGGGGATGAGCAATTGATCTTTTCTATTATTTCCAAGCTAGGTCCTGATTATTCTATCTTTGTTTCTACATTCTATGCTACTATGGATGCTCTTGGTAATGCATAAAAATTGTCTTCTCTTGATGAATTTGCAACTCAAATCAAAATGGAACAAGAAAAGTTGGCACACATGGGTCAATTGAAGCCTTCCACACATCATGCATTGATTTCAAATGAGTCAACATCAAAGGCTTCTAATGGAAAAGGAAAGAAACAACATAAGGATGCTAAACCTCATGAAAAAGGTAATGAATCTCCTTCACACAATACTACTTAATCTAAGTCCTCTTCAAGAGAGGAATCATCTAGAAGAAACAAGGTTAAATGTGAATATTGTAAAAAGATAGGACATGATGAGCATAAGTGTTTTCAAAAGAAGATTGATGAGATAACTCACATTATTCAGAAGTACAACAATAATTTTCCCTCATCAGTGTCTTCTCCTTCTTCTACACATTTGGTAGCTTCTACATCTCCATCATCATCCAAAGATAAAGGTAAAGGACAAGCAGTCTTGGCTTCCACACATCCTAAGAAAGGTAAATGGAATCTTGATTCAACTTCATCACATCATATGGCATCTTCTATGGATATTTTTTCTTCTATTGAGCCTTGTATTTCTCCTAATATTTTGATGGGTAACAATACATTCTTGAGAGTTTGTGGAAAAGGTTCTATTCCTATGGGAGAGGGTAAATTTAATGTTGTTATTTGTTTACCATTCTTGACCACTAATCTCCTTTCTATTTACCAAATTACACATTGGACATGAGGTAAAATTATTGAGTTCACTCATGATTTTGTATACATTAGGGACATGGAGATTGGAGATGTCATAGCTATGGGATTTTTTGATCATACATCATGCTTGTATTATTTTTCATATTTTGTTGTTGATGATGATGATTATATTCATGATGTACACATCCATGTTTCAAGGGATAATTATAATTATGAGGAGAAATTTAGACACTTGAATCATTTTGTTGTTGAGACAAGTGTTGATCTTTTTACTTCTCCACCTCCTGCTTCTTCACACATGGTCTCTACTCTTCAGCAGCATGATCATAGTGTTTTAGATCTTACAAAATGTAATGACTAATTGGATGCATCTTCAGAATTTGTTGATTCTAATGATGCAGATTTGGGAGACATACATGAGGGGGTTTCTCTTTCCTTTGATGATAGCATCATAGTTGGAGATACTTCTTCACCTTCTTTGGAGATTGGCATTCTATATTTTTCTCCTTCTTCACTTAATTTTTCACATGAGATGATAGATTCATTGAGCTTGGAGGGAACTATTTAGTCTTGAAAGATGTATACATGGAGACCTTCATCTTCTTCCTCCTTCTATTTGCACATGGATTGGCTTCTTCATAATTTGATGTATCTATTTTTTCCTAAGGGGAGACATGTTTCTTGTAGTAATTGGCTTATCTTTTGTTTTTAGGCACTCTTCATCAACATGAGATCTTCTATATTATGGGGTAGATATCATGTCTCTAACTATCCTTCTTATGGGGGAATAATTATTTGTATATACATGATGTATTTAGATCTTGGTGGGTGTTGAGTACTCCATCCATCCATGCATCTTGTGTTTTCTTCTCTCTTTTTGTGGGAGGGTTTTTCCCATGAGGTTTTCCCTCTTTATCCACTTTATGAGAGTTATTTCATTTCATGTATTGCATTTCATATTGTACATGGGTACCTAGAATGGAATAGTAGCTGGTACCCATCTTGCATTGTGAGTTTAAGTGTATTCCCCTAAGTTGTACTTAATGGGTGGTGTTGGTGTAATTAAATATTTCTAATTACACCTAACTTAATATTACTTAGGATAATACATTGCATAGTAGTTTTTCATTGAGACACCTAGGAGTTTTCACCTCAATTAAGCACATGGTGTAGGAGAAACTTCACTTTTGGTGCGAGATCCACCTTTAGTGCTCTTATCACATTATCATCCTTATCCCATTGCACATACTTCATTGCATAATGGAGGATGATCCAAATTTGGTGGACATGTGATTACACCTAGCATAGGTGATAGCTTTTCATCTCCTTATCATTCTCTCTTATCGCCTTTCCTATATAAGGAGGCCTATTATGTAATAATGTAAGGTGAATTAATTGGATCAATTAAATATCAATTATTGCATTCATATAATATCTCTTGTGCTTTTCTTTAACCTCTAGATCCTTGGTTCAATTTTTTCTATTTTTAAATTCTTACAATAACAATTGTGATCAGGATAAGATACATCAATGGAGAGTAGATCACTAAGGAAGACATTCCATCAGTGAGGGTTATGCCAAAATCTTCAAGAAAAATAGAAAGAATGGTGTTGATTGGTATAACAAATACCAATGAGATCCATTGACAAAACATATACTAGTGGCAAAGGGAATGAATTTTCACATCGATAGTTGATGAGGTTATCGCAAAAACTTACTCCAATGAGTGCAAAAGGAGAAATAGTCTATTAGAAAACATTTTACCAATGAAAGTCATTGATGTAGCTTATGTGAGTGGGATGAGTCTTTTTGAGTTTCTCTGATACCCAATGATTACATTGGCATAACATATGGCTATATACAATAATTAAATATTGTTTAAAAGGAAGATTGGGAAGACATGCTGATAGTATAAACTAAAGACATTGGGAGGGGTTGTACCAATGGGATGATCTATACCAATAAAGGAAAGATAGAGTGGGGAAAGGTTGCTAAAGGTCATCAGATAAACATGCATTGATGAAACTAATGGAGAATCAGTGGGATTCACCCCGATAAGTGTCATTGGCATAACTATTGCTATCGATATAATACTCTAACAGCTTGGGCGATCCTCAATGAGATAATTGGTGTTACCTATACCAATGGAAAGGTGAAATAAGATTTGGTGAAAGAAGAAGAGATTCATGTTGATGGTGCAAAGAAAAAACATGTATTGGTGATATCTATAATTATAAGGAAATGCTCTCTTATCAATTAAAAATTAAAAATTGAAGCAAAGGGACTTTTAATAAATGTGTGCATTAGGTATATCTATGGATTCACATGAGGAAAATTTATTAAGTACATGTTATTACAAGTTGTTATCACATTTATCAATGGAATAATTGAAGCTGTCTGACACAAGAACTCACAGAAAGAAAGGTTATAGGAAGGAAGAAATTTTTTAGATAGAATGATAATTTACTACAAGAGTTGCAGAAAATTACAATAGTAGAAATTGAGGCATCTAGTTTTTCTAGAAGCAAGAGATCGATGAAGAGTACAGAATCAAGGGCCAAGAAAATGAGAAATGAAATAAAATTTACCAGTAAGGAAGTTGAATCAAGACACAATTGATCAGATGCAAGCTCCAAGGCCTAAGTCTCAACAATATAAGAAACATTTTCCCGAGAGAGATTAATTGAAGGACACATTCAAAGTTGTTGGAGACATTTGGAAAAGGTCTAGGGGATATGAATTGTTCTTGTTTCAATATCTACAAAGAGAGAAGTCAGACCCATTATGAAATCCTTTGATGATGAACCTAGGTAATTTTACTATGCCAAATGTCTTCATAAATTTGAAGGTGTTGGAACTCCTAGTGAGAAATTATAATTCAATAAAGAGATCTATTCAATACCCCCATGGGAATATCTTTATCAATTTTTCTATGGATACACTCAATGAGGTTTTTAATCTATATTAGGGATGTAACATGTCATTATATTTTAGAGATATGGAAGAGGAATATTGTAGAATGAATACCACTTATAATGTCTAGAAGCTAGTTATTCACAAAGAGAAAATGGGAGAGAAAACTAGTCCTCTTGTAGAATAAGATGGGCCACCTTTTAGCATGAGTTTTTTTAGACCTTATATGTAGTAAACATATTTATCTTGTGGACAAGTTGGAGGTGAGGAGGTGCCTAACCTCATGAGTACTATGCCTATGGTTTCTTCCTTTGATGTTCAAATGTATAAACCTAGGCCATTTGATTTTGCATCTTACATTGTGGAGAGGTTACATGAGGGTTTCCTATCTCTTAGGGATATAGAATACCCTAGGTTTATGTATTAATATTTATTAATGCATTTAGTTTTATTATATGGAAGTACAAAGGGATTTTGGCCCAATGAATTGAGGTTGAATCTCATAATTAGAGAAGGAATTGAACAATTAGTGTTGTTATGGACTTCCATTTGGAATTCAAGGTACCCAAAGTCAAATTACATAAAATTTGAAGAATTGATTGTAAATCCAATTTATCAGATGTATTGGTACCCCTATGATAGGCCACTCTCTACAAAGATCAAAATATTCTTAAGACCTAAGGATATTGATTAGAGGAAGATTGTGGATCATAATTAGGGATATTGGTATGTTCACTTGGATTTTACATACTTCAGGATTTTTGGGTTTGAGGGAGCCTCATTCATGTTACCAAAGGTTGTTATAGATAGAATTACATATCTAGAGATCATGAGAGAGATGATTATTTAAAATTCCAAACACTTTATGGGAGTACACAAACAAAAAAAAATTGTGAGGTACTCTCAGCTTTGGTGATTTTACTATTGTGTCCACTAAGGCCTATGAGGTGATTAAGAAGAAATCATTAGATGAATTCAACTAGATAGAACACTACGTTGGAAAAATTTATGATCGAGAAGGGTATATTCATTACTATAGGAAGAAATGGAGTCTTTGAGACTATGTGCATGAGGATATAGAAACAAAGGATATCCTTAGGAAATTATAAAAATATGAAGCCTAGAAGGTAATTGAAAAATACAAGGAAATAGATGATAAGATGTAGCAACTGATGTAGTTAGAGTTTCAGGAGGAAGAAGGAGAAAATGAGCCTCGTGAACAAGAGGAAATCCCTATAATACAAGTAGGAGATTGTTAATAATGAGATTAGATTAATGAGAGGGGAGGGGTGAGTCAATAATAAAAAAATATCCTACATTTGTCTCATTAAACTTTATTGCAACATTCATAAGTTTATTTTTTAACAACATCAAATGAAAATATTAACCATAAACACATCCACAAAATAATGAAACACTTGACATAGATGTTTATCTCATGGAAACCCAAATTAGGAGAAAAACATAATGGGGATTCGTACCCACTAAATGGTGTATCCTTTTGAAGTATGCCATGTGAGGAGCTTAACCCTACTAGGATTTTTACAAAAGAACTTTTAGGTTCTATCCAGTTAAGGTATTTACCTTTAGGTCTTTTAAAACCTTTACTCTGTCAAGAGTAGCCTTGTTAGAGGAATTCAAACATAAGATAATGTTCCACCTTGTTAGAGGATCTATAATAGGGACCTGCTAGGATACACCTTGTTAGGGATTTTGACTATTGTAACTATTAGGAAACCAAAAGAACAATGATCTCTAGAATAGCACTACCTCTGCTTGATCAAATCCACTAAAGTACAAAATATCTTCTCACCATACATATCTCTTCCCTAGGTTGATCATAACTTGAAATTTACATCACACTTACTTCACAAATGATAAACACTCAAAACTATCAACTTCATCCCTTATATACTATTCATTAAGCCCTTAAGTTTTCCATCACCATAGGATTTCCCTAAATGACATACAATTCAACTTTTAATATTTATTGTTAATTCAAGTGCATCATACAACAATATTAAATGTATACAATAAATTTCTTATACCATATTGACTATCACAATGATTTACATAGAAATTTGAGTCTATGAGTGAAACACATTTTTAAAATGCACTTCCATCTTCTTGAATCTTCAACATACACTAGAATCAAATAATGTAATGCCCGATCATCAACTCCAATCTTTAATATTGGAAAATATAACTGAAACAATTTTTATATTATCATTAATGTCAAACCTTAACTGGTGAGATAGTTTCTATCTAGTAAAGTACTATATCATTTAATTGATGAAGAGGGTTTGAAAAGAGGAGATAACAAGAAGACCTAGTGAAAGGTTGAGGTATGAGAAACTGCAATGGGTACTTGATTAGTTGGCACATTGGAAAGGTAATGATTTTTTTATTTATAACACTAAGAGAAGAAGAATGTTGATTTGAAACATAGAAGAGATGAGGAAAGAAAGCTTGCAAGCATAGGCTTGACCGGAAAAAAGAGCAGAAGATTAGGGAAATTTACTGTAAGCCGAGTGATTGTAGTGTTGACTGAGCACTAGTATTAGCTGAGAAAATTTAGTGTTGATCGAGAATCACTAATTATAGAGTATCAGATAATTAACTAAGCAAAGACAATAATTTATGAGAAGAACAATTTTAGCGCTGACCAAGTTATCTAGTAATGACCAAGCAGAAGAACATAGTGATGACCAAGTTCTAGTATTTTACAATTTTTGAAAGAATTGAGATTCCCAGCTGACATAGTTGAACTCTTGGGATATGTAAAATGTGTTGAAGATAAGGATGAATGACCTAGAGTATTTAATGCATGGTAAACCATTTTCTTATGGATTCAAGGAGAGTTTTTGAGAAGTATCTAGAAGGATAAAAGTAAAGAGAACAAATTTTTGGAAGAATTCATTGAATCTAACCTAAACCTAAGATCTATGGAGAATATTAAGGAGAAAAATATTAAACTACCTAATCAAGGAGGTATACGTATGACCTAATTATACGTTATGCATAGAGGTTGATCCAGTTGATTGGTGAACCTAAGAAGAAGGCTAAGGGGAGTTGTGAAGAGCTAAGAAGAGTTGTGAAGTGGTTGTGTGAAGTGATTTCCAAGTAGATCAGAGATGGAGATGAAAATGATGGCCAGTCAGTGGATCAATATATGAGTTACATTAGATCTATATTTTTAAAGTAAGTTCTATGTTTTAGATCAAACCAACTATTACTTTCTAACCATTGTATCAGTCAAAATCCTTTAATCAAGGTTGACCTAACAATCATTTGAAAATCCTTTAATCAAGATGACATTATAATGGGATGTTTTTAAACCCTATAACAAGGCTACTCCTAATAGGGTCACACCTAATAGTGTGTATTGTAACCTTTAACAGGGTTGGCTCCTTAAAGACCTCACTTCAAAAGAGTGAAAAATTTGGTAGCATGTTACTCGTGATTTTTCCCATATTGGGTTTCCACATTAAATATGGTGTCATACTTGTGTGAATGTTATTGAATTTGTTTTACAGTTAAGAGTTTTATATTCTACAAGTTGATTACTTTTGGACAATTGACTACAAGTTTATGTTTCTGATTATATTCTATAGAGGCCGATTTGATTGTTGAATAGATCTAAGCTGGTTGAAGTATTGAAAAGTTGAATTGGTACATCTAGACCTAGGGAGAATTGATTCACCCTCCCCTCTTAGTTATTCTAAAATCATTCTAACAATTGGTATCAAAGCTTGTGGTTCTTGTAAGGAAAATTTTTGGAGGTACTTGAAGCTAAAGATCAAGATGTACAAAAAGGAGGTACCAAAGCTGAACAAGGAGAACCTCCCTACATGGAAAATTTTGATGAAGTTACACCTAGCTAGAATTGGTGATGCAACAAAATACTATGTGGAATATGAATACATAATAGTACTAACACCTTTGACATATCAGAAGATGAAGGAAAAGAAAAAAAAAGAGGCAATGTTGGAGATTGCATCATCCCTAAGTTATCTTGAATTTGAAGACATCAAGGATTGTACTAATGCAAAGAAAATATGGGACACACTGATAGCTATCTATGGTGGAGACACAAATGTGGTAAGAGATAAATTTTAAATCTTGAGAGGTAAGTTTGATGAAATGAGAATGTTAGAAGGTGAAACTATTTTTCAATATTGTGCCCAAGTTAAAGAGGTAGTGAATGCTATTAGAGGAGTTAATGGAAATATTGATGATGTGACATAGGAAAGGGATGGTGGATCCAATTAAGGATAGTCCAAACCTTGCAACTTCAAAACAACACAATGGAATAACACAACACAAAAATTGTTTCAACAAATTTTCATTAACATGCCCGGTTTTAAGGCTTTCTAGGTTAGGGCCTATTACAATCAGAAACAATTCTACAAGATCATCAAGATCCAATACAATTCCAACTAGTTTAGCTCTAAAAACTATCAAAAACTAATGAAAACCCTAAGGTAGATCTAAACTTGAGCTCAGAAGCCTCCAAGAAATCTCCTTGTCTCCAAGTGTGCAAACCACTAGCTCTGCTATTACAAACTATTAGATAACAATCTATCTGCAAGATCTCACAAGATCTTTTCCATAACTTTGCTAATCTACTACCCTCAAATCTACTTTCATGATCCCTCCAAGTCCTCTAAGTCATGCCTAAATAACTACCCCAAACATCCCTTAAATACTAATCATCAGCAACAAGTCAGCTGCATGAAACCATTAACTCCTAATAAATATTAAATACAATACAATTCAGCTCTCAAATAGCCTTACAATAATTAAATTCAACATGTTGTCCTATAACAATAGCTACCAACAATAAATGTACCAATTCAACCCAAAAAAATCACACAAAACTCCAACATAAACCAAAACTACTGAGCACCAGAGAAACAACTGAGCACAAGGAAAACAACTGACCAAGCCAAGAAACACCAAGAAATGCAAGCATTACCAAGCACCAGTTCCATCAAGCACCAAAAGTCTCACCGAGTTCCTTTAGCGACCGAGATTCCTTCAATAACTGAGGCCAGTAGTTAAGGCTTCAACCAAGTAACATTGGCCAATAAACACACCACCATGCAGATTCATCAAGGACCAAGAATGCCCCTGCTTCAGACACCCCAGGTTTGAAATATGTTCATATGTGACAAGAACATCTTCTGGTAGTCAGCACATAAACCCCAAACTAGTTCTTCACATACAAGTCCTCCACCTTTTCACTTTGCATACTCTTCCACTTCAGCTTCCTCTATCTCTTAAAGTCTTTCCTTGATAACACATAGGTCTGTTCTCTAAACTAATCATTTATTCTCTCAGGATCTACCAACTCAACTCAGCTACCAATACTCAGACTTCTCCTACCGAGTGTTGTATCCAACAAAGGCATCAGGGAAAACTTCCTATCATCCTTCTCAATAGTAAACACATTCTTCACACAATCATACATAGCTCTGCAATCATATTGCCAAGATCTATTGAGCAATATATGGCAACTATTCATCGTCACAATATCACATAACACAAGATCCTTATACTAGCCAATCTGAACATCAACAAAGAATTGTTCTCTTACTTCTAGAGCATGATCATCTTGCAACCAGCCAATCCTATAAGGATGTGGATGTCTCATTCTATTCAAACCAAGTTTTTGAATCATGTCCTTAGCAAAAAGGTTATCAGTACTACCGCTACCAACAATAACATCAAAAATTTTACCTCTATACTACTTCACCAAGTCCTGATCAAGTTACTCCTCTAACAAGGTTCCTCCTTTGTACTGAGCAATGTTTGTCGAAGCAGCAAGTTCTCAAATTCAGGTTCATTCTCAACTTTTTCATTCACCACAGCAGTTCGTCGGTCACCAATATTTTTCTATGTGCACTCAAAAGAATGGTGCCCATCTTCACCATAGTTATAATAAGTTCCCTTAAATATAACTCTACCTATCTTCTTCTTTAGTTCTATAGGTTTTTGTTCATCTTCTACAGTAATCAGTTTATCCTTCACTGAGTGATCAATATTTTCCTTCCCTCAAAGATTACCATGTTGTTTCCTCTTCAACTTATCTTCTACCTTCAGAGCATATTAATAAGCATCTTCAATAGAATCAATCTTCAACATGTCTAGCTCATCCACCAGAAACAACTCTCATGATCTCGGTGACCATGTCATTCTTCATCAACTCCATCTTAGATCTGAAATCTGATTTCACCTTCTCTATAATCCTAGATTCTAGAGTATCACAAAGGTCTGCAATCACTCTAGGGTCCAATCTTCTCAAAGGCATCCTTAAAGATAAGAGAAACCCTCTACCAAAAACCCTACATTGAACACCTTGTGACAATCTCCAAGTTGTATGCAAGTTAGATTAGCCTGCCACCTTGCACAAACAACTAGGGAAAAATTCCATAAGTTCAGTGCCATAGATCTAGAGCTCAGATCATACGATCTCTTCATCAACAAAATCAACTTCGCAAGATCAACCTTGCTAGGTCAACCTTCACTCCACAAGATCAACTTAGCTCTAATACCACCTGACCCAGGCAAGGGTGGTGGATCCAATTAAGGATAGTCCAAACCTTGCAACTTTAGAACAACACAGTGGAATAACACAACACAACAATTGTTTCAACAAATTTTCATTAACATGCCCGACTATAAGGCCTTCCGAGTTAGGGCCAATTACAATCAGAAACAATTCTACAATATCATCAAGATCCAATATAACTCAAGCTAGTTCAACTCTAAAAAGTATCAACAACTGATGGAAACCCTAAGGCAGATCTAAACTTGAGCTTGCAAGCCTCCAAGCAATCTCCTTGTCTCCAAGTGTGAAAACCACTACTCATAATATTGAATCTACATTGAAATCTCAAATGGTTCTTCATAAGTCAAAGAAATAAAAAGAAAAATGTGAACAATGATAGTGAAACTTCTGATGATTATTTTTACAATCTTGACGCACTTATGGCTAGAAAACTATGAGAGGAAAAGGAAAATTTAAAAGAAAACTTCTTATAATTTTTTTTCATGTAATAAAGTTGGCCATATTGCAACAAGATGTCCTAATAGGAATGACAATGATGAAAGAAGGAAAAGAAAGTAAAAATTAAAAAGGGATGAAAAAGATTATAGAAGGTATAAGGACTACAAGGACAAAGGCAAGAAATATTGTTATATTGTTGAAGATGAAACAGACAGCGAATCTGGTGAATCTGATGATCATGATGTAGAAGTTGTTTATATTACTATGAAAGATGATTCTGATAAAGATGAGAAAATTGCACTTATTTCATATGTAAACTTAAAGATGATAGATGGATAATTGATAGTGGTTTCTCACATCACATGACTGGTGATAAAAGTAAGTTTGAAATCTTAAATCATTACAAAGGTAGCAGTGTTAAGTTTGGTAATGATGCACCATGTCTTGTGAAAGGAAAAGGATCAATAAGATTGACTGATAAGATCAGATGTGAAAATAATTATTGCATTGAAAGAATTAACTATAATTTGTTGAGTGTTGTACAACTAAACAGTTCTAGTTATCGAGTTGAATTCCATCACAAAATGGATAAGACATTTGATGCTATAGGTGTTGGAAAAATGGTTAGCACTCCTCTTGGGATTCATGACATGGCTTAACCACCTCTTGTGTCTTCTATAAGTCTAGTGGTTATATCAGGCATTAACAGGTTGATCTTTTGGTGTAATGACAACTGCTACTTGTAACAAGTCATATTAGAGCTTGGTCATAGGTTCGAATCCCCTCGGGTAACGTTGAGGGGGAGATTGTTGGAAAAATGGTCATCATTCACCGTGGGATTTGTGACATGGCTTAACTACCTCCTATGTCTTCTATAAGCCTAGTGGTTGTATCAGACATTAACAGGTCAATCTTTTGGTGCAATGACAACTGCTACTTGTAACAACAAGTGAACTAATTGGAAGTGGAGAACGGATAAGAGGTATTTCTTTTTATCTATATCTATTTGATGATACATGTTTTTTTGCACAATTTGATGATGTATGGTTATGGCATAAGAGTTTTCATGTGAACTTTGATGACTTGCTAAATATTAGTTAGATTCAAGGAGTAAGAGGGTTACCAAGATTGAAGAAACCTGATAATGTGATGTGTAAACAATGTCAATTGGGAAAAATGAAAAATTATAATTTCAAGAGAAAAACTTATACTTCTGATGATATTTTGAAATTGGTTCATACTGACCTTTGGGAACCTATTGGAGTGAAAAGCTATTGTGGTAATAAATATTTCATTATGTTTATTGATGATTACTCGAGAATGATTACTGTGATGTTTCTTAAAGAGAAATATAATGCCTTTCAATTGTTTAAGTGGTATTTGGAAAAAGTTGAGAAAGAAACAAGTAAGAGCTTGAAATGTCTAAGATTTGACAGGGGAGGAGATTTTATATCAAATGAGTTCAACATATTCTGCAATGATATAGGAATCAAGAAATAAATTTATGCACTAAGGACCCCTCCATAGAATGGTATAGCAAAAAGAAGAAATAGATCAGTCATGGATTTTATTAGAACACTGATGATAGAGAAAAATTTTGCATAAAAATATTGGAGAGAATCTGTAAGTACAATTGTCTATACCTTGAACTGAGTACAAGTCAAGAAAGGTACAAATGCTACACCTTTTGAGTTATGGTATGGTTATGCACCTAATGTGAAATACTTTAAAGTTTTCAAAAGTAAATGTTATATACTCAAGGACATTAGGAATGGAAAACTTGATGCTAAAAGTGATGAAGGTATATTCCTAGGATATTCCACTAAGAGGAAATATTAGAAGTGTTTGAATTCTAACACTAACAAAGTTGTGGAAAGTGAAAATGTTAGAGTTGATGAATATGAGAAAAAGAATGAATTTGAGTGTAAGCAGGAACCTAAAGACTACAGATCATTTGTATACATGAATGAAGGAGATCCTAGAAATTTATCTAAAATAGAGAAAAAAGTTGTCAAGAAATAGGAAGAGTTTGTCAATTTACAACAAGAAGATGTCGAGCATCAGGAGGTAACTTCTGATAAATTAGAGGAGGAATAAGAGATACAAGATGAACATGAAGTTAGTCTACTTGATGAACCTGAAGATCAACAACAACAAGAAAGGAGACAAGAGCCTACAGTGGCACAACATGTGAGAACACATCATAAACTAGTTCAAATCATTAGAGCTAAAGAATCTAGAGTCATGACAAGAAGTAAGTTGCAATACCAAACATGCGTATTATGTGAGTTTGAGCCTAAATCAATAAAAGACTCTTTAGTTAATGAATATTGGATTCAAGCCATGAATGAGGAAATTGAGAAGATAGAAAAGAACAACACTTGGACACTAGTACCTAGACCAAAGGACAAGAATGTTATTGGAACCAAGTGTATGTTCAAAAATAAGTTGAATGAGCATGGAGAATTCATAGGGAACAAGGCTAGACTGGTATGCAAAGGGTATGCTCAGGAAGAAGGCATTGACTATAGGGAGATATTTTCCCTAGTTGTAAGATTGGAAGGAGTTATAAATCTACTTGCATATGCAGCTTACAAAGGATTCAAAGTGTATTGAATGGATGGAAAATATGCACTTTTTAATGGTATATTGTAAGAAGAAGTATACATTGAACAACTAGAAGGATTTGTAGATCCAAGAAAGAAGAACATGGTTTGTAAGCTACACAAAGAACTATATGGATTTAAACAAGCCCCTAGAGCATGGTGTGAGAGATTGCATAATTACTTTGTCAAGATTAGTTTTGTAAGGATAAATGACAATAACAATTTGTTCTTGAAGATTGAACAAGGTAAAGGGATATATTTGTTGATGATATCATATTTGGAGGAAAATATGCACTATGTCAAATATTTGCAAATGACATGTAAACTGAATTTTAAATGTCTATATTTGGGGAGATCAAATTCTTTGTTGGTTTTCAAGTTTATCAGATGAAAAAAGGTATCTACATTACTCAATCAAAATATATCAAGGAGATACTAAAAACCTTTGGCACAGAGGAATCAAGACTAGTAAGTACACCCATGGCTACTAGATAGAAACTGTCAAAGAATGATGATACTGTTGAAGTGAATCAAACCTTGTACACGTCAATGATTGAAAAGCTACAATATGTTGTTCACAGTAGACGAGATATTGAATTAGTAGTTGGGATTGTTGCAATATTTTCTACCAATCCTAAGGAGAATTAAATGATGATAGTGAAAAGAATACTAATATATCTAAAAGGAACAAAGGACTATGGATTGCACTACAAGACAAATGACAACTTTGAACTAAAATTTTATACTAAATTAGATTGGGAAAGAAATGTGGATGATAGAAAGAGTGCAAGAGGTGGAACATTATTTCTAGGTAAGATATTATTTTCAAGGAAAAGAAAGTAATAGAACTGCATTTCTCAATCTACAACAAAAGATGAATATGTAGTAGCAACAATTAATTATTCAAACATAGTGTGGATCAAGCAATTATTGAAAGGTATGAAGGAAGAAATCTCTAAGCCTATTGTTATTTTTTTTGATAATAAAAGTGCTATCAATATATCAAAGAACCCTATGATGCACACTAAAACCAAGCATATTGATATCAAGTATCATTACTTGAGAGAGCCAGTTCAAGACAAAGAAGTGAGATTGGAGTATGTGAATACAAAGGGATAGTTAGCAGATATATTCATTAAATCTTTACGTAAGGATGAACATGAATATATTAGAGGTAAATGTGGGGTGATTCCCCTAATTGAGGCTACCTAAATCAAGTAGGATCATTGCATCAAATGTATTAATCAAAATATCTAAAAAATTGATGCAAAGAGGTTACACTTTACAAGTTTCCTAAAGTTGTGAAGCATAAAGCACAAGATGTTGATCAGTCATAAGAAAGACAACAGAGGAAGAATAAAGTTTAGAAAGCTAACACAGATTTGTCTACATGGTGAAGATGAATGAGAAGGATGAAAGTGTCTTTGGCATTATTGTCAAAGAGGGAGATATTTAGAGAGATTTATAAGTTTTACCATAAGCAAATGAGGGAGAGATTTAGTAACTTGAGGAAGCATATGATAGATTCAGTAAAATGGATGCACAAACAAAGAGGGAGAAATATATCTAAGAGGGAGATGATATTTGGATGAAAATCAGAATGAAGCTAAGGATATTAATGAAGATTTGAATACACAAAGAGTTGATAGAATTTTCTTCTATACATACTATTTTGATTTTATGGTAACTAAGCATATGGTATCATATGGTTTTGCCTTTAATGCCAAAGAGGGGGATTTTTAGAAACTACAATTGAAACAATTGTTATATTATCATTGATGTCAAACTTTAACTGGTGAGATAGTTTCTATCTAGTAAAGTACCATATCATTTGATTAATGAAGAGAATTTGAAAAGAGGAGATAACAAGAAGACCTAGTGAAAGGTTGAGTTATGAGAAACTACAATGGGTACTTGATTAGTTGCCACATTGGCAAGGTAATGAGTTTTTTTTATCTATAACACTAAGAGAAGAAGACTATTGATTTGAAACATAGAAGAGATGAGGAAAGAAATCATGCAAGCATAGGCTTGACTGAGCAACAGAGAAGAAGATTAAGGAAATTTAGTGTAAGCCAAGTGATGCTAGTGTTGACCGAGCGCCAGTATAAGATGAGAAAATTTAGTGTTGACCAAGCATCATTAATTAACATGTATCAAATAATTAACTCAACAAAGATAATAATTACTGAGAAGAATAGTTTTAGCGATGACCATGTTATCCAATAATGACTGAGTAGAAGACTATAGTGATGATCGAGTGCCGGTATTTTAGAGTTTATGAAATAATTGAGATTCCTAGCCAACATAGTTGAATTTTTGGGATATGTAAAATGTGTTGAAGATAAGGATGAATAACCTGGAGTATTTAAATCATGGTAAACCATTTTCTTATGGATTCAAGAAGAAGTTTTGAGAAGTATCTAGAAGGATAAAAGGAAGGTGAATGAAATGTTGGAAGGATTTGATGAATCTAACCTAAACCTAAGATCTATGGAGATGATTAAGTGATAAAAGATTAAAATGCCTAATCAAGGAGGTATAAGGATGACCTAATTATAGGTTATCCATAGAGGTTGATTCATTTGATTGGAAAACCTAAGAAGAAGGCTAAGTGGATCTGTGAAGAGCTAAGAAGAGTTGTGAAGTGGTTTCTTGAAGGGATTTCCAAGAAGATCAGAGATGGAGATGAAAATGAAGGCTAGTTAGTGGATAATCATATGATCTACATTGGATCTATATTTTCAAAGTGAATTGTATGTTTTAGATCAAAACCTACTATTACTTTCTAACCATTGTATCAGTCAAAATCATTTAATAAAGGTTGACCTAACAGTCATTTTTAAATCCTTTAATCAAGGTGGCATTCTAATGGGATATTCTTAATCCCTCTAACAAGGCCACTCCTAATAGAGTGATTAAATCCTTAAACAGGATCACACCTAATAGTGTGTATTGTAACCTTTAATAGGGTTGGCTCCTTAAAGACCTCACTTAAGAAGAGTGAAAAAATCAGTAGCATGTTACTGGTGGTTTTTCCCATATTGGGTTTCCACATTAAATCCTAGTGTCATACTTGTGTGAATGTTATTTGATGTGTTTTATAGTTAAGAGTTTTATATTATGAAAGTTGATTACTTTTAGATAGTGGACTACAAGTTTATGTTACTATTATATTATATGGACACTTAGTTGATTGTTGAATAGATCTAAGTTAGTTGAAGTATTGAAAATTTGAATTTCTACATCTAGACCTGAGGATAACTGATTTACCCCCTCTCTCAATTACTATAAAATCATTCTAACATTTAATAAACCTCATCACATCATGACTGACTTAACCTTGATCATCATAACAATTTCATTGATCATTGATCAAATATTTAATCACTTTCGCACAAGAACTTTTAACACTTCAACCTGTTAATAATCCTAACTTTGTTCTACAGTCTTATGTCTCACACTCTGGTCATCTGAAATAGTTTTGATTAAAATCATAACATCCAATCACTATTAGAAACCATGTCTTTTAACTTTATTTCAAGACATAACAAAGATTTGACAAACCACTCAAATCATGTATCACCTCTCACTAACTGTTCTAGCAGTTGCACTGTTAACCTTCCTCTAAACACAACTTACTCACTCATCAATATCAACATTAGTGGTCATGATTTAACATTTTGATACATCACTAAGTTTCCATATGAATCTCTATAACTGAAAATCATTAAAACACTTTGATCATCATTCATATACTCAATAACATACTAGAAACACTAGGTCAATACTTGACATCAATGACAACTCAATAATTGATCCTTATGCAATCAAATCTATCCTATTGTAATGATAATAGTCACTTTATTATTACTACAACAATTAGCATCAATTATGCCAACAATCTCCCCCTTTGGATTTGATGGAAACACTCTCCTTTTATGTCTTCATGGAAATACTCTCATCAATACCAACAACACTAGAAACAAACAAATGTTCTCAATTTTGACTAGCACTTGATCTTACAATTACTCCCCCTAACACTAAACTTTTGAACAATCTTTTTTACATATATTCTCTCTCACACACTTTCTCCCCTTTATATAAATTATCTCTCCCTTTGAAAATAATGCCAAAGGTATCAAACACATATGAAATCTATTTTTTTTTAATATGACTCAACAAAATATATCACAAACTACTCCCCCTATGGAGTATCCTCACTATATCAATCATGTCATAAAGATTGGTGCAGGAGCACCTAGGACATAGGCTAGTGTTCTAATCCAATTTTGGATTGTACTAATCCTAGCTATTTTAGGAATGTAAAAAAGACTCCATGATGGTCTAGGCAATGTGGTGAAGTTAGTTTCTTAGGTTAGTTTTGGTTTGGCTTAGTCAAACTTCAAATGAGAGCCAAGTTTTACATAAGGGCTAGTATAGTCCTAGTAAGTGGAAAAGAGCCTAAGGTTGAAAAAGACCTCAAAATGATAGTAAAAGGATAAAATAAGCCTAAATGAGCCTTGGAAAATTTTTTATAACATTATATTAGGTTTTTAGTGGTTTGGGAGTGAGGAAGAGCACTTAGGAGAAAGTTGCTAAAAAGTTGTCATGACAACTTTTGCAACTTTGCAAAGTTGCATGACAATTTTTGTCCTGATGAGACCGAATGGTTAAATTATGTCAAAATGAGGTCCTAACCACCTACACACATGGGAGAGGCCTATTTAAATCTCAAAAATCTTGAATCGTGAGATTGGACAAGTTTTATAATTATTGGCATAAGCAAACAATCATTGTCATAGACAGTTGAAGCACAATTTTATTGTTTCTTTGCATGAGTAGGATATAATGGAATGGATTACTATTTTGTTGAAGAGAATTAGTAAGTTTTAGTAATTTTACTTCCATTTCATACAGGAGTGTGATTTTTTAATCAATTTTGTAGGTTTTTTGTTTATTGTTTTGTTCCTGCTAGTTCACTAGCATGTACATAGGAATATTCTTGAAAAATGACTCCCCCATAAAATCCTACTATGTGTTCATCATGGTCTTTTGGTAAATAGAAGTGGAGTCAATGTAAAATTTAAATAAGATAGTAGGAGGTATGGATATATATTTTTCCATATTTTTGACCTTTCCCTTAGCGAGCACAATAATTTCCCAACTAGGACCAAGGAGATGGATTGTAAGGTTACTTGCAGTGGTGACTATGAAATCTGATTCCAAGACATTAGAGATGTGTATTCAGATGAGATGGGGCCTTGGTGAAGAGATAGAGCTTTGGCCAATCCATATGCAAATAATTTCATTTGAGTGAATAGAGAGCTCCTAGAAGCCCCTAAAACCCTCATCAAACCCTCATAGTTAGGATAGGGTACTATACAGAGGCATAGAGACCCAAGACCCATAAAATCTCTTAGGGTTTTCTGATTTATTGAATAATCCATAATTATTTTGGGAATTTATTGAGGGAAATTTTTCAAGAAAGCCAAAAAACCCAAAGTAAAAGACCTAATTTGGGGCTCAAGGGCTACAAGGTTGAGATAGACAATTTTGTGAGATCGGTAAAGAAGAGATGGATAGGTATGGAAGAAATGTGTCAAGAACTAGTTAAGGAGATGAATTTGATTACCTCCACACCCTTGCAAGATTCTACACTTTATTAGGAGGTTGAGTACACTTGGTAAGATGGAAGTTAGAATGAGAAGGGAAGATATATTTGAATATTGATAGGTCACCTAGAGAATGAGAGTGGTTTTACATTGATTGAGGACTGATGTGCCTCTAAAAGGCCATCTTTCTTAGTTCTTTTTATCATCCTTTCAAACAATTATTTTGCAAACATACATGAATTTATGGTTTTCAGGCATACGAACTTATGGTTTTTATATATATGTTATATATATGAGAAGACATTAAATAGAAATGTGGATAGTCTAAAAACATGGTATTTTCTTGAATTCATGGACATGAATGGTATAATGCAATAGCTATACATGTTGATAAATTTTTCCTTTCCTATGCTATGTTTTGGGTAGTCTTCGTCCTGTAGCCATATGACTTGCAAGAGTGTTAATTAGAACTTTACACCTTTTTCCTAATATTAATGATAAGAATATATGGGAGGTTATGTGCACATTGATTATTTTGTAGGTGTTTACCATGAGCATTTAAGGAATGGCATTGTGGCTCTGGAACAGTCAAAGCCAACCATGGATTGCAAGATCTTCGCAAGCGAGGCAAGTTAATTATTATTTTCTGTTGCATGCAACACAGATTTAGTTCCCTCAACATGCTATATTCCAGGGAGATTTATTCATGATAAATGTTGTTTCTACTCTGAAACTTTATGAATTTGTAATGATCCTCATTTATGGAGTGATCTTAGATTTAGGAGGTAGTTGTAGTTTTCCTTCAAATAAATGACTATTGTAACTCTTCAAGAGTTAGTCAAATGAGTTGATTTTCATAACAGAACTATTGTGATATTGTTTTTAATCAAGTGTAATCATTTTCCATGAATGAATAGAATGTACAGTTCAAATTTAGATCTTTTATCTTGATTGTATTTTCCATTCACTCATCCAAGGGGGCCCACTTGGTGAGTGAATTGCTATGTTAGAGTAGAATTCATTTTCCTATTCATTTCTAAGTAAATTAGAACTCTATTGTTCCTACGGCCACTGATAACATAATTGGTAGACTGTTCCTGCAACATAGGTAGTTAGAGTAACTCCTACCCATGATTACATGCTTTATTAGAATAAATTCATTTACTTGTTTTAGCATAGTTTTCCTGAAGCTTAAGCATTTGAATTCTGTAGGATAGTCTTAGGATTGAGAGAGATTGAAGCATATACTTTGTGAATGCCATTCCAAGTTTACGTCCCTGGTTGATAATTAAATGAGACTGAATAATTCATTTAGAAACCAATTAGTGTTTCCAATCCTGAAATAGGCAGTCCATTGTTGTGGGTTTATGATACCATTATTTGGCCAAGCATTTTTGGTACTGTTGCCAGGGATGGTGTTAATTCAAACTTATCTTAGTATTTACATTTTCAATTCTAATAATCTAGAGCTTAGTCTTAAGAAAGTATTTTATACATAGAAGGAGAGACCACCTTCGAAGATTTCTTCCTCGTAATAATTAGGAGGAACCATTTGATATTTTTCATCCAGAGCCTGAGAAACCCCAAAATGAGAACAAATAAGAAGAACCTTTTAAAAATCCATTTTCTGATGCTCAAGAAAAAATATCCTCACCATCATCCTCTAAAGAATCGCTGCATCTGAATGACCTTTTTGATGAACCTGAATACCAAGAAAACCCATTTTCTCTTATTATCTATCAGCCACCACCACCAGGTCCTCCTCCAAGAATGGCTAAGCTCACCTTTCCTTTTCCTATCCCTACTCAGCAAGGTAATCAAAATTTGAAGAACATACCTAACGTTGCACTTCCCAAATTCTACTGCCTTATTATAGAAGACCCTGAGACCTTCCTCTTTGATTTTGACATCCTTTGCAAGGGTTACAACTACACAACTGATGCTCACAAGATGAAGTTGTTTCCATAAAAGAGGCTTCCTTAAGATGGTTCATGTGGTTGGGTGCCAATGGTGTAGCAAATTGGAATGCAATGAGCAATCTGTTCCTTTCAAAGTATAAAGAATATTGTAGGGGTCAAGATTTGGAAGGTGATGAAATTTTTAAAATGTCCCAAAAGGAAGATGAAACCTTCAAGGATTATGTCTCAAGGTTCATGTTCAACCTGCAGCGTAACACACAGTACCAACTAAATTAGGAATCATAAAAGAATCTTTTTATGAAAGGTGTATATGATGCCAGCATTAAATCCCTAGGTCTTATGTCAGGTGGTGACATCACTTTGAAAAATTAGGTTGACATAAAGAATATATGTCTAAATTATTCGATGGATACTTTAAAGAAAGGCAGGGGACTTAGAGACCTACCACATAAGTCCAATGGTGGTTTGGGGGTATCCAAGATGGAGCTATCCAATCTTCTATCCAATTTTAAGCAAGACATCATAAACAACATTGCTACTCAGTTGGATAGTATGCAAGCAAGAAGAAAGAAGGAGGAGGCAGATGCCATGCTAGCCGAATTATGCTCTCATTGCAGAGAAAAGAAGAGGAATTGTAGGTGCAAGACAATTGCATCTATGGACACTAATCCAATTCCCATTGAATTTAAAGCCATAGATGCGGAGAATGGAGTTGTTTTTTATGTTTCTCAAAGGTTTCCATGGGATCAGAAACAAGGTATGCCTCTAGACCCCTTGAATAATTTTGGTTATAATAATAATAGTAGTCAATGGCCAAACCATAACCCCCAAAATTCTACCCCTCAAGAATAGAATTGGAATTATAACTGGTCTAACCAAATGCCACACTATAACCAAGCCTACTAGCAGTAGCTTCCATTTAACCCATACCAACAATAGTTTAACTCCTGTCAGTAGCCACAACAAAATAACCAATGGCATTCATATCGTAACTGGAAACAACAATCTTAGTGGGGACCTAACTAGCCTAGTCAGCAACAAGTGGTCATGCCTCCACCTCAGTAGAAAGCTATTATGCCTCCACCTCCTGTAGCCAATAATAACCCTCAAAAGCCAACACAACTTCCTATGCAACCAACTCCAAATCCTAACAACAAGCAACAAACTTATTCCCTACAAGTAAATGATATCCATCTCAGATCAGGAACTACATTGTCTGTACCTAAGGAGCCTATAATAATTGAAGTTTTTGATGCTGAGGACATACCTAAGAACCAACCTACTGATGTTCCACCCATTCCTCAATCTTCATGAGTATTAAAAAATCCTCCTTATCCACAAAGATTGTCTCAATTAGCTCCTCCAAAAGAAAATCCTATAGCAGCTAATTTAATTTATCAACTCAAGAAAATGATGGTACACATCCCCTTGTTGGATTCCCTTAAAGAAGTCCCAATTTATAACAAGCCTATAAAAGAAGCCTGTATTAAGTAGCCCGGAAGGAATAAAAAAGACCTTGACATTGTCCATGTTTTAGGATAGCTTTCTAATCTCATGCTAAGAAAAGTCTTAATGCCCAAGTACTCTGATCTAGGGAGTCTAGTAGTCACCATTCATATTAATGGTATTTAAATACAGAATGTCCTGATTGACCTAGGAGCATCAATCAATGTAATGACAAGGGAAGTTCTTTTAAGCTTTAGCATTATTGGTTTATGAGATACACCTACAATACTGCAATTAGTTGATAATTCTACTATTAAGCCAGATGACATGGTTAAAGATATTATTGTAACAATAGATTCATTAGATTACCCTTCATATTTCATAGTCCTGTCATCCAAAGCCACTCTGGGAGGATATCAATTAATCCTAGGATGACCTTGGTTAGCCATAGCTGATGCTTGCATTGCATGTCACTCAGGAAAAATGACCATATCAGATGGGATAAATACCAAAAAGATAACTCTATATTCTCCAGAAAAACTCCAAGTAGAGCTTGACCAGGTTGTCTGGCCAGATTTAGGTGATGTTTCCCTTGAAGAAAATTTAGTGCAATAGCTTATGGTCATTGATAGAAATCCATTTATGGTGTCACAAGAAGAAGATGATATACTAGCAGTAATTCTCACTATCTAGTATGATTCTAAGGAATCTTCTTATGCTATCCCTAACTGTTCCCTCCAAACCATATTTCCCAAGCAGACCTTACCTCGGTCTCTTGCAACATTTGATTATCTCCACACCTTGTTGCCTCATGAAATAAAATCACCATCAATAGCATAAATTTTGATGCTGGATAAGGCCAAAAGAGTTGAAATTTCCTTAGGAAAAGAGTTGAATGTTAATAAGAATATCACTACATCTTAGTTGTCTAGTCTTCTTAAACTTTTGCAAGAAATTCATCAAGCCTTTACATGGGACTATACTGATATGAAGGGGTTATACCTTAAACTTTGTACCCCTATAATCTATATAAGGCCTGAGTGCAAGCCAATTAGACAAGCCCAAAGGATAATTAATCATTCTTTGAGAGATATAGTGAAGACAGAGTTGTAGAAGCTCCTTAATGTAGGTTTCATTTATCCTATTTCTGACAGCTAATGGGTTTCTCCTCTAGTAATTGTCCAAAAGAAGGGGGTGAAATGGAGAGTTTGTGTCTACTATAGAGAGCTTAAAAAAGCCACTTAAAAGGATCACTTTCCATTACCTTTCATTCATCAAGTGCTTGATAATCTTGCTAGTAAAAAGTATTTCTCATTTCTAGATGGCTTTAGTGGATATACCAGATCTAAATATCACCAGAAGACTAGGACAAGACAATGTTCACTTATCCATGGGGAACATTTTCTTACTTGGTCTTACCATTTGGATTGTGCAACTCGCCTGCTACTTTCCAAAGAGCAATGCTTGTTATTTTCTCTGACATTTTTGCTAACTGTGTTGAAATATACATGGATGACTTCACTGCTCATGGCACTACATTTAAGGAGGCATAAGCTAACTTGGAGAAGGTGCTCAAGAGATGCCAGGAATATAACCTCTCCCTTAACAATGAGAAGTGTTACATGATGATGGAAGAGGGAGTTGTCTTGGGACACTACCTTTCATCTTTTGGAATCTAGGTTGTGTTGGGACTCAAAATTTCATGCTCATTTTGAGTCACAAGTTGAGGAAATTGTAAAAGTTTGAAGCCCTATAAATGCTTTTCATGCATGTGTACCTGACTATCATTTTGAAGCCTATGAGGTGCTCTAGGTGTTTAACACACTCCATTCAGTATATGCATGCATTCTATGATGTTATTTTATCATCCTGAATCATTCGGTGAAGTCCCATTTTGAGCAAGTGTCAAATTGCACAATTCTGCCTGTGTCAAACAAAGTACAGGAGCCCAGTTTACCTTTGAATATCTTGTGTCCTTAAATGTTTCATGACCCGCCACTTTGAGGATGTTTAATATGCATATCAAAGAACCTATGTTCCAATTTTCAAGTCATTTTGAATCCATTTGATTAGGTTTCGAACCCCTCAAAGTTGGTAGTTTGTTGTTGTCATGCACTTGTGTAATTGTTCAAAATTCTGGAAGGGCCTGTTTAACCATTCATATCTTTGACTCAGTTGACCCTATTGAGAAAATTCCTTTTGCATCATATTCCAGTGGTCAAATAATTCCTATGTTTCAATTTTGAGGTCATGACGAATCCGTTTGCTCAGTTTGCAAATGCAATTCCAAATACAACTTCTGTTGTTTTACAAGTTGTGAAATGTGCAGATTGATCTGTACCCCTGTTTGTGATGTTATAACTTTTGATTTGTGATTTATGAGCCTAAATGGGTTGTACCACTATGTTCTACTTTGAAAGTACTACAATTATTCCAAGTTATAAGTCTTGATGAATCTTTCAACATACTTCGCCAGGGTCATTCCATATGCACAAATCATTGCTTTACTATGTTTCCCAGTTTGCAATTCTGAGAGCCTATCTTTGTTTGATTGCCAAATGTGCCCTATTATTTGTCATGAGCCCTAATTTTGGAATTATACTCTCTGTATGAAAAAGAATAATTCCCCTATTTTTGGATCCTGATGTCATGTTTAAACTAGTTTTCAAAGCCGATTCTAAACTCGGTTTCTATGTTTTTCACTGTTCTAAATTCTAAATTTATCTAATGAGTTGACTTTGGTGACTAATTGCAACTACTTGTTTGATCATTTTGGTGAATTGATTATGGATTCATAATCCTTTTATGATGGCAGCTCAGTGTCCAGGATGCCAGGTCTTGAAAGTTTCATCTGGTTAGTTTTAAAAGCCAGTTCCAGAGCCAACTTATGTAGTTTTGACAAATGCAGACATAATTGTTTTTTAAATGGCTATGTTTGATTATTAATTTCTTTGGGCTCGAATCTTCTAGGAGGTTCTCCTTTGGATGACATGTTATAATGTTAGAAGGAAGCATGTGTGCTTGGTGGCATGTTCTTGTGAGGCTGTGTAGTTAGTTTTCAAACCCTATTTTGGAGGACAATTGGTGTTACTTGGCAATTTTCTAGAGAAGTAAACAATGAATAATGGACATCTTTTTGTGTGTCATGTTCTTCTCATTGAGCATTTCCATCTTGTTAAATATAGGAAAATGTGAGGATTCATGATTTGTCTCAGTTATTATCCTCATCAAGTGTGAAAGGAGCACCTAGTACGTGTTTCAATGCTGGTATTGTGCTTATTCTTCAGACTGGTGTGCCATATGTGTCAATGAGTTAGAGTCTAACAGAGTGGTGTTATATTCCATCATGTTAAAGGCACTTGAAAATGTTTGAACAAGGTAATGTGACACATATAAAGTGAAATGAGGAGGCTACCAATAAAAGGATTGGAAGCTCCTAGATGGAGCCATTGAAGAATATGGATGAGAAAAAGGTGTGCATTGGAGGCCAGTGCCTGATCACTAGATCTCCCGTGAGTATAATACCAACGTAGGAGGAGTTATCTTTATGTAAGGCATGTGTATGCCTTTGTGTGAAAAACTAATTAATGAATGAGGCTCACATGGAGTTTGAGCCTTGTGTTAATTAGAGATAGAGGGAGCTGCTCATGTATTGCAGAAAAAAAAGAATAGATGATTGTGTAGGTAGTGCAGTGGTGCCTCACACAAAATCCATAAAGGGTGGTTAGGCAATGAGATGGGGGGTTTCACCCCATAAGTAATGGCCATCATGCAAGTATGAAAGAGGGGACCCAGTGTCTGGTGTTTCATGCACTTCATGGACCTGATGGGACAGGGACTTGCCTTAAGTTTGTGTTAGGCATTGGCATGTGAAACATTGGATGCCTCATGTACAGGTGAGGAGGCAGCCTACACCAGCACATTGGTGGTCACTAGCTCAAGACAAATCAATGCTTGGGCCAACATTATTTTGGAGGTTGGGATCCTAGTTTGAAATGAAACTCAGACATTGCTAGCGCAATAAGGAGGTGCCTGCGTAAGTTTGAGGTGGGCATTTGAAGTAGAATGGAGGCTTGCGCATTGGGGGCTCCCATTTTCCAAGCAAGGTGAAACTCCACGCAATAATATTGGGGGTTGTCTATTGGTATGAAACACCATCTGGCTTTCATCCTATGTCTACAAGAGATAGAAGTGCCAGCATAGAACATAATGAATTGGAAGCCAGTGTAAGCTAGATGGGCATGGGTTTCCAAAAGGGAGACACCGATAGGATATATAGAAGCAAGGCTCACACAAAATGGGGTGTGTTTGTTAATTTGAAATGAAGAATGTTAGTCATGTAATGGGAATTACATTTTGGGATTGAAACTATGCCTTAATCAAATGCACCATGAGGACTATTTTGGAGAAGGGAGGACCCATTTATATTGGGGGAAGGATTATTTATGACTACAAACATGGAGAGGCTCATGTTTTGAAAAGGGGCCATGCACCGAATCAAAATGGAGGTTGCTACGTTGAGAAGCCCACGCAAGTGTAAGTTAGCACTCACACATGTGTTAAAGGGAATGCGCAATGAGCTTGAGAGCTACCGCCGCCAAATGTTTTTGATTGATAGCGTAGGTGTGAATAATGGATAGGCCTCATGCAACATGTAAGAGACTGTACATGAGTGCTAGAGATGAAAAGGCTTGAAAGTACATATTGCATCATCCCACATTTGCATAGGGCTAAGAAATTTTAGTGTTTTTATACACCAATGTTCACTATGTATTGTAAGTAAAGAGCTAGGCGGCTCTTGGTGGGCCCACTTGGTTGAAGCTCTCTATGCATAGAAGGGCCCATATTTTGAACCAAAAATGTGTTGAAGGCTTTAAAACTCTAAGCAACATTATCCCACATTGCTCCCATAATGGACTTCTCAAGTGCATAAATACAAATCCATTTGAATGTAAGGTAGATGAAGTGCTCGAGGCTCTTCTCACGTGACCCTCCATGTGGGTGCCTTGATTTTTGTGATGGTAGGCCCAGAGGTATTTTTGTAGATGTGTGATGCTGATAAGGTGGATGAGTGGACACATGTCATGTTGTCACACAATTACACAATGAAATCCGTAGTTAGTGAATCATTTAGATAATTGGAGGTAGCGGTCAACTAACCATGTTCGCGCAATCACCAGATGGCTGGCGGTTAGGACTTAGCATTCCAAGATTAGGAGATACACCATTCACTAGTTCTCCAAGTCCCTGTAGTCAAGGAAGATTCATTCTGAGATTTGGAGATAGGCTTGGTCACCAGATCTCCAAATGCAATCCGAGGTCAAGAAATGACTTGGAGATTCAAAGAATAGCTATTTCGCCAGATCTCAGAGCTTAACCGTGGTTAGTCAAGTGATTTGGAGATTCAGAGATTGTATGCCATTTGCCAGTTCTCCTAATCAGGGGGTTAACCTTGAGTTTGTCCATGCACCCAATCAGATGATGACACTTGGCACTTCCTAGTGGCTTGTGTGGCTAAAATTGTAGAATAATATAAAATGATAAATTTAAAAGTGCAGAAAAGATTTAGAAAAGTGGCATAGTCTGAACTATAGAAAAGATTTAGAAAAGTGGCATAGTCTGGACTATAGAAAAATATTCAAAAATTTAAATGATGAGCTTGTTCATGGATTAATTGCCTAGAGATTCATTTTTTGTGAGAACATATAAGTGTTATATGTTTCCGTAAATAGGAAAGGCTGAGGAATCCAATGGCAATGATGATTTTTAGTTTCAATGAAGTGGATGAGAGCAGTTTGGGTTCAAATTTTGAGGACAAGAATTAAAATATGAATCAGTTTATTGATGAAATGATTGCAAAATGTGGTTCAATTTGGAGAATCAGTTGCAGGTCATAGTGGAGAGGAATTGTGGAGATATTTTGTGCTAAATGGACAGCTATCAATAGGTTTTTCAACTGACTCTCATTTGCTATATCTCATTTTTTCTCTCATTTGTAAGAGGATGTTGAAAATTTATGTTGCTAGGATAGCTTCAGTCTTTTGAGTCATATTGTTTGTGTTCATGGTCTTACAATGTATAGTTTCAGGTGAATTTTAATGAAAATAATGGAATCCCTATTCAGTTCTTGTTATGTCTTTGTGTATCTGGTCTTAGTTCTTGTGTGTCATTTTGTAAGGCATTTTGATGCACTGGCTATGAGGTAGCTGTGGTCTTTCTTTTTAAGTTTCTTTCAAGGAGAGATTCAATCTTGAATACAAGTTATGAGAATTTAAGGTTTGTATATGAATTTGATGTCCAGGTGTTGAAATGAGAGGAATGGTTTGCAAGGCATTTCATTCAGGTTCTTGAGTTGGAGTTAGGGTTTTCTGGGATTGCATATTGGTTTGACTCTATTGCCCAATAGATAAGGCATTGATCTTGGCTTGAATAGCATTTTTCTTCATCAAGCATTAATTGAAATCATTTTACTTTCTTGTTGTTATGAAAATTCATGTCTGATTGTATTCAAGGAGTATAATTAATTTATTGATTCCTTGAAGAGTGAATCACTAGGTTGCCCCTCCTTAAAAGGGAAGAAGGATGAAGCTCCTTGTATCAATAGTTCTTTCTATTCTTTTAATCATGGCTTATCTAGTTAAACTCTATTTACAGTTGATTTTGGTCATCTGCAAAATGTTTCATAAGTTGGTTAAATAAAAGGTGAATAGAAGAACAATGTCCACTTTTATACATATTGTGTGATCAGTCATATGTTTTAGGTACACCCACCTAGGTCTATGGAGCCTGAAGTGTAGGAGTTTCTCCTTGTTAATTAGTCTTTTCTTTCTTGAAATCAAGAGTCTGAGAATCAAAGAATTCTATCTAAGCACTCAGGGTTGTGTCTTAGGATTCAGCAAGAAAAATAGCTAACAGGTTGATCCGGCAAAAATTGAAGTCATCACCACACTTCCCACACTGGCCAAGAAGAAATATGTCAGGAGTTTTCTTGGCCACACTGGTTATTACAGAAGATTCATAAAAGATTTTAGCCAACTTGCAACACCTTTGTACAACTTGCTGAAAAAGGAAGCCGAGTTTGAATGGACATAAGACTATGAAGCATCATTTCAACAGCTGAAATATGTTTTGACAAAAACACCTATTCTCAGAGGACTTGGTTGGAAGCTAACATTTCAAATCCACACTGATGCATCTGACTATGCCATTAGAGTAGTCCTAGGATAGAAGGAAGGTATTGTTGAGCATGTTATTTACTATATTAGTAAAAACTTGCAAGGTACTGAACTAAATTATATTGTCACCAAAAAAGAGCTATTAGCAGTCGTCTATGAACTCAACAAATTCAGGCACTACATTACAAGTTATGAAGTATTTGTATACACTAATCATTCAGCCATAAAATACTTGATGAACAAGCTTGCCATCAGTGGTGGATTAGCATGCTAGTTACTCCTCATGCGGGAATTTGATATGAAGATAATTGATAAACCAAGAAAGGCTAATGTGGTGACCAATTTCTTATCAAGATTACAAGTACCAGATGATCCTATAGCAATTGATGATAGCTTCCCTAATGAACACTTTTTTTCCATTGATTCTTTCAATCCATAGTTTGCAGACATAGAAAACTACCTTGCTACAAGAAAAACACCACCTCACTTCTCACCGAAACAACACTGACTTTTGGTTGAGAATATTTTTAACTTCTCATGGATATCAGGCTTTATGTTCTATATAGGTGCAGACCATGTCACCCAAAGATGTATAAGAGAGGATGAGACTTATGACATCCTACAAGCATGTCATGATGAGCCATGTGGAGACCATTTTGTAGCAAAGAGGACAACTTATAACATTCTGACAACTAGATACTACTAGCCTAATTTTCATAAAGATGCAACAAAACATACAAGGCACTATGATAGATGCCAATGCATGGGGTGCCCAAAAAAGTCTGATGAAATGACTGTGTAGCATCAGGTAGTGATGACACCATTTAATAAGTGGGGTATTGATTTTGTTGGACCCATTGAGCCATATTCTCATCGGAAGTCATATATCTAAGTATGTACTAACTATGTGACAAAGTGGGTCGAAGCTAAAGCTATGAGGCATGCCAAGGATCAAAAAGTCACTGAAATTCTCTATGAATGCATATTCACAATATTTGGAGTACCATGGGAGATAGTCATGGATCAGGGAGAATAATTTACCTCAAATCTTATCCCAGAGTTGATACAAGAATATATGGTGCACCATGGTAAATCTTCACCATATCACCCCTAGGCCAATGGTCAGGTAGAGATAACCAACCAGGAGATAGAATCTATTCTAATCAAGATAGTTGTTGTTCACAAAAAGGAATGGGCTAGCCATCTTCCTAAAGCCATTTGGGCTTATCACACAACATTGAAAATAACAACTGGGTTTACCCCTTTTGAGCTGGTGTATGGAAAATTTGTATCCATGCCTATTGAGTTTCAGCATAAGATGCTTAGAATATCCTTGCAACTAGACATTGATCTTATTAGAGCCCAAGAAGACCAATTATTACAATTGAATGGGTTAAATGAATACAAGAAATCCACACTCCACAACATTGAATTGATCCAGCAACAAAGGAAAAAATGGCATGACAAATTCATCTGAGAAAATAAATTTTCCATGAGTGATTGGGCACTATTGTATGACTCTTGATACTAGCACACGCTAGGAAAATTTGAAACCAGGTGGCTTGGGCCCTATGAGATCATCTCAGTATTTGATAATGGAGTAGTTCAACTTTCTACCATTAACCCTGTATGGTTCAAGCTACTTGTCAATGGGCATAGACTCAAACTCTACAACAAACCAGTTAGTCATGAGGATTTCTTGTAACAATTTCAGCATAGTGATGACACATTCATTCTTGCAGCTGAAGAATCTGGGTCTCCTACCCAGATTTCTATCGATTCTTGATTCCATTCAAGAACTTCATAATAAACATTTCACATTCTATGAAATTATTTCTCTGAAATAAACTCCACCTCACCTTCTCTCTCAACCATCCTTCCATTCCACCATCACTCTATCAATGCAAGTGATACTTTTTAGAACACTTTTCCTGCAACTCTTGCCAGGTACATGCCACATACCTTTAGACATATTTTATTTTATTCATTATTTATTAGGAATGTGTTTCATTTTAATTTTTCCTCTTACATGTCTTGGCCTAGTGGGACCCATGCCTTTACTTAGTTGGGGGGGCCAAAATATTCTATTTTCAAAAAAAATTCAAATTAGCATGTAAACATTGACTTTCTTGTCTTTATGAGATGACTGCCATCATGTGCTTGTTAATATATCTTTCTATGATTGCATCATAATATATGTAAGGAAATTAAGGATATTAAAGTTGAAGTTTAACTTCTAATGATATGCTCATGGTGTGTTCAGGGTGGTAGGCCTTGACATGAGTGAACCATTATGAGATTTGATGCAAGTGAAAATATCATTAGATTTTGTGCACTTAACTCTTTTAATTTCATGAAGTAAGTAGCATTTGGTATGCCACCTTTTTCATTTGCAATGTATTGTGCCATAAAACTTTGAATTCTTTTGATTTTCCATTGTTGTGCTTTGTGAAAATTCCAAGTTTCTAGAAAATTTAAATTTTTTATTCATAACAATGGGAGGAGATCTTCAGAGGCATGAGCCAATGGATCATAGGGTTTTGTTGGGAGATGTGTCTAGTTGTGAAATGTTCAGAAGGAAAGGATGGTTGGACTACTGCTTGAGTCTTCAGGGGTTCTATGAAGAAGTTTCTCTACAATTTCTAAGCACTTTGAAGGATGGATTTGTAGTGGTCAAAGGTTTAAGAATTGAATTTACAGAGGATATTATGGCTGAAGTGACTAGTTTTCCATAGGAAGGCAAACAGTGGGCAAAGGACCTCAACTTTCATTCATCTAGGGCTCAGTTCACCTTGCACAGTGACCCCCAGCTAGATGTAGATAAGAAGCAAGGTACTTATAGACTATCCTTACCCTTGGAATTCATTCAGGTAGTTGCATTCATCATCTAGTGCTTCACTTGTAGAGGGTATTACAAGTATTTGTATGGCCTACATTTCAAAATTCTAAGTCATCTTCGGCTCAAAAATAGACCGGTAAATCTTCCCAGCTTCCTATTCAATATTATGAAAAAGAAAGCTTCCTTAGTTTAGTCAAGAAAAGACTAGTCTATTTTGCATCATTATTTGATAAAGTTAATTATAGAGAGAGAATTAAATAAACAATTGATTGGGACATGAGAAGAATTTCTGCAAATGAATGAGGTATAACCTAGGATGGTCAGCCCTAGAGGCCAGGGTGTTGGTAGAAGAGAAAAAACATCCACTAGGGTTTGTAAAGTCATCCAAAGGATAGAAAATATTCCTAAAGCTTCCTCTTCCAATTCTAGAACATCCAAGACAAGAACTTGCAATTTTGGTGCCTCCACTTCTAGAAGAAAGAGAAATAAAAATAAAGAAACTACTAATGTCCTTGAAACCCCACCATCTGTAAAGACTAGGTTCACCTCTAGGAGAGACAAGGGTAAAACTGCGGAGATAGAAGAGGGAATATTTAGCAGCAACCTGGTATTGATAATGATAATGTTGATGAAACCTTACATTCACATGGTGAAGAAACTCCAGAAAAGTCTCTGGAAGTAGCTACGGAGGAAATTACCACTAGTAGGAGGAAACAAAAGAATCCTCCATGCTCATCCACACCCCCAATAAGAAGAAGTGAAAGGATTTTTTAAAGTAACAGGGATGCTGAGGCTTTTGTTCCAATTGTTAACCTAGAATCTTCTAAATCTATGGAGAGGTCTTCTTCAGAGGAAATGATTTAACAAAATGTAGCTAGTGACACTAAATTCAGGAACCAGAACCTACAAACAGAAGTTAACCCTAGTGTTAACTATATTCTTATTGACAGTGATGAGGATTTTGAGGAGGCTGAAGAGTTTTAGAAAACTCTGTTAGGAAAGACATTCGTAGTGATTCAGAGGACTCTCCTTCTGAAGAGTACCCAGAGTTTGGAAAAGATATTATTGAAGAGGTGTTAGAAAAACTTAATCAAGATGGGTTAGAGACACTGGCTAAGGTGGAAACTAAATCTAGTAAGGAGAGAAATGTAGTGAGAACCCTTGTTCTAGGGAAAGGAGAATCCTCTGCACCAAAAAGCATAGTAAAAACCCCTCACCTGGCATTTGGCTGGGCAAATATTCTCAATCAAGAACCCTTACCACCACCAGATTTGTCTACACCCCTTGCTGCAAGGATAAATTCATATCAACAATTATTATGGGAAAGGCCACAATATAAATTAGAGAGGAAAAAATGGAACTGTGTCATTGATGAGGAAGGCCATCAAAGAGAGGAAAAATCAGATCAAATTGAAGTTTTGAAGAGATGGATTAATCAAATTATAGAGTTGATTCTTGAGCTTATGGCATGCAGATCACCATCTCTGGTGTATGCATTGTTACTTAAGGAACAAATTATTAATTTTAAATTGACAAGGATTGTGGAAGGGTAAGTTTCTCTATTTCAACCCCCCATGAATTTTATGATGCATTCCAGTCTGCTCCAATGACCCTAAAGAATTTATTATGTGAACTATACCTACATAGCTTGGCAGTACCAGATGATAGAGAATGGAACTCGCTCCTTTATGTAGGAGATGTATAATTAAGAGCAGTTATATCTTGGATGAAGAAAGAAATAAGCAAGGAGCATCAAGCTGTACCTTATAAAAATGATGAGATGACAACTCCCTTTCTTATGAGGCCTGAAGTTCAACATTCTCGGTGGACATTTCTAGACTATCTTTCTGTTACAGCAAACCCAATCAAAGCTAGAAAAGTGTACTCAGTAAGAGAGAAAGATTTTATAGATTAGGATCAGCATTCATCTTGTGATATTACAGTAGCAATCAGTGCCTCAAGATAGAGATAGATATAGATGCCGCATGATCTGAAGGCAAGGGAACCTCACCCTCTGCAGAATTTAACTCTTTCTACTAGAAGAGTCCCATGGTACATCATGTTGGGAAGGAGTCTTCTCAATTACTAGTTTCCATTAAGGTTTTAGCATCCTGTACTCCTACAACCATTGCTAGAAATGAATGATAGTGCAAAAGATCACGATATGTCTATAGAAGTCCAGTGGTGGGAAAGGCTTAGAGAAAATCATGGGTATTTCGATTATGTCAAACATGAGCCTGGAGAAAAGACAACTAGTGACTTGAGACTTTGTGCTAGAATTCAGAATTTCATGGTTGTTTGGAAACAGTAATAGTGCAGTTGGGGGGAATGATGGGCCTCTAAAATTCCATCTTTCTTAGTTCTTTTTATCCTCCTTTCAAATAGTTATTTTTCAAACATACATGAATTTATGGTTTTCAGGCATATGAACTTATGTTATATATATATATATATATATATATATATATATATATATATATATATATATATATATATATATATATATATATATATATATATATATATATATATATATATATATATATATATATATATATATATATATATATATATATATATATATGAGAAGACATTAAATAGAAATGTGGATAGTTTAAAGACATGGTAGTTTCTTGAATTCATGGACACAAATGGTATAATGCAGTAGCTATACATGCTGATAAATGTTCCCTTTCCTATGCTATGTTTTGGGTAATCTTCCTCCTATAGCCATAGGACTTGCAAGAGTGTTAATTAGAACTTTACACCTTTTTCCTAATATTAATGATAAGAATATATATGTATAAGGGAGGTTGTGTGCACATTGATTGTTTTGTAGGTGTTTACCACGGGCATTTAAGGACTGACATTGTGGTGCTGGAATAGTCAAAGCCAATTGTGGATTGCAAGATCTTCGCAAGCAGTGCAAGTCAATTACTATTTTTTGTTGCATGTAGTGCAGATTTAGTTCCCTCAACATGTTATATTCCTAGGAGATTTATTCATGATAAATGTTGTTTCTGTTCAGAAACTTTATGAATTTTTAACGATCCTCATTTATGGATTGATCTTAGATTTAGGAGGTATTTGTAGTTTTCCTTCAAATAAATGACTTTTTTAACTCTTCAGGAGCTAGTCAAATGAGTTGATTCTCATAACATAACTATTTTGATACTATTTTCAATCAAGTGTAATCATTTTCCATAAATGAATAGAATGCATAGTTTGATTTTAGATCTTTTATCTTGATTGTATTTTCCATTCACTCATCCAAGGGGGCCCACTTGGTGAGTGAATTTATCTGTTAGAGTAGGATTCATTTTCCTATTCATTTCTAAGTAAAGTAGAACTATGTTGTTCCTACAACCACTAATAATAGAATTGGTAGATTGTTCCTGTAGCATAGGCGGTTAGAGTAACTCCTACCCATGATTGCATGCTTTGTTAGAATAAATTCATTTATTGGTTTTAGCATAGTTTTTCTGAAGCATAAGCATTTTAATTTTGTATGATAGTCTTAGGATTGACAAAATTTTATGCATATACTTTGCGAATGTCATTCCAAGTTTACATCCCTGGTCGATAATTAAATGAGACTGAATAATTCATTTAGAAACCAATTAGGGTGTCCAATCCTAAAATAGGTAGTCCATTGTTGTGGGTTTCTGATACCATTATTTGGCCAAGAAAGGATATTGAGAGAATTCCTTAAGAGATAAGGGAGTAGCTTGTGACACCTTAATTAAGGGATTGGGGAGTTAGTGAGTTAGGAACCTAGGTTGGTCCTATTAGGAGAGTTTGGAAACTAGTGTGATCCAATCAAATTGGTATCAGAGCCTAAAAGATTAGGCTAGAAGAAAATTAATGTTGTATTTAGTTGAATCAAAATATTCATCAAAGATGGTTACAAATGTAGATTTGGCCAAGAAAGTGGAAGATCGAGAGGAGGAGAATAGACTCCTTAAGGAAAGGCTAGTAGAGATAGAGAGAAAACTTGGTCTTGTGGAGACTGAAATAGAATTAGTTAGAGAGAAAGTTAGAGAGGTGGAAGATAAGGGTAAAGAGTTGGAGGAAGAAGACAAAGTCCTTGAACCAGACCCTGTGTTAGAGGAAGAACCTTTCTTAAGAGCATTGAAGGCCATGAGTGGCAAGTCTTTGGAAGGAACACCATTGTTTAATGAAAAGATGGAAGTATAACTAGTCATGGAGTGGATCAAAGGAATGGAGAACCACTTTGAATGTGAAGGTATCAGTGAGGCCCAAAGAGTTAGAGTGGCTAAGTCAAGGATGTGAGGAGCTTCCCTCACATGGTGGAAGTTTGTGCAAGATGAGAGGGTAAAAGAGGGAAAAAATCATATTGCCAATTGGAAAGGTATGGTGGAAAAGTTTTGAGAGACCTACCTACCAGATGACTATGAGGTACAATTACACAAGAAAAGTCAAAACCTAATAAAAAAGGATGTTGAAGTGAGTGCCTATACAAAGGAGTTCCACAAGCTATATCTTAGGTCACATGTTATGGAAGATAAAATTCTAAAGGTGGCTATATATTTTAATGGGTTAAGATGATATATACAAGAGGAGATAAGCATCTTTATTCCAAGGACTATCCATAAATACTATCTACTTTCTCTTAAGGTAAAAGAGAATCTCAAGAAGAATCATGAATCCAAAAACCAAGGTAGAGGTAGAGGGAAAGATAATAGAGGCCATATAGAAGGCTTTGGAGGAATACATTAAGAAGGAACCAATATGAGTCTAAGCTCATAGAATAACAAGGAGAAGAAACCAACATCAAAGGTGGTTACAATAGGGGTAGAGGCTCAAGAAGAAACTATAGAGGAAGATCAAGTGGCCAAGAAAGAGGATCTTATTTCTCTTCTATGAATTGTTACATTTGTCATCAATATGGGAATTTTTCATATAGGTGTCTTAAGAAGGGTTCATCATCCCAAGGTGAAGATAAAAGAGTGAGATATGTACAAGAGAAGTCCTCAAATAGAAAGACTACTCAATTAAAATTAGATTTAAAGGTAGGAGATAACCTCATGGTTAGGATAACTCTCATCAAAGAACCAATTAGATAAGAACAAATCCAAAGGAGATCATTGTTTAGGATTAAGTACAAGATTCTAGGTAAGGTTTTTAAGATCAATATTGACTCCGGATCCACTAATAACATAGTTTCTAATGAGGCAGTCAACAAGTTAAATTTGTAAAGAATCTAACACACTAACCCAGATAGGGTCACTTGGTTGAACAAGGGTTAGCATGTACTAGTTAATGAGAAATATTGGTTGGAATTCACTATAGGGACGTATAAGGATAGGGTGGTGTGTGATGTCCTACCCATATATCATAGTTTAGGATCAAGTGCAAGATTCTAGGTAAGGTTTTCAAGATCAATATTGACTCTAGATCCACTGATAATATAGTTTCTAATGAGGTGATGAGTAAGTTAAATTTGAAAATAATCCTAGACACTAACCCATATAGGGTCACTTGGTTGAATAAGGGTTAGCATGTGCTAGTTAATGAGAAATCTTGGGTGGAATTCACTATAGGGAGGTATAAGGATAGGGTTTTGTGTGATTTCCTACCCATGGATGCTTGCCATCTTTTATTGGGAGGACCCTGGAAATTTGATAGGCAAGCCATTCATAATGGAGCCAAAAACTCATACTCTTTCAAGAAGGATGAAGTCACATTTAGGATTCAGTCAATTCTAGAAGAAGGGGAAATGAAAATAGTAGGTCCTAGTGTTCTCTTGGTGGGAGAAAAGGAATTTTTAAATACACTAGATGAAGGTGAAGGAGTGGGATTTACCTTAATGTTGAAGCCTAAAGATGAGAAAGTGGAGAAGAGGCCAGATTTACCCATAGAAGTTCAGGAGTTGTTGGGGTAGTATAAGGATATAGTTAGTGATGGATAAGTTGCCACCCTATGACCTAAAAGAGCCATAATCCATCGTATAAATTTCATACCAGGAGCCTCCTTGCCCAAAAAAGTTTCCTACAAAATAACCCCATAGCAAAATGAGGAAATTACCAAGCAGATACAAGAGTTGCTTAACCAAGGCCTATTAAGGAAAAGTATAAGTCCTTGTGTATTCCCCATATACTATCCCTAAATAAAGGAGGTACTATGAGGTTGTGTATAAATTCTAGAGCCATTAATAGAATCACCATAAGGTATAGGTTCCCCATTCCTTGGATAGAGGACTTAATGGATTACCTAGGAGGATCCAAGTATTTCTCAAAAATAGACCTTAAAAGTGGATACCACCAAAAAAGGATCAATGAGGGAGATGATTGGGAATGGATTTTAAGACCATAGAAGGCCTATATGAATTTTTAGTCATTCCCTTTTGGTTTTCTAATGCCCCTAGCACCTTCATGAGGTTAATTAATGAAGTGTTAAAGGACTTCATACATAAGTGGGTTGTGGTATACCTAGATGACATCTTCACTTTCATTAAAACTAAGTTAGATCATTTGATGCATCTAAAATTTGTGTTATAGAGGTTACATGAGGAAAAGATAACCATCAATTTAGACAAGTGTGAATTTATGAAATGGGAGTTAGTGTACCTTGGTTTTGTTATATCGCAAGGGAACTTGAAAATGGATACTAGAAAGGTGGATGCAATCATAAATTGGCCTACACTTAAGTCTTCTATAGAGGTAAGGAGCTTCCATGGTTTTGCACACTTATATAGGAAGTTCATTAGGAAATCCAATGAGATATGTGCACCAGTCCTAGACACCATAAAAGGAGGCATGAAAGATAAGTTTTAGTGGAATGAGAAAGCCAACTGAGGTTTTGATAACTTGAAGAGGAAGATAGATAACAAAAAAATCTCAGTCCTCCCTAGTTTTGAGAAACTATTCACTATGGAATGTGATGCCAACAATATTGCTATAGGATAAGTCCTAAGTTAGGAAGACAAACCAGTGACCTTCAATAGTGAAAATTTAAGTGACGCAAAAAATAAGTACTCCTCATATGACTTGGAGTTGTATGCATTAGCTCAAGCTTTCAGAATATGGAGGCACTACCTCCTCCCTATAGAATTTGTAGTATATGTAGATAATCAAGCTTTAAGCTTTCTAAACTCACAAGACAAGCTTATCCACAAACATATAAAGTAGGTAGAGTATATTCAATCCTACACATTCAAAGTCAGGCATAAGAAAGGACAACAAAACAAAGAAATAGATGCTTTGAGTAGAAGACTCTTGACAGTCCAAGAAATACAATTAAGGAGTATTGGTATAGATAGTTTCAAGGAACTTTAGCCAAATGATGAAGATTTATTAGCTACTTATAAGGATTTCAAAATAATTTTTATAGTGAGTATTCTGAGTTTACTCTTCAAGAAGGTATCTTTTTTAGGGGAGGGAAACTTTGTGTTCATGGAGGTTCAATAAGAGATAACCTAATCCAATAAAAATACAATGGATCACTTATTGGACATTTTGGTGTTAACAAAACCTTAGACTTGGTTCAAAGATACTACTATTGGCCCAAGATTAACAAGGACATTAAGAGGTATGTGGAAACTTGTATTATCTATCAGAAATCTAAGGGCACTTCATCAAATGCAGGGTTGATTCAACCCCTTTCAATCCCTAATAGACCTTGAGAGTGTCTTAGTATTGATTTTGTGGTTGGACTACCTAAGACAAAGCAAGTATTGGATAGTATACTTTTGATTGTAGATAGATTCAAAAAAATAGCCCATTTTGTGCCATGTAAAACCACTCATGATGCTTGTCACATAGCTAAATTTTTTCAGAGAATTATTTAGGATTCATGGCCTACCTTTGAGAATTATGTTAGATAGAGACACTAAATTCATGATTCACTTTTGGAAGACCTTGTGGTAGAAGCTTGGAAACAAACTTTATTTTGGGTCACCATACCATCCCCAAACATATGGATAGACCAAGGTTGTTAATATAAGTTTGGACAATCTCTTAAGATGTCTTACAAAGGAATATGGTCAAACATGGGACCAAGTCATCGCTCAAGCATAATTTTCTTATAATGACACCATAAATAGAACCATAGGTAAAATTCCCTTTGAAGTGGTCTATGGGATTCATCCAAGAGGCATCCATCAGCTCAAATATGTGGGAGATACAATAACTAGGAGTTTTTATGCAAAGGAACTTTCTTAGTTGTTTAAGGAAGTACATGACTTAGTCAAGCAAGCACTTCAAGATAGTTCCACCAAGGCCAAACAAAAACTTTATGAGAAGAAAAAGGATATTTAGTTATAAGTTAGGGATCTAGTGATGGTTCACCTGAACAAAGAAAGGTTATAAAAGGGGTCCCTAACAAGATCCAAATGATAATATTAGGCCCTTGTGCCATCCTAGAAAAATATGGGAACAATGCCTATAAGGTGGAGCTTCCTGCAGATATAGGACTCTCACCAGTATTCAATGTTGTAGATTTGGTACCATACAAAGGACCAATCACCATAGAGGATCATGGAAAATTTTAGGTTGTAGAAGATTTAGAAACTTTAAAGTTACCAGTCATACCAAGACCACAAGCAAAGAAGATCTTAAACTCCCAGCTTGCTAAGAAGACAAGCCATAAAGTATACATATAATATCTCTTAAAATAGTAGGTAATGGAAGATTTAGAGGCCACATGGGTATCCAAAATAAATTTTCACAAGTTTGGCATAGATCATAAATGTATCCCTTCCAATGGGACTTAACCTCTTTTGTTTAGGGGAGAATGGTGCAGGTGTACATAGGACATAGGCTAGTGTTCTAATCCAATTTGGGATTCTACTGATCCTAGCTAGGTTAGGAATCTAATAAAGACTCCATGACTTTCTAGGTTATTTGGTGATGTTAGTTGGTTAGGTTATTTTGGTTTTTCTTAGTCAAACTTGGAATGAGAGCCAAGTTGTAAAGAATGGCTAGTATAGTCCTAGTAAGTGGAAAAGAGCCTAAGGTTAAAAAATACCTCAGAATGATAGCATATGGATATAATAATCCTAAATGATTCTTGTAAATGTTTTTATAACATTATATTAGGTTTGTATTGGTTTTGGAGTGAGGAAGAGAACTTAGGAGAAAAGTTGCTAAAAAGTTATCATGACAACTTTTGCAACTTTGCAAAGTTGCATGACAACTTTTTTCGTAATGAGACTGAATGGTGAAATTAGGTCAAAATGAGGTCCTAACTACCTAAACGTGTGGGAGAGGCCTATTTAAACCTCTAAAATATTGAATCCTGAGGTTGGACAAGTTTTGTAATTACTGGCATAAGCAATCAGTCACTGTCACAGATAGTTGAGGCATAATTTTGTTGTTTCTTTGCATGAGTGGGATCTAATGGAATAGATTACTATTTTATTGAAGATAATTAGTAAGTCTTAGTATTTATACTTCCATTTTGTATAGGATTATTATTTTTTAATTATTTTTGTAGGTTCTTTGTTTATTATTTTGTTCCTGCCAGTTTACTGGCTTGTACATAGGAACAGTCTTGAAAAATGACTCCCCCATAAAATCCCACAATGTGTTCATCATGAATTTTTGGGAAATGGAAGTGGAGTCAATACATAGTGTACATAATAAATTAGGAGGTATTAATATGTGTTTTTCCATATTTGCAACCTTTCCCTAGGTGAGCACAACCATTTCTCGGCTAAGAACAAGGAGATGAATTGTAAGTTACTTGTAGGGGTGACCATGAAAGCTGATTCAAAGATATTGGATATGTGTATTGAGATGAGATATATCCCTAGTGAATAGATAGAGGCTTGTCCAATCCATATGGAAATCATTTCCTTTAAGTGAACAAATATCTCCTAGAAGCCCCTAAAACCCTCATCAAACCCTCATAGTTTGGATAGGGTACTGTACAGAGGCATAGAGACCCAAGACCCACAAAATATATTAGGGTTTCCTAATTGGTTAAATAATCCATAATTGGTTTGGAAATTTCTTGAGGAATTTTTTTCAAGAAAGCCTAAAAATCTAAAATAGGAGACCTGATTGTGGGATCAAGGGCTACAAGGCCAATATATACAATTTGGTGAGATTGGTAAAGAGGAGATGGAAATGTATGGACAAAATGTGTCAAGAACTGGTTAAGGAGATGAATTTTATTACCACTACACCCTTACAAGATTATACACTTTCTAATGAGGTTGCGTACACGTGGAAAGATGGAAGTGAGAATGATAAGGGAAGGTATATTTGAACATTGATAGGTCACCTAGAGAGTGAGAGTGGTTTTACTCTTATTGAGTACATTGAGAGAAGTCTTTAGGATAAAGGGGAGTACCTTGTGAGACCTTGATTAAAGGATTGGGGAATTGGTGAGTTAGGAACCTAGGTTAGTCCTAGCAAGAGAGCTTAGAAACTAGTGTGATCCTATCAAAGATATTCATTGGAATAAAATTGGGTTAATGCATCTGCATCTTCATTTTCTCTTAATTCATAATAGATAGTAGAATGACTCCTATCTTACCTCTTAGATACTCAAAAGAATCCTTAGGTAATAGATTCATTAAAATATTAGAAACATGTTCTTTAGTTGGAACAGACTCCAAATTTACTTATTTCTATTGTACATGTTCTCTAAAAAAGTGATATTTTATAGCTATATGCTTAGTCATAGATTGGATCACCAAGAACTTAGAAATATTAATGGTACTTGTATTGTAAAAATAGATAATGACCAATTCAATTACCTTTACTTGAATTCCTTCCAAAATCTTATTAATCCACACATCCTATGTACAATTAATTGCAAAAGTAACATATTCAGCTTTACTTGTTGATTGTGATCTATAATTCTTCTTTTTTCTTGTCCAAGATACAATCCTATCTCCAAGAAAGAATGCAACACCACTAGTGTTCTTCCTATTATTAATATTGTAATGGTAGAAAACATGGATATAGGTAGGCTTTTTAACAAGGTACCTAATAGAGATCCTAAGCCAACATTCCCCACAATACATATGAATTGATAACAATGTAAATCTGGAAGTACTTGAAATTAGATAAGATAAAATACATACCTCATAAAGCTGATCTAGAAATACCTATTTTTTGGTGTCTGTGTTCAGTTTCAGGAAATTTTGCAACTAGATCTGGGAGAGTAAAATAGAGATAGAGAAAACCCAAAAAGATTTTTCAATTCTGAGGAAGCTCATTCTTGACCCGAATACGGGGTAAGATCTTACCCTGGACTACAATCTTACCCCTAAAGGTCATCCTTGACCTACACTACACTGATGAAAATGTTGTTCACAGATCTTGGAAGTTTGGCAAAAAGGGTACTCAGATCTGCTCTACAACTCCCAAAATAATGACTATAGATATCTGAAAATGGTGTTTTTGGGGTGGCTATATAGGGTTTTTCCTTTGTCAAACCCCTGTTTTGGTGATCTCCACCTCCACAAATAGCCGAATGTAATAGAATGTGTGTGTGTATTGAATGTGTAATGCCAAGATCTAATCCTCTAGACTAAAACCCTAACATGAAAGGATATGAGAAAGCTATTGGTACTCAAAAATGCAACATGGGTTTTGATTACCATGTTAAAATTTTGCAATTTGAAGCCCTTTAAATACTTTTCATGCATATGTACCCAACTTTCATTTTGAAGCCTATGAGGTGTCCCAAGTGTTTAACATACTCCATTCAGCATATGCATGCATTCTGTGATGTTATTTTATCATCCTGAATCATTCGGTGAAGTCCCATTTTGAGCAAGTGTCAAATTGCACAATTCTGCCTAAGTGTCAATTTGCTGAAGCAGGCCCTATTTGCATTTGAATATATTTTGTCTTGTGATTGGTCATGACATGTTAGTTGTGGCATCGTATTGTAGACATGGGAATGAGTCATCATGCCAATTTTCAGCTCCCCGTGTGCCCGTTTAGTCACTTTGCCAGAGTCATTCCATTTGCAGATTGTCAATATTCTCTGTGTGCATTGTTTAGATTTCCAATCACATTTTTTATCATAACTCAAAAAATAAAAACTAGGTCAGGCTAAATTTTACATATGTTTGAGCTGACCATGTGTGCATTGTACAATAATTTTTTTTTAAAAACTTAGTTTGAAAAGCAAAAGTTATGGTCCTTTGAGTACTGGCAGCCATCAAAAATCAGCATTGCTTCATAAAGTTTAGTCCCACATTGCTCCCAAATTCAAAATTTAAAGTGTTTATATGAAACTCTCCAAATATATGAAGTAAATTAAAGTGCTGGAAGCTATGCTTGCCTAGGCTTGTGCATCTACCTTAGTTTCCATGCTACTGGACCCAGAAGAAATTTTGTAGAAAAAAGGGACACATGTCACTTAGTCTCTAAGTCTCACAAAGGAAAAAGCTCATTCTGATATTTGGAGACTCAGTCTCAAAATATCCAACTCTCCAGATCTCTAGATAATTATTATGAGATTTGGAGACTTAGTCTCCAAATGTCAAAGTCTCCAGATCTCCAAATAATTATCTAGAGACTTGGAGACTTAGTCTCCAAATCTCCAAGTCTCCAGATCTCCAAATAATTATCTAAAGACTTGGAGACTTAGTCTCCAAATCTCCAAGTCTCCAGATCTCCAAATAATTATCTAGAGACTTGGAGACTTAGTCTCTAAATCTCCAAGTCTCCAAATCTCCAGATGCGGATTTAGAGATCTACAGACTAAAGGAAGTCTCCAAATCTCATAAAGAAATATAAAGAGAGGAAATCATTATGAGATTTGGAGACTAGTCTCCAAATCTCAAAATAGTTATTCAAAGATCTAAAGACTAAAGGGATTTCTCCAAGTCTCTAAATGAAACCATGGTTAAGGAAATGGTTCAGAGACTTAGAGATTCATGTAGTCTCTAGATCTCCAGATGGACTGAGGTTAAAGATGGGTTAGTCCGAGCAGCAAATGAGAAGATGACAAGTGGCAAGTTCTGGTAGCATGTGTAGATTTTAAATGTTTTAAAAGATTTAAAAAGTTATAAAGTTCAGACTTTGGAGAAATTTCAAATTTTTTTAAGGACAGAGCTGTTCACAGGAAAATGTCTAGGAGATTCATTTTTTATCAGAATATGGTAGTATAATATGTTTTCGGAAACACCAGAAGATGACAGATGCAATGATGGTAGTTAAGACCAGATCAGATCAAGTTGCTGAGGATAGTAAAGGCTTTTAAATCTGTGACCAGATTTTGGGGAGATTTTTCTTTCTTCCAAAATTGATTGATTTTGCAAATCCCGCGGGAAGAATGAATCAGAATTGCATGGTGATAGGAAAAGAGGGTACAAAGGACTAAATCACATTTCAAGGAAGAGCAAAGGACAAATTAATCAGATTTCCAGTAGATGAGCAGATTTTATGCAAAAAAAGACAAATTTATTAGATTTTAGAGATGCCTGAGAAGATCAGATTTTCAGAGAAGAGAGAAGGCTATGAGATTAGATTACAGAATGGACAGGAGTTGGTCAAGTACAGATTTTAGGGTTTCTTCTTCTTCTTTTTATTCTTTTCTCTTCTTAGTTGTAAGGGTTCTTGGTTCCTATTTTTTTTTGGTTCCAGTTCCTGTGACTGCTCGGTTGTGAGCATGTCTCTAAAGGATGAATCTTGAATATCTTTCCTATAGAGAAAATTTTTCTTTCCTATGTCTAGGTCTTTGAACTTTAAAATTTTGCATGTATTGAAATAGGATTATGGTCAAAGAAGTACATTGTAGTTTCTCTCAAATTTTGTTGTTGTCTTCTCATTTTTATGTTATACTCTTGTATGTTTTTATTTTTCAAGCATGTAAAACATACCAGTTGCAAGGTAGCTTGTCTAATTGTTTATGAGTTTCTTTCAAGGAAAAAATTAAATTTTCATGAATAGTCTCAGAGAGTGAACATGATTATCAGGATTTTGATGATAACAGTATAGGAGTGACAGAATGGTTTGTAAGACACTCTATTCAAACTACAAGTGATTTGCAAGGCATTTCACTGTATTCTTTTTAATCTCTTCCTCTGGATTTACATACAGTAACCTAATCAATAGCATCTCAGAGAGTTTGATGATGAAGTGCTTGATAGAGTTGTATTTGAAAATCAGGTGACACTTTATAGTAAAATTAATAATGATTTTTGTGGCATGAATACTAATCAACATTATGATTATGGAGATGCATTTGAAGGTTTTGGAGTGTTTTTAGAATTTGATGATGATGAAATGTGTGAGTATAAATCTGATTATTCATTTGAACTCCAACTGGCTACTCCTGAGTATATGCAAAGTCAAGGTCCGAATGATAATTTTTATCAAGTAGAGTATGAGACTTTTGCATTTTAGATTGATAGCATGCGTGAATCAGTAGATAAAGATTAGTTCCAGTTTGAGTGTAGTATTCATGAGTATGTTGAGTCTTATTTTCATAGTGAGCAAGATGAACAAAGTGTTTCAAGAACGATTAGTGAAAATTTTGTGTCCTCGTAAGAGAGGTGGTGACTCTGTGCTAGAACGAACCTGAGGTGTGAAGCCTTGTTTCAGATTTCAGTCTAATGTGAAGAGAACAACAAAAATCAGAAAAAGCTTTTAGGTATCCTCCATTCAATATTTTATGTGTTCACATGGTCCTTATCAAATGGTTTTGTCATTAAAGAAAGGACATATGAAAGTGAAATTATATACTTCTGGTTTGAACCGTGAGTTAAGTCATAGGTGTGAAGTATGTTAGAAAGGTTCAATGACAAAAGAAGGTTAACTTTGAGTATAGATTTCCTGTCACTGGTCTTGAAGAATTTCAAGTGTGTGTGCAAAAGTTGTAGCTAGTAATGAATATTTACAGGATTTCTTTTGTCAAAGGATACATGCCATTTTTTTACAATGGCATACCTGATTTTCCTAATGAAATCCCTGATGGAATCAGAGGAAATTTGCCTAAATTTAATGGGAACCATCTTGTTTCAGCCAGTCACCATGTTCATTTATTTAGTGACTTGATGTGTGACTTTGAAATTGCTCATGAGGATGTGCATATGAAATTGTTTGTTCAAACTTTGGAAGGTAATGCTAGAGACTGGTTTTCTTTTCTACCAACATGTTCTATTTCATCTTGGAGCGAGTTGCATTTAGTCTTCATGGAGTAGTTTGCAGAAAGGGTAAGCATATCTGATTCTTATAGTAAGTTTTTGAGGATTCATATTGAGAGTGAAGAACTTGTTCCTCAATTCAATATCAGATTTACAAAAGTTTTGAATGAGATCCCTGAAAGTTATAGACTCAATGATCAAGTGTGTCTAAGTGTCTACTTCAATGTATTTGATAAGAAAATGAATTACTTATTGAGGGATAAAGAACCTAAATCAGTATATTAGGCATTTATGATTGCGATGGATATTGAAAACAATTTGAAGTATGGATTGACTACATGTCATTTTTCCATAAATGTATGCCGGTATAATGAATGTGAAAGAAAAGAAGAATGTAGTGTTGATCTCTCAGTTTCAAATTAGTGTATCAACACTTCTGCTATAGTTTATAACCAAGTTGAAATTTCAAATCACGATATGTGTATAAATACCGTTGAGTCTTTTTCTATTGATGAAATATGTGTTCATGATGCTACAGTAGTAATATATGTTCCAGACTTTGATAGAATTGTGCAATGTGCTGATATTTTGAATTGTGAATTAGCTCCAGTAGTGAGTTCTTGTAACACTGATTATGAACATGACATTATTAGTGTTTCTAGACATGAAGTTGCTGCATCTATATCTCAGTCTTGTGCAAATGAAGAGGCTGAAATTTATGTCTCTGATGATGAATTTGAAGTTGTTGACTCAACATTTCAAGAAGAGTCGGTAACACAAGATGAAGAATGTGATTCATGTGCATATTAGTCACAGTCAGAGGAACATAGTGCTGAAAGTGGTTATTCAAGTGAGAATGAAGAAGGCAGTGATGTTGAGATGTCTTCGTATGAGTTGGATACAACATGGGAAGAAGAAAGTAGTGATGGAAGTGAACACTCCTTTGAAAGTGAAGGTATGAATTCTTTTTCTGAATCTAAAAATGAGAATGCATCTCAGTTTTTGCATTATACAAATCAGTTTGAATATGAAGATTTTGAGAGTGATTTGTCCTCAAAGTATGAAGATAAGAAAATGGTGATTCGATGTGATATCAATGAACATGAATATTTGAATGAAAGGTTATCTAATGGTTCTAGATTAGATAATGAAGTTGCAGCATATAGCAGAGAGTTTAGGGTTCAATCATGGTCATGTCGTAATGGTTATACTAAACAAGATAATGAAGAGGATGTAATTATGGACACTATATGCTTGGTAGGTGATATTGACAATGAATCTTCATATAGTTCTAACTTTTCTTCATATGCTGAGAGTCTCCATGAAAATGAAATGGGTAGTGAATTTAAAGTGTTTACTAATGCTATATATGATGAGGATTTTGATTATGATCAACCTATTTTTTGTCATAATGTTCAAAGAGGAGTATTGCATAGAGTTATCAATCCATTGTTTGAAGAACACATGGATGTTTTAGATTTAGTTGAACTAGATGCAAATGATGACATACTATCTTCCTATTGTGAGAAATCAGAATGTTCTTCTTCCATGTGTGATAGAGTTTTAAATGATGATGTTGCATTTTGTGAGTTTGATGATGAAGTGCTTGATAGAGTTGTATTTGAATATCAAACGGCACTTTATAGTAAAATTAATAATGATTTTTGTGGCATGAATACTAATCAGCATTGTGATTATGGAGATGCATTCAGAGGTTTTGGAGTGTTTTCAGAATTTGATGATAATGAAATGTGTGAGAATAAATCTGATTATTCATTTGAACTCCAACTGGCTACTGCTAAGTATATGCAAAGTCAAGGTCTGAATGATGATTTTTATCAAGTAGAGTATGAGACTTTTGCATTTCAGATTGATAGCATGCGTGAATCAGTAGATAAAGATCAGTTCCAGTCTGATGGTAGTATTCATGAGCATGCTGAGTCTTATTTTCATAGTGAGCAAGATGAAGAAAGAGTTTCAAATTTTTACATGCACTATGAAAATGAAGATAGATACTTTATTTTGCCTAATGAGTTGATTGAGAGTATTGATATGTTTGGTGAAACAAATAGGAATAAAATGCCCAGCTTACCTCAAGAAGAAAGAAATGAAAATTATGTATATGACAGAGGTAAGAAGTTTTGAAAAAAATTTGGTGACTCGGAGCCATCGTTTGTACATAGGAGTAGTTTTCTTGCTTTCAATAAAGATGTTCGAGAGGGGTTCTTATTTGGAGTTTTGAGAAAAGGTGTCAAGCTAATTTCAAGTTTGGGTGATCTGCTTCAACCATGAGATTCTGAAGGTTCTCTGCATACCCACATGAGGCATACATCCATAGTCAAAGCCACTGTTGGTACTCAAAAATGCAAAATAGGTTTTGAGTACCATGTTAAAATTTTGTAATTTGAAGCCCTTTAAATGCTTTTCATGCATATGTACCCGACTCTCATTTTGAAGCCTATGAGGTGTCCTAGGTGTTTAACACACTCCATTAAACATATGCATGCATTCTATGATGTTATTTATCATCCTGAATCATTCGGTGAAGTCTCATTTTGAGCAAGTGTCAAATTGCACAATTCTCCCTAAGTGTCAATTTGCTAAAGCGGGCCATGTTTGCATTTGAATATCTTTTGTCTTCTAATTGGTCACAACATGCCAATTGTGGCATCGTATTGTAGATATGAGAATGAGTCATCATGCCAATGTTTAGCTCCCCATGTGCCCATTTAGTCAATTTGTCAGACCCATTCTATTTGCAGATTGTCAATATTTTCTGAGTGTGTATTGTTTAGATTTCCAGTCATGGTTTTTATCATAACTCAAAAAATACGAACTGGGTTGGGCTGAATTTTACATATGTTTGAGACAACCATGTGTGTATTATACAGTACAGTTTTCAGAAAAACTCAATTTGAAAATCAAGAGTTATGGTCCTCTGAGTACTGGCAGCCATAAAAAATCAGCATTGCTTCATAAAGTTTAGTCCCACATTGCTCCCAAATTCGAAATTTAAAGTGTTTATATGAAACTCTCAAAATATATGAAGTAAATCAAAGTGCTGGAAGCTATGCTTGCTCAGACTTGCACATCCACCTTAGTTTGTGTGCTAGTGGGCTCAGAAAAAATTTTGCAGAAAAAGGAACATGTGTCACTTAGTCCCTAAGTCTCACAAAGGAAAAAGCTCATTCTGATATTTGGAGACTTAGTCTCCAAATCTTCAAGTCTCCAGATCTCTAAATAATTATCTAGAGACTTGGAGACTTAGTCTCCAAATCTCCAAGTCTCCAAATCTCCAAATAATTATCTAGAGACTTGGAGACTTAGTCTCCAAATCTCCAAGTCTCTAGCTAGATGCGGATTCAGAGATCTAGAGACTAAAGGAAGTCTCCAAATCTCATAAAAAAATATAAAGAGAGGACATCATCTCCAAATGGCTATTTAGAGATCTAGAGACTAAAGGGATTTCTTCAAATCTCTAAATGAAACCATAGTTAAGGAAATACTTCAGAGACTTAGAGATTCATGTAGTCTCTGGATCTCTAGATGGACTGAGGTTAAAGATGGGTTAGTCTAAGATGTGAATAAGAAGATGACAAGTGGCAAGTTCAGGTGGCATGTGCAGATTTTAAAAGTTTTAAAAGATTTAAAAAGATATAAAGTTCAGACTTTAGAGAAATTTTGAATTTCTTTAATGACAGAGTTGTTCACGAGAAAATATCTGGAAGATTCATTTTTTATCAGAATATGGTAGTATAATATGTTTTCGGAAATGCCAGAAGATGACAGATGCAATGATGGTAGTTAGAACTAGATCAGATCAAGTTGCTAAGAGTAGTAAAGGCTTTTAAATCTGCGACCAGATTTTGGGGAGATTTTTCTTCTTCCAAAATTAATTGATTTTGCAAATCCGGTGGGAAGAATGAATCAGAATTGCATGGTGATAGGAAAAGAGGGTACAGAGGACTAAATCACATTTTAAGGAAGAGCAAAGGATAAATTAATCAGATTTCCAATAGATGAGGAAATTTTATGCAAAAGAGGACAAATTTATCAAATTTTGGAGATGTCCAAGAAGATCAGATTTTCAGAGAAGAGAGAAGGCTATGAGATTAGATTGCAGAATGGACATGAGTTGGTCAAGTATAGATTTTAGGGTTTCTTCTTCTTTTTATTCTCTTCTCTTCTTAGTTGTAAGGGTTCTTGGTTACTGTTCATTTTTTGTTCCAGCTCCTGTGACTGCTCGGTTGTGAGCATGTCTTTAAAGGATGAATCTTGAATATCTTTCCTGTAGAGCAGATTTTTCTTTCCTATGTCTAGGTCCTTGAACTTTAAAATTCTATGTGTATTGAAATATGATTATGGTCAAAGAAGTACATTGTAGTTTCTCTCAGATTCTGTTGTTGTCTTTTCATTTTTATGTTATACTCTTGTATGTTTTTATTTGTCAGGCATGTAAAACATACTAGTTGCAAGGCAATTTGTCTGATTTCTTATGAGTTTCTTTCAAGGAAAGAATTAGATTTTTATGAATAGTCTCAGAGAGTGAACATGATTATCAAGATTTTGATGATAACAGTATAGGAGTGACAGAATGGTTTGTAAGGCACTCTATTCAAACTGCAAGTAATTAGCAAGGCATTTCACTGTATTTGTTTTGATCTCTTCCTGTGGATTTACATACAGTAACTATTTGCCCAATGGAATAGGCACTAGCTAGATGTCTATTTTGTAGTTATTTTTCTATCATCAAAACAAAATAATCATTACCATTTCATTTCAGTTTCTAAGTTTATGCACATTGTGAAAGGACTGCATCCAGGTGATCCAGTTCACATTTGGTGATTCCTTAAAGAAAGAATTAGAGGCTAACCTTCCTCGAGTTGTACTCATAAAATGAAGGATTCACTATCCTTATGCCATTTCTCATGTTATTACATTAGTAGTTTTATTTGTCATATTTTGTAACACGATGTTCTCAGCTATTTACAGAATCATCTTTCATTGAAGTAGATTTGAGTAATACAATAGCATGACAGTGAAGACCAGATCCACTAATCAAAAGCTTACTTGAAATATAGTAACCTATTCATAAGCAATACCCACCTGAGTCTTGTGGAGCTCGAAGCAGAAGGAGGTTCTTATCCAATCCTCATCAATTAGGCTTTTCTTGCAAACTTGGAGTCTTTTTTAGCTGAGAACCAAGCCCATATTTTAGCCAAATTTGACCCTACAAGAAAAATCCCTAACAAATTAGTGACTCCACTGGGGAGTGAAATAAGTTTACTACTAAGAGTAGCTTAGAGTCTTTCTATATTTAGTTTGGGGAAGACTCTCATAAATGTCATGATCTGAAAGCTGTTTTCAGATCTGCAAGTGTATTACCTAGATTTGTTTTTGTAAAAATTTAAAATTATATGTGACTTTATTGTGAGGAATGCCCAGAATTTGTTGATGTTTCAAGAAGGATCAGTGAAAATTTTGTGTCCTTTGAAGAGAGGTGGTGACTCTATGCTAGAATGAACTTGAGGTGTGAAGCCTTGTTTCAGATTTTAGTCTAATGTGAAGAGAACAACAACAATTAACAAAAGCTTTCAGGTATTCTCCATTCAGTATTTTATGTGTTCACATGGTCCTTATCAAATGGTTTTGTCATTAAAGAAATGACATATGAAAGTGAATTTATATACTTTTGGTTTGAACCGTGAGTTTGTTGGCAATTTGGCTAATGTGGATGCATAGATGTTGTCATTATGGCAACATATGATCTCTATTGAGAGTGCAGAATGTAGAATGCAAGTATGGCAAGTTGAAGGAAGAAATTGTCTAAGTATGGATACAGTGATCTTGACAGAGCAGCCGATGAAGATTTAGTTGGCGACGTCCACTGGAACAATATTTTTTTTTGCATAGTTAACTGAAGCTTCTACAGAGTATGTGGATACCCCATCTTAGTGCACATAAAGTTTGGAGCAATATGGACGAAGTTATTCAAAGTTTACCGAAGACAGTTTTTGCAGACAAAATAGTTTTGGAGACAGTATTAGCGAAAGAGTTAAGGGATTATTTTTTCTTATCAAAATAATGACTTAACATTATGAAGGGATGACATCCTAGATGTTTACTCTTGGATAAATATTTTGGAAGCCGACCATATAAAGTTATTAGCTCTAATAACTCATATATTAGGCATACTTGAAATGTAATGAAAAAGTGTGTGATGTGTAAAAAGAAAGAAAAGGATAACTTGCGATAGTTGTATATTGTGATAGTAGCAAAGGCTATTGATGTGAAGTTGTAAGAAGTACCATACTATAGTTAGAAACATTTTGTATTACCTGTTTGGGCAGTGAGCTCAGCTAGTGATCAGGTTTTGTAATCTAACTCCTACCAAGGTTAAGGCTTCTAACAAGGCCTAAAGTCCTTTAACCAGGATAGATCTACTATATATTGTAAATTAACTCCTAATAAGGTCCAATATCCCTAACAGGATACTTTTGATTAGTGATCTTTGTGGGTACCATCCCCACCAGGATTTTCCCTTGGCCAGGGTTTCCTCGAGAACATATCATGTGTTATGAGTTCTTTCTATTTACTGCTATGTTTGTTAATCAGCTTGATAATCTTTGTATGCATTAAAGTAATCTATTATATCCATAAGTGGGCAAAAGAAAAAGTTTGTGAAATACTGATTCATCCCCCCCTCTCAGTATTTCCTATTTCTAACAATTGGTATCAGAGCACAGTTACTCGCAGAAGGAACATTCAAGGAAAGCTTAGTAGCTTGAGTAAGATCTCTATGGATATGGATCAACTTTAGAAGAATCTTGAAGAAGCTCTTGAACAGATTGATATGCTTACTGATGAAAGAAACTCCTTAAGAAGAAAGTATGAAGATGCAAAGAATGCTATTGACAAATTAAAAGGTAAGATTGAAGATCTGAAATCTGAAAAGAAATCTAATATGCTTGTTGAAGATTGTGATGAATTAGAAAAAGAAAATGAGATCCTTAAGCATGAGCTGAAGATAGTAAATCTGAAGCTTAGTATGAAAAATGGAAATTTGAGATTTGATAATGAAAAATTGAAAATTGAGAATGAAGATCTGAGACCAAGTCTTGAAAAGGAAACATCCGAATCCGAAAAAGTAAAAGTGTAGTATGTGGAACTTGAGAAGTATAATAAAATTGTGAAAGGTGAATTAACTCAATCTAAACAACAACTTGAAAGGCTATATTCAAATAGTGATAAGACTGAAAAACACACTTCTTTTGAAGAACCATTCTTTGATAGGACTGGATTTGGATTTAGTATGTTTAGAACAAACCATGAAAGTAAGAAGCCATATCTGAAGACATCTAAAAGTGTGGAGGTAGATGAGAACACATTGGAAGATCCAGCTAAAGAAGAACCACCTAGAGAGAAAGAAGAATCAAAGCAAGAAGAATTAAAACATGAAAAATCATCTAAAGGTATGCAAAGAGAATTCAAAGGTAGATGTTTTGCTTGTAATACTATTGGGCACATGAAGAGAGATTGCATAGGTAAGAAATTTAAACCTCTTAATGGACATTGTTATAATTGTCATAGTTTTGGACATAGAGCTAACGAATGTAGAAGACCTAAAGTAATTTTGAATAATTATGATAGAATGATTGGGAATACTAACAATGCAGATAAGAGATCTATTGAAAAAATGAATCAAAGAAAAGTGGTAGTATGTTTTAGATGCAACAAAGTAGGACATATTGCTAGAAATTGCAGGTCATAGATTAACCAGCAAGGATAGAGATTTGGAAACAATGGAATCATTTGTCTGATATGCAACAAGTTTGGACACTCAGCAAGAGTTTGCAGAATGAACAATGGAGGTTATCATCATAACCCTAACCCTAGGAACAATGCAAGAAGGAATGAAAATGCAGGAAACAAAGAGAAAGGTTGCTGTAGCAATAAAGATGAAGTAAAATTTGATAAAGGCACAGATCAAGGAGGTATATTCAGCACTGAAAGTAGTCAGGAAGGTAATGTAACTAATGGTAAGGATGAATCTTTACCTGACCCTTCTTTAAGTACTTAAATTATGTAAGTTTCCATAGTTTAGGACTTAGGATTAGTGTAGATTAGGAATTTGAATGAGTTAAGTTTTATGTAGTTAGATATAGGTTTTTTATGTTGTACTAATGCTATGGTTAAGTACGCAAAATAAAATATCATGTTTTGCGAGGTTGAAAAAAGTTTTATGGTTGTAGGTTTGCAGAATCATCATTTTGAGGTTTTAGCGGCAAAATGAATGAATGCGATGTCAGATCAAGTTAATGTGAAGTGTTATAAGGTCAAAATCAAAGTTATCACAATTACAAAGTGATTGAAAAGAGATTTGAAAGAAGAAAAATCAAGTTGAGGATGATTTGAAAAAAATTGGAAGAAGTTTGCAGCGACAATCACACTGAAACCCTAGATTTGCAAAGTTGTGGTATTTTTTGATCTTTAATCAGTTGATAAGATGGATATTTCTATGGTTCATAATGTTAAGGATAAGAATAGACCTAAGATTAAGAAAGAACTAGTAGAACCAGCTAAAATTGATGACAGACTAGCACTATCATCCGTACCAAACGGAGTATTACACATTGAGAATGTTAAAGGATATTTAGGTTGCAAGTTTGAAACTTTGGGAGATGCATATTTTAGTGATGATTACAAGAAATTGTATAATCAAGACATGTCAGTTAAACTAGCTTATGGGAACCTAGAGAACAATGAAGTTATCAATTATTCCATGAAGTATGAATTTAATGATGAGGAATGTACCAAGATCATTTTAAGTAGAATCCACAATGGGAAATTCTGGATGGAGGATAGAGTTATTGATATAACTGCCGACCTAATTCGTGATGTTACTGGATTATCAAAAGTTGGAGAGATTCCACTGAATAAAAATAACATGAGAAAGATTGTTTTAGACAACACTGGATCTAGTTATAATTGTAGAGGAATTGCGATAAGTAAGATTAAGCAAGATGATGTTAGGTACCTTTGCAAGATCCTAACAACTAAATTCTGTGGTAGTTTAAGAGAAGATGACATGGTTGTAGGAATGGTTCATGTAGCTTATATTATGTGTATTGAGAAGAAACAAGTAGACCTATGTGAAATTTTGAAAATTCAATTATTTGAGAACTTAGAAAAGATTAAGAAGGCTAAGTACACACCGTTTAGGTTTTCATCTCTGATAACCTATATGTTTTTCCATATTTTGAGAAGATTTCCTTACATAGTTGATTGGAGTGACAATGTGAACACAATGGAAAGAATAAACTCAGTCTACATGAAGCACCTAATTGATAAAGTCAATGACAGTGTGAAGCTTGTATTGAAGACTTTTCAGAATATTGTTAAGAACAAATCAAGGATTCCTCAATCCTTAGTTGAAAAGCATAAAGATGACATTTATTTTATGGTAGACACTGATTTCACCTACATTGAAGTAGTTGAGCCTAGAATGGAATTCACAGACCCTCTTGGCTATGAAGTATCTGAAGCAAAAATAGTAGGATATGTGAATAGACTGTTAAAGTGTGAGTTGGATGGTCATGCAAATAGGTTTGGAACCTATGAAGAGAATTTCAACTCTGCAATAAGTTTGAGAGAAAAGAAGCAATCTAGTAGGAGAGTTGAATCTACTATGAAGAAAATACTGAAAGAATTAGGTATGTCAAGTCATGAGTTTGACATAGCTAAGAAGACTACAGAAGCCTTGAAGCAAAGTGAAAATCTTGTAATTCCACTTGTGGCATCTAGTGCAGACCCTGTTGATCCTATTGCAGTAAAGGTAAAAGTTGAAGTACCTAAAAATGATGAAGGAGATAAATCTTTTTCTCCTATTCCTAGCAAAAGAGTAAAAGTGAGTGCAATAGGACTCGGCAAGAGATAGAAAGTGATTGTACCACTTGTACCTAGAAAAGTAGCAGAAATTAAAGATGATGATGAAGTTTCAATCAAGAAGAAAACTTGGAAACCAAGAATTGAAAGAGTTAATGAAGATATATTGAAGCATGGGGACTTCACTAAGATAAATAAATTCTATGATCTATATGGATCATTTGAAAGATTGAATTTTGAAAATGCAATGATTACACATATGATTTTGATAGATAAGAAACTTAGCACTATTCATGGTAAGATCCCAGAAGATTTGTATAACAGACTTGTGAATAGAAAATAGAGAGCACAAGAAGAAGACATAAAGATGAGAGAACATGTAATCAGACAGTTCTGTAAAGTTGAGGATGAAGATCATTTAAAGAAATTATTGAAGCCTCTTGGAACTTTATTGAGAACTAAGAGAAGAACAATCCTTATAATGGGAGGCAAAAAGGAGGAAGTACAGAAAGAGATTGAGCAAGCAGTAATGCAAGTTCTTGTAGATATAGTTGTAGGAAAGCATGTTGACTCAGATCCTCAGTAGAAGCAATCAGAGGAACTGCATGCAGAGGAAGTTGGTATTGAAGAAGTCCCATCTTCTTCACATATCAATATTGGAAAAGAATCAATGGACATTGAAGGAACCAAAGTGACACTAGAGTCAGATGATGTAGTATTTCATGATCTAGGAAACATTGTTGACAATTTGGCTTTAGAAGAGCAAGAGAAGATTACAGAATCAAAAAAGGATACAGAGGTAGTGGAAGCGCCAGCTGTATCAGAATCAGTTCCAGCAGAGCAGATAGTTAAAGGTAAACAAATTTTGACAGAGGTCACTACCCCTAGTGCACCTGATAGTAAGAAGAGACAAATTGGTTCAATTTTTTAAGACCTTGGAAAAGAGGTTGAAGATGATGATCAGCTTGAGTTCATCACATCTCTTAATAAAATTATTGGAAAGAATAAGAAGGTGAAGGACCTTGAAGGAAAAGTTAGAGTTTTGACAGAGAAACTTGAGAGTGTGATCAGCACTAAGGTATTTGAATCGGATCCACTTGAGAAAGATAAAATAGTAATAAACTCTTTTGACTCTGAATTTTCTAACTTAAAGGATATTGCTAGAACAAAAGTTCAGGAAGCCTTTGAAGTAGAAATGCAACAAAATTTAAGTGTAAATATTCAAAATGATATTGGTAATTTGGATGTATGCATAAAGAATTTGAGGAAACATTTTGAGACTAGAAAGAGTTTGTATATACAATGTACAAAATTAGAAATCCTAACAGATGAAGAAGATAAGAAGATCAGAGAGAAGATAGATGCAATTACAGCTAAAACAAACACCTTGACAAGCCCAAATGTAAAGATAAGTTCTGTAGAGAAGAACATAAGGAAGTTAAATGATGAAATCAGAATGTTAGCAGAGGAGAAGAATAGAAAGATGATCAGGATTAACATCTTGAGAGAGCATATCTCAATCAAGACCTTAATTGTTGAAGACCGAATTGAGTAGTGTCTTTCAGCAAAGACATCTTTTCAGAAGTTTAGCTTTAATTCCCTGCAAGCTTGTCAGACAGCAGCATACAGATTGAGTACTCTACTCAATGTTGTTGAATCCATCAGGAAGATATGGGAGAAAGATTTTGAATCATGGAAGTCAGAGTTTGGTGACTGTGTTGCAAGCCTACTGGTTTTGCAAGAGCTGATAACAAGGTATCAAGTTTTTTTTTGAAATTTGTGTACACCCTATCTTTGTCATTGTTGTCAAAGGGGGAGAGATAGCAAAAAATTGATAATATGTTGAGGAAGGATACTCATAAGGGGAGCTATTCTGTGGAGTACAATATTGTATATGTGTTGAATAACATTTGGCCACGATTTTGTGTAAATACTTTAAAGTTTTGTTTGCACACTTAGCCAATTTTCCCATATGTTGCCACCAATGACAAAGAGGGAGATTGTTGAAAATTTGGCTAATGTGGATGCATATATGTTGTCATTATGGCAGCATATGATCTCTATTGAGAGCATAGAATCTGGAATGCAAGTATGGCAAGTTGAAGGAAGAAATTCTCTAAGTATGGATACAGTGATCCTGACAGAGCACCCGATGAAGATTTAGTTGGCAACGTCCACTGGAGCAATATTTTTGTTAGTGCAGTTAACTAAAGCTTCTACAGAGTATGAGGATACCCCATCTTTGTGTGCATAAAGTTTAGAGTAGTATGGACGAAGTTATTCAAAGTTTACCGAAGATAGTTTTTGCAGACAAAACAGTTTTGGAGACAGTATTAGCGAAAGAGTTAAGGGATTATTTTTGCTTGTCAAAATAATGACTTAACATTATGAAGGGATGACATCCTAGATGTTTACTCTTGGATAAAGATTTTGGAAGCCAACCATATAAAGTTATTAGCTCTAATAACTCATATATTAGGCATACTTGAAATGTAATGAAAAAGTGTGTGATGTGTAAAAAGAAAGAAAAGGATAACTTGCGATAGTTGTATATTGTGTTAGCAGCAAAGGCTATTGATGTGAAGTTGTAAGCAGTACCATACTATAGTCAGAAACATTTTGTATTACCTGTTTGGGCAGTGAGCACAGCTAGTGATCAGGTTTTGTAATCTAACTCCTAACAGGGTTAAGGCTTCTAACAAGGCCTAAAGTCCTTTAACCAGGATATATCTACTATATATTTTAAATTGACTCCTAACAGGGTCCAATATCCCTAACAAGACACTTTTGATTAGTGATCTTTGTGGGTACCATCCCCACCAGGGTTTTCCCTTGGCCAGGGTTTCCTCGAGAACATATCATGTCTTATGAGTTCTTTCTATTTACTGCTATGTTTGTTAATCAGCTTGATAATCTTTGTATGCATTAAAGTAATCTGTTATATCCATAAGTGGGCAAAAGAAAAAGTTTGTGAAATACTAATTCACCCCCCCTCTTAGTATTTCCTATATCTAATAGAGTTAAGTGAGATGTCTTCGTATGAGTTGAATGCAACATGCGAAGAAGAAAGTAGTGATGGAAGTGAACACTCCTTTGAAAGTGAAGGTATGAATTCTTTTTCTGAATCTAAAAATGAGAATGCATCTTAGTTTTTTCATTATACAAATCAATTTGAATATGAAGATTTTGAGAGTGATTTCTCCTCAAAGTATGAAGATAAGGAAATGGTGATTCGATGTAATATCAATGAACATGAAGATTTGAATGAAAGGTTATCTAATGGTTCTACATTAGATAATGAATTTGTAGCATATAGCAAAGAGTTTAGGGGTGAATCATGGTCATGTCGTAATGGTTATCCTAAACAAGATAATGAAGAGGATGTAATTATGGACACTATATGCTTGCTAGGTGATGTTGACAGTGAATCTTCATATAGTTCTAATTTTTGTTCATATGCTGAGAGTCTCCATGAAAATGAAATGGGTAGTGAATTTAAAGTGTTTAGTAATGCTTTATACGATGAGGGTTTTGATTGTGATCAACCCATTTTTTGTCATAACGTTCAAAGAGGAGTATTGCATGGAGTTATCAATCCGTTATTTAAAGAACACATGGAGGTTTCAGATTTATTTGAACCGGATGCAAATGATGACATACTATCTTCCTATTGTGAGAAATCAAAATTTTCTTCTTCCACGTGTGACAGAATTTTAAATGATGATGTTGCATTTTGTGAGTTTGATGATGAAGTTCTTGATAGAGTTGTATTTGAAGATCAACCAACACTTTATAGTAAAATTAATAATGATTTTTGTGGCATGAAAACTAATCAGCATTGTGATTATGGAGATGCATTCGAAGGCTTTGGAGTGTTTTCAAAATTGGATGATGATGAAATGTGTGAGTATAAATCTGATTATTCATTTGAACTCCAAATGGCTACTCCTGAGTATATTCAAAGTCAAGGTCTGAATGATGATTTTTATCAAGTAGAGTATGAGACTTTTGCATTTCAGATTGATAGCATGCATGAATCAGTAGATAAAGATCAGTTCTAGTCTGATGGTAGTATTCATGATCATGCTGAGTCTTATTTTCATAGTGAGCAAGATGAAGAAAGTGTTTCAAATTTTTACATGCACTATGAAAATGAAGATAGATATTTTGTTTTGCCTAATGAGCTGATTGAGAGTATTGATATGCTTGGTGAAACAAATGGGAATAAAATGCCCAGCTTACCTCAAGACAAAAGAAATGAAACTTAGGTATATGATAGAGGTAAGAATTTTTGAAAAATTTTTGGTGACTTGGGGCCATTGTTTGTACATAGTAGTAGTTTTCTTGTTTTCAATAAAGATGTTCGAGAGGGGTTCTTATTTGGAGTTTTGAGTAAAGAAGGTGTCAAGCTGATATCAAGTTTGGGTGGTCTACTTCAACCATGAGATTCTGAAGGTTCTCTACATTCCCACATGGGGCATATGTCCACAGTTAGAGCCACTATTGGTACTCAAAAATACAACATGGATTTTGAGTACCATGTTAAAATTTTGCAATTTGAAGCCCTTTAAATGTTTTTCATGCATATGTACCCGACTGTCATTTTGAATCCTATGAGATGTACCAGGTGTTTAAAACACTCCATTCAGCATATGCATGCATTCTATGATGTTATTTTATCATCCTGAGTCATTCGGTGAAATCTCATTTTGACCAAGTGTCAAATTGCACAATTCTGCTTAAGTGTGAATTTGCTGAAGCAGGCCATGTTTGCATTTGAATATCTTTTGTATTGTTATTGTTCATGACATATTGGTTGTGGCATCATATTTTAGACATGAGAATGAGTCATCATGCCAATTTTCAGCTCCCCATGTGCCCGTTTAGTCACTTTGCCAGAGCCATTCCATTTGCAGATTGTCAATATTTTCTGAGTGTGTATTGTTCAGCTTTCTAGTCACATTTTTTATCATAACTAAAAAAATTCAAACTAGGTTGGGCTGAATTTTACATATGTTTGAGATGACCATGTGTGCATTGTACAATAATTTTTTTAGAAAAACCCTGTTTGAAAATCAAAAGTTATGGTCCTCTGAGTATTGGCAGCCATAAAAAATCATCATTGCTTCATAAAGTTTAGTCCCACATTGCTCCCAAATTTGAAATTTAAAGTGTTTATATGAAACTCTCCAAATATATGAAGTAAATCAAAGTGTTGGAAGCTATGCTTGCCAAGGCTTGTGCGTCCACCTTAGTTTCCATGCCAGTGGGCTCAGAAGAAATTTTGCAGAAAAAGAGACACGTGTCACTTAGTCTCTAAGTCTCACAAAGGAAAAAGCTCATTCTGATATTTGGAGACTTAGTCTCCAAATCTCCAAGTCTCCAGATCTCCAAATAATTATCTAGAGACTTGGAGACTTAGTCTCCAAATCTCCAAGTCTCCAAGTCTCCAGATCTCCAGATGTGGATTCAGAGATTTAGAGACTAAAGTAAGTCTCCAAATCTCATAAAAAAATATAAAGAGAGGAAATCATTTCCAAATGGCTATTCAAAGATCTAGAGACTAAACAGATTTTCTTCAAGTCTCTAAATGAAACCATGGTTAAGGAAATTATTCAAAAACTTAGAGATTCATGTAGTCTCTAGATCTCCAGATGGACTGAGGTTAAAGATGGGTTAGTCCGAGCAGCGAATGAGAAGATGACAAGTGGCAAGTTCTGGTGGCATGTGCAGATTTTAAAAGTTTTAAAAGATTTAAAAAGTTATAAAGTTCAGACTTTGGAGAAATTTTGAATTTTTTTAATGAGAGAGCTATTCATGGGAAAATGTCTGGGAGATTCATTTTTTATCAAAATATGGTAGTATAATATGTTTTCGAAAATGTCAGAAGATGATGGATGCAACGATGGCAGTTAGAACCAGATCAAATCAAGTTGCTGAGAGTAGTAAAGGCTTTGAAATTCATGATCAAATTTTGGGGAGATTTTTATTCTTCCAAAATTGATTGATTTTGCAAATCTAGCTAGAAGAATGAATCAGAATTGCATGGTGATAGGAAAAGAGGGTACAGAGGACTAAATCAAATTTCAAGGAAGATCAAAGGATAGATTAATCAGATTTCCAGTAGATGAGAAGATTTTATGCAAAAGAGGACAAATTTATCAAATTTTGGAGATGCCCGAGAAGATCAAATTTTCAGAGAAGAGAGAAGGCTATGAGATTAGATTGCAGAATGGACAAGAGTTGGTCAAGTAAAAATTTTAGGGTTTCCTCTTCTTCTTTTTATTTTCTTATCTTCTCAGTTGTAAGGGTTCTTGGTTCCTATTCTTTTTTTGTTCCAGTTCCTGTGACTGCTCGGTTGTGAGCATGTCTCTAAAGGATGAATCTTGAATATCTTTCCTGTAGAGCATATTTTTCTTTTGTATTTCTAGGTCCCTAAAATTTAAAATTCTGTGTATTGAAACAGGATTATGGTCAAAGAAGTACATTGTAGTGTCTCTCAGATTCTGTTGTTATCTTCTCATTTTTATGTTATACTCTTGTATAATTTATTTTTCAGGCATGTAAAACATACCAGTTGCAAGACAACTTGTTTGATTGTTTATGAGTTTCTTTCAAGGAAAGAATTAAATTTTTATGAATAGTCTCAGAGAGTGAACAAGATTATCAGGATTTTGATGATAACAGTATAGGAGTGAAAAAATGGTTTGTAAGACACTCTATTCAAACTACAATTAATTTGCAAGACATTTCACTCTATTTGTTTTGATCTCTTCCTGTAGATTTACATACATTAACTATTTGCCCAATGGAATAGGCACTGGCTAGATGTCTGTTGTGTAGTTATTTTTCTATCATCAAAACAAAATAATCATTACCATTTCATTTCAGTTTCTAAGTTTATGCACATTGTGAAAGGACTACATCCAGGTGATCCAGTTCACATTTGGTGATTCCTTAAAGAAAGAATCATAGGTTAACATTCCTCAAGTTGTACTCTTAAAAAGAAGAAGGATTCACTATCATTATGCCATTGTTCATGTTATTACATTAGTAGTTTCATTTGTCATATTCTGTAACAAGATGTTCTCAGCTGTTTACAGAATCATCTTTCATTGAAGTAGATTTGAGTAATACAATAGCATGACAGTGAAGACCAGATCCACTAATCAAAAGCTTACTTGAAATATAGTAACCTATTCATAGGCAATACCCGCCTGAGTCTTGTGGAGCTTGAAGAAGAAGGAGGATCTTATCCAATCCTCATCAATTAGGCTTTTCTTGCAAACTTGGAGTCCTTTTTAGCTGAGAACCAAGCCCATATTTTAGCCAAGTTTGACCCTACAAGAAAAATCTCTAACAAATTGGTGACTTTGCTGGGGAGTGAAATAATTTTACTACTAAGAGTATCCAAGAGTCTTGCTATATTCAGTTTGGGGAAGAGTCTCATAAATGTCATGATCTAAAAGTTGTTTTCAGATCTGCAAGTGTATTACCTGGATTTGTTGTTGTAAAAATTTAAAATTATATGTGACTTTCCTGTAAGGAATGCCCAGAATCTGTTGATGTTTCAAAAAAGATCAATGAAACTTTTGTGTCCTCTGAAAAGAGGTGGTGACTCTGTGCTACAATGACCCTGAGGTGTGAAGCCTTATTTCAAATTTCAGTTTAATGTGAAGAGAACAACAACAATTAACAAAAGATTTCAAGTATTCTCCATTTAGTATTTTATGTGTTCACATGGTCCTTATCAAATGGTTTTGTCATTAAAGAAAGGACATATGAAAGTGAAATTATATACTTTTGGTTTGAACCATGAGTTAAGTCAGATGTCTTTGTATGAGTCGAATGCAACATGGGAAGAAAAAAATAGTGATGGAAGCGAACACTCCTTTGAAAGTGAAGCTATGAATTCTTTTTCTGAATCTAAAAATGAGAATGCATCTTAGTTTTTGCATTATACAAATCAGTTTGAATATGAAGATTTTGAGAGTGATTTGTCCTCAAAATATGAAGATAAGAAAATGGTGATTCGATGTGATATCAATGAACATGAAGATTTGAATGAAAGGTTATCTAATGGTTCTACATTAGATAACAAAGTTGTAGCATATAGAAGAGAGTTTAGGGTTGAATCATGGTCATGCCGTAATGGTTATCCTAAACATGATAATGAAGAGGATGTAATTATGGACACTACATGCTTGGTAGGTGATGTTGATAGTGAATCTTCATATAGTTCTAATTTTTCTTCATATGCTAAGTCTCAGTGAAAATGAAATTGGTAGTGAATTTAAAGTGTTTACTAATGCTTTATATGATGAGGATTTTGATTGTGATCAACCCATTTTTTGATACAATGTTCAAAGAGAAGTATTGCATGGAGTTATCAATCCGTTGTTTGAAGAACACATGGAGGTTTCAGATTTAGTTGAAATGGATGCAAATGATGACATACTATCTTCTTGTTGTGAGAAATCAGAATCTTCTTCTTCCATGTGTGACAGAGTTTTAAATGACGATGTTGCATTTTGTGAGTTTGATGATGAAGTGCTTGATAGAGTTGTATTTGAAGATCAACCGACACTTTATAGTAAAATTAATAATGATTTTTGTGGCATGAATACTAATCAGCATTGTGATTATGGAGATGCATTCAAAGGTTTTGGAGTGTTTTCAGAATTTGATGATGATGAAATGTGTGAGTATAAATCTGATTATTCATTTGAACTCCAACCGGCTACTCCTAAGTATATGCAAAGTCAAGGTCAGAATGATGGTTTTTATCAAGTAGAGTATGAGACTTTTGCATTTCAGATTGATAGCATGCGTGAATTAGTAGATAAAGATCAGTTCTAGTCTGATGGTAGTATTCATGAGCATGCTAAGTCTTATTTTCATAGTGAGCAAGATGAAGAAAGTGTTTCAAATTTTTACATGCACTATGTAAATGAAGACAGATATTTTGTTTTGCCTAATGAGCTGATTGAGAGTATTGATATGCTTGGTGAAACAAATGGGAATAAAATGTCTATCTTACCTCAAGAAGAAAGAAATAAAAATCAAGTATATAATAGAGGTAAGAAGTTTTGAAAAATTTTCGGTGACTCGAGGCCATCGTTTGTACATAGTAGGAGTAGTTTTCTTGCTTTCAATAAAGATGTTCGAGAGGGGTTCTTATTTGGAGTTTTGAGAAAAGAAGGTGTCAAGCTGATTTCAAGTTTGGGTGGTCTGATTCAACCATGAGATTTTGAAGGTTCTCTACATGCCTGCATGGGGCATACATCCACAGTCAGAGCCACTGTTGGTATTCAAAAATGCAACATGAGTTTTGAGTACCATGTTAAAATTTTCCAATTTGAAGCCCTTTAAATGCTTTTCATGCATATGCACCTGGCTATCATTTTGAAGCCTATGAGGTGTCCCAGGTGTTTAACACACTCCATTCAGCATATGCATGCATTCTATGATGTTATTTATCATCTTGAATCATTCATTGAAGTCCCATTTTGATCAAGTGTCAAATTGCACAATTCTGCCTAAGTGTCAATTTGTTGAAGCAAACCCTATTTCCATTAGAATATCTTTTGTCTTGTGATTGGTCATGACATGTTGGTTGTGGCATCATCTTGTAGACATGGGAATGAGTCATCATGCCAATTTTCAGCTCCCCATGTGCATGTTTTGTCACTTTGCAAGAGTCATTCCATTTGCAGATTGTCAATATTCTCTGAGTGTGCATTGTTTAGATTTCCTGTCACATTTTTTATTAGAACTCAAAAAATACAAACTGAGTCAGACTGAATTTTACATATGTTTGATTTGACCATGTGTGCATTGTACAGTAAAATTTTTAGAAAAACACAGTCTGAAAATCAAAAGTTATGGTCCTCTGAGTACTGGCAGCCATAAAAAATCAACATTGCTTCATAAAGTTTAGTCCCACATTGCTCCCAAATTTAAAATTTAAAGTGTTTATATGAAACTCTCCAAATATATGAAGTAAATCAAAGTGTTGGAAGCTATGCTTTCCCAGGCTTGTGCATCCACCTCAATTTTCATGCCAGTGGGCCCAAATTTTTTTTTGTAGAAAAAGGGACACGTCACTTTGTCTCTAAGTTTCACAAAGGAAAAAGCTCATTCTGATATTTGGAGACTTAGTCTTCAAATCTCCAAGTCTCTAGATCTCTAGATAATTATTCTAAGATTTGGAGACTTAGTCTCCAAATCTCCAAGTCTCCAGATCTCCAAATAATTATCTAGAGACTTGGAGACTGAGTCTCCAAATCTCCAAGTCTCCAGATCTCCAAATGCGGATTCAGAGATCTATAGACTAAAGGAAGTCTCCAAATCTCATAAAAAAATATAAAGAGAGGAAATCATTATGAGATTTGGAGAATAGTCTCCAAATCTCCAAATGGCTATTCAAAGATCTAGAGACTAAATGGATTTCTCCAAATTTCTAAATGAAACCATTATTAAGGAAATGGTTCAGAGACTTAGAGATTCATGTAGTCTCTAGATCTCCAGATGGACTGAGGTTATAGATGGGTTAGTCTGACCAGCAAATGAGAAGATGACAAGTGGCAAGTCCTGGTGGCATGTGCAGATTTTAAAAGTTTTAAAAGATTTAAAAAGTTATAAAGTTTAGACTTTGAAGAAATTTCAAATTTTTTTAATGACAGAGATGTTCACGGGAAAATGTCTGGGAGATTCATTTTTTATCAAAATATGGTAGTATAATATGTTTTCAGAAATGCCAGAAGATGATGGATGCAATGATGGCAGTTAGAACCAGATTAGATCAAGTTGCTAAGAGCAGTAAAGACTTTTAAATTTGTGACCATATTTTGGGTAGATTTTTCTTCTTCCAAAATTCATTGATTTTGCAAATCCGGTAGGAAGAATGAATCAGAATTGCATGGTGATAGGGAAAGAGGGTACAGAGGACTAAATCACATTTCAAGGAAGAGCAAAGGACAAATTAATCATATTTCCAGTAGATGAGCAAATTTTATGCAAAACAAGATAAATTTATCAGATTTTGGAGAAGCTCGAGAAGATCAGATTTTCAGAGAAGAGGGAAGGCTATGAGATTAGATTGCAGAATGGACAGGAGTTGGTCAAGTATAGATTTTAGGGTTTCTTCTTCTTCTTTTTATTCTTTTCTCTTCTTAGTTGTAAGGGTTCTTGGTTCTTGTTCTTTTTTGGTTCTAGTGTCTATGACTGCTCAGTTGTGAGCATGTCTCTAAAGGATGAATCTTGAATATCTTTCCTGTAGAGCAAATTTTTCTTTCCTATGTCTAGGTCCCTGAACTTTAAAATTATGTGTGTATTGAAATAGGATTATGGTCAAAGAATTACATTATAGTTTCTCTTAGATTTTTTTGTTGTCTTCTCATTTTTATGTTATACTCTTGTATGTTTTTATTTTTCAGGCATGTAAAACATACCAGTTGCAAGGAAGCTTGTCTAATTGTTTATGAGTTTCTTTCAAGGAAAGAATTAAATTTTTATGAATAGTCTCAGAGAGTGAACATGATTATCAAGATTTTGATGATAACAGTATAGGAGTGACAGAATGGTTTGTAAGGCACTCTATTCAAACTGCAAGTAATTTGCAAGGCATTTCACTATATTTGTTTTGATCTCTTCCTGTGGATTTATATACAGTAATGGAACAGGCACTAGCTAGATGTCTATTGTGTAGTTATTTTTCTATCATGAAAACAAAAGAATCATTACCATTTCATTTCAGTTTCTAAGTTTATGCACATTGTGAAAGGATTGCATCCAGGTGATCCAGTTCACATTTGGTGATTCCTTAAAGAAAGAATTAGAGGTTAACCTTCCTCGAGTTGTACTCATAAAAAGAAGGATTCACTATCCTTATGCCATTGTTCATGTTATTACATTAGTAGTTTCATTTGTCATATTATGTAACAGAATGTTCTCAGCTGTTTACAGAATCATCTTTCATTGAAGTAGATTTGAGTAATACAATAGCATGACAGTGAAGACCAAATCCACTAATCAAAAACTTACTTGAAATATAGTAACCTATTCATAGGCAATACCCACCTGAGTCTTGTGGAGCTTGAAGCAGAAGGAGGATCTTATCCAATCCTCATCAATTAGGCTTTTCTTGCAAACTTGGAGTCCTTTTTAGTTGAGAACCAAGGCCATATTTTAGCCAAGTTTGACCCTACAAGAAAAATCCCTAACAAAAACAATGTATATATTTGAACATGATAAGAAAGCATACCAAGCCCCCAAGGCTAAAGTACTCTTATCAAACTCACAATCCATAATTGCTACCCTATGATTGTATCTTTGAATGCTTGAATATTGAAAATGGTGGATCAAGGAAGAAAGAATCTTTCTTGCTCCAAAGAATGTCCACAATGGCTTGTCCACAAAATGCTTGATATCAACAAGAACTTGAGCTTCTATATCATCCTCTTACAATCTTCCATCTTCACTTCACTATCGCTTGCATGCTTGTCATGACTTGTTGAAATGAATGCAAAAGAGAGTGCTTATATAGAGATTTCAAGGTGAGGCTCCTCAGGAAATGTAAGAGCCCATAATTCAAATTTTAGGTCAAATTATGGTCCAATCACAATAACCAACTAAGGACGGAAAATAATTAAATTAATTTCAAATTAAAACCCTTCTGCATTCAGATCCGAAAGCCCGACATTGATTTTGAGGTCCTCTAGGACCAAAATTTGAAAAGGGGGATCAAATCTTGACAAAGGTCAAGGATGACCTCAACTTTGACCTAGGTCAAATTTGACCTCAACCTTGACCTAGGTCAAAGTCGACCTCAACCTTGACCTAGGGGTCTAGATCTAGTTAGTGTAGAGAATAGGAGGTCACGAGGATGCCCAAAGACTTAGAAATGATGACAAAATAGGTTAGAGTGTCAGAAAAGGACACAAAGGCCTATGATAAACATGATGAAGGCTAGGAGGACCTATACCTAGATCCTACCTAGAAAATAGAGCCATAAAAAAGGGAAATCAAGGAGGATCCTTGAGATCCTAACCCTAATTTCATCTAGAATGAAGAGATCAAGTGCAAATGCATCCTAAATGCAAGTCTATCATGATAAATGCACTAAAAGAGGGTGCTAAACCTATCAAGATGGAAATTCTTCCATTTTAAGATGATACATTTAGCCCCCACTTTAGCTTGGATATGACACTATGTGAATATGCAAGCTAAAGGAAAACATCATAGTAAATAAAAAAGATATAGCCAAGTCCTCAATGTAGAGATCCTACAGAAAACTGTTAGAACCTGTAACACACAAGGTTAATAAAAATTCATAAATCACCTAAAACTTACTAAATGAAAATTGAGAAGTGCATAAAGCCCCTTATGCCCCCCTATTTTGACTTTCTACTTCTGAAGGGTGAAATAGGATGATAAGGATAACCTTATACACTGGATATGTAGTTTGTTGAAAATTCCTTTCCTAAACCAATTATAAGGATTAATATCCTTCCTAAACTAATTCAAGGAGTTAGGTATTTGAATCAAGATTCCAACGCCACTGATGGCACTAAAAATAGAGTTAGGAAACTCAAGTTATGATGAAAAGAGTGAATGTCCATCTAAAAGCATATAAAGGGAAATTTGAGTTTAACATGAGTAAACCCTAAGAAAAACCCTAAAAAAACCCTAATTTTGACTATAAATAAGGAAAAGGAAGTCATACTTACTCATTCTTACCATTTTCAAATTCGAAGAGAGAAATCAAGGTGCTGAGGAGAGAAGAACTTTGAGTGACGCACATGGAGCTCCTAAGATAGGGTCTGGTTAGCAGACAGTCACTTCCTGAGGTGAGTTTCTATTTTTTGTTTCTGTATTTCACAAATTCTTGATTTTTGTAGGCAAGGTTATCAAAGAGAAATTGTTTAACATAAACAAGGATGATATTGAGTTGATGAGAGATGTAGGGTTGTACTGGGTAGCAGTCCTACCATAGACCAGACTTCACTAAGCCATGTTATCAGCTCTGATAGAGACGTGGGATGAGGATACATGCTCCTTTCATCTTCCCTTAGGTGAGATCATTGTGACATTGGAGGATGTCTATATAATCTTGCAACTTTTGGTTTGAGGTGAGCCTATCAAACTGAAAGCACAAGGTTCTGAGGAGATCCATGCAGATGCAGAGTATTGTTTGGGACAGGTTCCACAGATGTGAACCCCGTTAGATTAGATCACTTTATAATCCATACTGGCATGCCTTACACCTTTAGTACAGAGAGTGATTCTATGTATACTATCCTTGGATGTGGTACCCAACATAAAGGGTACAATCTCTTTTGCACTTTTCACCCATCTTGCATAGAGGATGGAGAGTGATAGGATTGTCTACTCATGCGGTCGTAGTATGTTGGCCCAGTTATACCACAAGCTATGTCAACTGGTGAGATATCAAAGAGAGAATCTTTTGGTATGCACACTTTTGCAGATTTGGTTGTTTGAGCATTTTTCATGTACATGACCACAGGGTGTTCCAGTGATGATAGATGCTATCACACCAAGAGGCTTTGCTTATCCCCTGAGAGATGTCCAGAAGTTCAAAGATATCCTCTATTGGAGGGTATGTCTAGACCACATTCCAAGAATCGATGTGATATGGAGACCCTACTACTAGATGAAAGAGTTGACTCATACATGACACTAAATGAGACATTCATAGTAGTGCAAGCTACTAGAGGGTCATTAGAGTCACATTGTGATGCCATACACTATGATCGAGTGATGAGATAGTTCGGCCTTTTATAGGTAGTCCCCTGAGAGGTACCTCGTTATGCACATCCAATGAGGTACTATTAGAGACTTGGTGCCATACGATGACCATCAGTAGAAGACATAGTAGACAATGATGTATATGAGGTAGAGGATATAGAGGTACCATTAGATGTGGTCTATTCAGGCATGAGCCGAGACTACATCAGGTATTGGAGTCTGAAGGGAACCTGTCCCATCTTCCCTGAGGATTATCCTAAAAGTGATCCAAGCCTTTTAGAGAGGACACACTAATATAGTGGCATAGAAGAGGAGGATGAGGATCACAAAGATGAGGAGAAGCCCATCTTGGAGGGAGACCACATGGAGGAGGAGAGAGCAGAGGAAATACCCCCATCTGGTGATACTAGTGTGGATGTGCACATTTTTCACACATCACCATTGAGATCACGACGACCTCCACGAGCCCATAAAGAGACACCACTACTGAGACCTAGACAAAGAAAGTGTGGAGAGAGTATTCACTCCATGCCCGTGCCATCTAGATCCTTTAGTGACACCCAGGAGGGAGATCCAAGTATGGAATATGAAATTGATTGAAAATGTAACTTAATTTGTGAGAGAAGAGAATCAAATTGATAAATGTTTTTCCATTCTGTAGCTAGCATACTAGAGTGGAGGATTTTTCTATCTAAGGTTCTAAAGGATTCATGTATATCCTACCAACTACCAAGTGGTGAGGGAGAGTCTTCCATTAGTCACAGAGATCCTGCCAGGCATGCCGATATCTTTGCATGTGTCCAATGAGAGCTCAAATTGTGCAAAGAAAGAGAAGATAAACTAATGGATAAGCTATAGAGGGCCCAAGAGAACATCTATGATATGACCATATCGAGGAGCCACTCACAAAATACTAGTCATAGATCTACTGCTTCTCATTATAGATTAGAGAGATCTGGGATTCATCGACCATCATAGCATAGAGATAGACAAAGTGATAGATAGGGCCATGGGCCACATATGTATCAAAACTGAAAAGATTTTTATGAATGAAAAACTTTCTCTACAAATTAGTTCTATGTTTGATTACTATATTTTCATCAATATAAAACTTAACAAAAAGAAAGAAGGTGCATAAATGTATTCAAATGTAATTTTATTGAAACAACATAACCTATAAAATAAACATAATTATTTTATAAGGAATACATAAATACATAGAGAAAGAAAGAAAAAAATTAAGGATAATAGCGTTTAAGATGCATAATATTGATAGCTTCTTTAAGAGAAACACCATCCATATCAGCAAGTTTATAAGCAATTGAACCAAAGTCTTCAATCACAATAAAAGGTCCAAGCCAATTAGGGATAAAATTTCCTTTTTCACCAGGTAAAGCATTCACATTTTGTTGATTTTCGTATAGGACTAGATCACCAACCAAAATTTTTTGTTCAATAAACTTATGGTTATATTACTTCTAAAGAGTTTTATGATAGGCTTTTATATGTTCCAAAGCATGTATTCCTTGTTAATCCAACATTTAAAATTCTTATAAGTGTTGTTCTTGAAATGTATTCTTGTCGATTATGCCATGAAATCAAACATGTAAAGAAGGTATCTCTAATTCCAAAGGCATAATAGCATCAGTACCATAGAAAAGATTGTAAGGAGTGTATCATTTTAAAAATAGAAGAACTTCCATGTTAAGAATGTTTAGCCCTCCAAGTAAGTGGTTTAGGGTCATCTTGATGCAAGAGCATCCTAGGTGTAAGAGAAATCTTGCATCGCCCAAAAATATTTATGTTTTTATATTCAATAAGGGCTATCTTGTGCAAAGTTGCTAGTTATGGAAACTTTCTATTTTTAGTAAGTTTGTCTTACGATCTTAGAATGTCTAATTTTAAATATGGAGGTTCATCTCAGTCATATCAGCTTGCTAGCAAAGTTTCATGGCTAGATCAGGTGTAGTTTTGAAGATATTGAAGATTTTTGATTTTGGCAGCAGGGTATAGAAACTTCAAACTCAATTTTGAAGGCTTTAGAGGCCCTAGATGAGGTTGAAAACTTGGGTGATGGGAGCTTTGCATAGGTCAAGCCTGTAGAGCGCTTCGTGGTGATTCTAGAATGGGGTTATAATAGCCAATCGGGTCAACGGGCGATGACTTATGGTCTTCGGAAGTTGGGTCACCTAAAATGGCAGAAAATAATTTTTGTTCAAAATTTCTGTTTGGGTTTCAAAACTCATTTTGAGCCGACTTTGATGTAATAAATTGTAAAATAAAATAATTCTAAGTTTGGTCGGCCCTAAGGGCTAAATTTCTAGAACCTTCTCGAGCGGTGGAAATTGCCTATATAAAGAAGGCCCGTAGTGTTGTCTAGGGTAGTTCTGGGTAGTAGATCTAGGTATTGATTCAAGGATTTTTCCTACAGAATATTGTAAGGGAATGCCCATGTGGCTTTGCATATTGTAATTCTGAAAGTTTGTAATTCCACATTTGTGGAGATAATAAGAAGCCAATTTTCTATTCTTGCATATTATTGTTGTTGTTTCTCTATTTCTGTTATGTGCTTGTGGTACTAAGGGGAGCACCCTTCATCACATCTTAAGTTCCTTGATCGTCTTTGCAAGTATCTAGCTATTTCCCCCCTATTCTACTTCTCTCCTCTTTATTTCCATCTTTTTTCTTACAATTTTCTTTGAGAATCTGGAGTTTTTGACTGTCAGGATCAAAGACAACTTGGTAGGGTCAAGGATAACCTAGACCCCAACCTAAGTCAGGGACAACCTTGACCCTAACCTAGGGAAATGTCTACCTCATCCCTGACCCCAGGTCCAATTTTTTAGATTTTGGGAGTTACAGGATGTCGGGCTTCGGAAAGTTTCTTTTTCCCACTTTCGGGTCGGCCATTTTGGGTTTCAGAATGATAAATGCTTAATTTGGGTCTATTTCTAGGGGTTAAGGTTAATTGGGATTTAATTCTCCAATGTTAGTCTCTCTAGAATTTTGTGCCCTAGATCACTATAAAAGGAAGCCTTCCTCTTCCATTTTCTTCATCCACAAGTTATGCAATCAAGCGCTCAAGGTTTTCTCAAGGAAAGATCAAGAAATAATTTCATCAAGAATTTTAAATGAAGAATTCAAGTCCTCTTCTCCATTCAAGTTCTCCATTGAAGATCAAGGATTCAAGCATTCAATCCTTTGAAGGGATTTGGCTCAAGCATTCAAGATTCATCACTCAAACCTTAGATCTGGCCATCATGATGGTGTGATCTTCCTTCAAGATCATTTTTTCATCTTCAAGATCCATTCATTATTCCCCCAAGGTGGATTCCAAGCATATAATCATGGAGGTTTTGATTTACATTTCATAATGTTATGTTCAAGCTTTCATATCAACATACTTGTTTACATTTCAAATATAGTTGCATATCTATTAAATATCATAGCTTCATTGTTAGATCTACTTCTACTACTTGCTAGAATTCCCTATTTCAATTTCATTATTAAGGTTTATTCCAAACTAGGGTTTGACCAAGGCAAACCCCTCATCCAAACAACAAAATCCATTTTTCTTGTAGGTATAGGTATAGGATTGCGAATTGGAGCTTGGATCTAGATACCCTTTTCGGTGAACTTTCGGGATCTGCGAATAGATTTTTTGTCAAAGTTGTTTCAGGTCAGAGACAACCTTCAGTGACAGGTAGGATCCTACCCTAGGGTAAGACCTTTCCCCACTATCTGGGTCAAGGATGACCTACCTTTAGAAAGATAAAAGTTTTCTGCATTTTCTCTGTCTCGGCATTTCCAGTCCGGAATAGGTTACAGAATTGCCCGAAACTGTACACAGACATCAGAAATCAACATTTTCTAGATTTGTCCTATTTTGATGTTAGTATTTGTATTTCTATTTTTTTTACTTTTTATGTTCACAACATTTTCCATCACACACACCCCTCCACTACATTTTAGCCTATCCTCATTCAATTTCAATTCATAGGTGGTGAATCCATTTAACCATTATTCATTTTGGTGAAACTGACATACTTACTCTCTTTATTTTTGGTGTTAGATTTCCCTTTTAAGATTATATTTAGTTTATGCTCTTGCGTTTTTAATTCAAAAATTAAAAAAAATCTATATATTCAATAAAATACAAATATATTTCTTGCATTTAATTTACCATGAAGATCTTTAAGATTCTTTGGTGTGTGGTCATGTTCTTTATTACCCTTCTTTTAGCATCCCTTTACCATACCTATGATGTTTATGAAAGTATTATCCATTTCATTATGTTGATAACTCTTCATTTTGCACTTGCTTGTGCTTTTTTGAAATTGACTGATACTAGGCTTCCTACTTTCAAGACTTTCATTAAAAATTTATGTGGTAGCCTTATTACTCTTTTGGATTATGTGAAGAATTTTCTAGATGATACACCATCTCCTAATCTTCCTAATCCTAATCCTATCATTCCTAATTTGATTACCAATCTTCCTAATCCTAATCCTATTAATCCTAATCCAATTCCTAATCTTCCTATTCCTAATCCAATGCCTAATTCGCCATCTGCTAACCCTAGTTCTTCCCATACTTATGATGGGATTCAAGCTATAGTTAAGGATGTAGATGTGCAAGACTTATTTTATTTACCTTCTCATTTGATTCATGATGATATTAAAGGAAAGGTTAAAGAAACTTCTTCAAAACCTATTATTCCACCTTATACAACCTTTACTCATGAACATGATAAAAAATCACCTCCTATAGAAGGTTTACATGATATGTACATTACCTGATATAATATGGTGACTAAACAAGGTTATAGAGGTTTAAGACTTGGAGTTAATGAGCATGGTATCAAATATCTAGTTCATATACCCCCTAACATGACTTGAATGGTGTTGGTTGTTCAAAATCTCAAGTCAAGGTAGGTGATGGTGATCTTCATCCTCCTCTTCACATTCTTCTCCCTACACCTAAAATAGAAAACCCTAATATTTTTCAAGAAGTGGCTAAGAAGGTATATGTTGATTTAATGAATTCCAAAAAAGAAATCTTTAAACCTATATAGAAAAATGCTTTATCCAAGAACAAATGTCCTTTTCATTATAGTAATACACATTTACTTGCTGATTGTAAACATTTCAAATTATATGTTAGAGAAAGAGTTTCTTTAGGAATTATATCTCACTCTCATGTAGTTTTACAATTCCTTCATAATTTTGATATAGCGGATTCCCCTCATTCTGATATAATATAGAGCTCTTCTCCTCTTGTCTCTAGACTGGGGGGCAAGAGGTGTATTTCTATCCAGTCTCCTAGGATCCATTAGGTCTTTTATTGGGGCTTAATTGGTATTATTTCTCTCCTATCTCTCTATGGTTTTTTATTATGTTTATATTCATCCATAGTTCTTATTCAAGATATCTTTTTTAAGACATTTGTTTTGCAAAGGTATCCCTTGTCTCTATCTCTGGGGGGAAAGTTTCTTCCTTATTTCTCTTTTTCTAGGGAACTGCTTTCCTTATCTTAGTGGTATTTGTTTATATTTCAATATTATTTCATCATATTGATAGATGTTTTGACTATGGATAGCCTTTTTATGAGAGGTTGTTGTCCTAGGTCATCACCTCTTCTCTATGTTACAAATTATGTTCATTATAAACTCTTACCCTTGATTTAGTGTTAGAGTTTTTTCCCTCATTCCAAAGATTCCCTTTCCTCTTCTTTGTAGAGAGGCTTGATGATTGAGTCTTTGTTCCCATCTTTGAAAGATGATATTTTATTTAAAAGCTCTCCTCTATGATGGGGGTCTTGTTGATAAGATCTCTTTCATTGAGGATCATTTTTCCATAAGTGACATATTCTTTTCATGATTATCTATACTCTTGGATATAGGGGTCAATATCCCTTGCTAAGAATGTGGTGTACATTGTCGTTAAATAGGATATCTCCTTGTATTGAGAAGTAGGTATCCTCTTCCTCTTCCTTATCATGTCTAGTAGACTGCCAGGATAAGGAGGGGGGCATATATAGGGTCTCCCTTGTACTATAGTTTTTTATTTTTTATACTAAATCTTGGAAGGTAACACGCATAAATTACTAAATCCTAAAAAGACACACATATTTTATTTTAAAGTATGCTAAATCTTCCTAAGGTAGCACACATAAGTTGCTAAATCCTAAGGAGACACACATTTTTCAATTTTCAACATGCTAAATCTTGGAAGGTAACACACATAAGTTGCTAAATCCTAAAGAGACACACATTTCCAATATGCTAAATATTTTGAATGTAACACACATAAGTTGCTAAATCCCGAGGAGACACACATTTTATATTCCATGGTGATACAAGAGGGTGGATATATGGGTATTCCAGAAGCTATTAGAAGATGCATTACAATTTCAAGGCATAGTTTATGGGTGAACTATCAAGTTTGGCCACCTATTTGGCTCTCCTCTAGGGTGATTCATGGGAAGGTGGGCATCTTACTGGGTGAGGTAATCACTTTTCTCTTTTCTCTCTTTTCTCTTTCATTCTAGTAGGACAAGATCATGAAGCTATGTTAGTTATAGTGTTGCTCTTGTATTTCTTATGTAATCATTTATGCTTTTATGATAGCTTTCCTACTATGATATTAGTATGAGAGATGTTTCTTATGCTAATTGATTTGGGTTTGTTTTAGTACTAACCCCTCTTTTGTGTCTTTTTCCTTTTTTGTTTTTTCACCCTCATGTGTGTATGTTGAGTTAGAATCCTTAGCCTAGAGGCTTGTGTCCTTAGATAAGTGTTATTTTATCTCATTGCAAATCCACTTGGATCTCTTCTTTCATTTCCTTTACCAAGAGTTTGCATCAAATCCATACTCTTGCTAAAGTGGGGGATTAATGTATCATCTTAAAATGCAAGAACTTCCATGTTAAGAGTGTTTAGCCTTCTAAGTAACTAGTTTGGGGTAATGTTAAGATCCTTGATTGTGTATTTTCATGTATCTAGTTGTTTCTCCCCTGTTCTACTTCTCTCTTCTTTATTTCTAGCCTTTTTTTGATAGTTTTGTTTGAGAATCTAGAGTTTTTGGTTGTCAGGGTCAAAGATGACTTGGTAGGGTCAACGATGACCTAGACCTTGACCTAGGTTAGGGATGACCTTGACCCTAGGCTAGGGTGGTGTCTACCTTGTCCTTGACCCTAGGTCTAATTTTTAGATTCTGGGAGTTAGGGGATGTCAGGCTTCAGAAAGTTTCATTTTCCCCCTTTCGGGTCAGCCATTTCGGGTTTCAAAATGGTAAATCCTTAAATTGCATTTAATTTGGGTCCATTTCTAGGGATTAAGGTTAATTGGGATTCAATTCTCAAATGTCAGCCTCTCTAGAAGTTTGTGCCCTAGATCACTATAAAAGGAAGCCTTCCTCTCCCATTTTCTCCATCCACAAGTTATGCAATCAAGCACTCAAGGTTTTATCAAGGAAAGATCAAGAAAGCATTTCATCAATCATTTTCAAGGAAGCATTCACGATTCATCACTCAAACCTTGGATCTAGCCATCTTGATGGTGTGATCTTCCTTCAGATCCTTTGTTCATCTTCAAGATCCATTCATTTTTCCCTCAAGGTGGATTCCAAGCATACAATCATGGAGGTTTTGATTTACATTTGATAATGTTATGTTCAAGCTTGCATATCAACATACTTTTTTACATTTCAAATACAATTGCATATCTATTTAATATCATAGCTTTATTGTTAGATCTACTTCTACTACTTGCTAGCATTCCCTATTTCAATTTCATTATTAAGGTTGATTCCAAACTAGGGTTTGACCAAGGAAAACCCCTCATCTAAACAACAAAAAACATTTTTATTACAGGTATAGATACCCTTTTTGGTGAACTTCTCGGATCTGTGAAAAGATTTTCCATTAGATTTGTTTTAGGTCAGAGATGACCTTCAGTGAGGGGTAGGATCTTGCCCTAGGGTAAGACCTTGCCATGCTATCTAGGTCAACTATGACCTACCTTTAGAAAGATAAAAGTTTTTTGGGTTTTCTCTATATCGGAATTTCCATTCTGGAACAAGTTGCAGAATTGCCCAAAACTGTACATAGACATTAGAAATCAACATTTTCCAGATTTGTCCTATTTTGAGGTTAGTATTTGTATTTTTATTTTGTTTACTTTATATATTCACAACATTTTTCATCACACACACCCCTCCACTACATTTTATCCTATCCTCATTCAATTTCCCTTCATAGGTGATGAATCCATTTTACCATTATTCAAGGAGAAGTACCCATAGCAGTACGAACACTAGTCCTATAAGCCCATAAAGCATAGATCAATTTGGTATGCCAATCTTTCACATGCTTATTAACTATTTTTCTCAAAATTTGTTCAATAATTTTATTTGATGCTTTAGCTTGACCATTAGATTGAGGATAATAAGGAGTTGAAAATCTATGTTGAATTTGATATTTTTCCAAGAATTTTGTTACTTCTTTGTTCTTAAAAGAGGTACCATTATTTGAAATTATCATCAAAGTAATACCAAATCATGTTATAATATTGTTAAGCATGAAATCACAACTAACATTTGTGGTTGTCGAATGAAGAGGGACAACTTCTACCCACTTCGTAAAGTAATCCATAACAGTCAGGATGTACGTATGTCCTTGAGAAGAAGCTGGTGAGATTTTTCTAATAAGGTCAAATTCCCAAATACTAAAAGACCATGTAGAAACTTGATTATGAAGCTCATGAGTAGGAGCATGAATGAAATTACTATGTTGTTGACATTGAGGACATTTCTTAACAAACATGAAAGAATCTTGTTCTATTTTTTGCCAATCATATGCCATTCTAAGAAGTTTATTAACTAGATATTTTCCACCAAAATATCCCCCACAAGAACTAGAATGAGCTTCTACCAAAGCTACCAGAATTTTAATTCTATTAAGACATCTTAATAGTAAACTTTCATAAGAAGGTTGGTAAAGCGTGTCTCCTAAAATGATGTAATGTACTGCAAGCTTCCTAATATGATTACATGTGTTCCTTGTTGATTCAGGAAAAGTACCATCTTTCAAAAAATGAAATATATGAGAATACCATTCATCCAAATAAAAATTAAAATAATCAGAGGTAATCTTATTATAAATTGTAGGGTTTTTAAGAGTTTGTATAGTAAATTAAAAAAATTCAGCATTATTCTAAAGACAAACCAAAGAAGTTGTGCTTGCCATAGTGTCCGCATGTCGATTATCCTTCCTAGGTATTGTTTGAATTGTATAAGAAGAGAATTGTGAAAGAACCTCAATAGCCAAATGTCTATACTATGTCATTTTATCATTCTTAGTCTGATAACCTCCCTTAATTTGTTCAACAATCAATTGTGAATCTCCATATATTTGCAAGTGTTTGATATTAAGGGATGAAGCTGATCGAAGGCCAGCTATAAGATCTTCATACTCTGCAATGTTATTAGTAAAAGGAAAGGTTAATTTGTATGATAAAGGGATTGGTCTTTTTGTAGGAGGAATCAAGATAATACTGACACCAAAACATGTCTTACATCTAGACCCATCAACATATAGTTCCCAAACATCATTTTGTTGAATAGCTAGAATATTTTCATTAGGGAATTCAATTAAAGTAGAGCATGTATCAGAATGAGGACAAGGAGAATCAACCAAATAATCTGTTAAAGCTTGTCCCTTAATTGACTTTTGATAAATGAAATTTAGATCAAATTCTTTAAGTAACATCACCCACTTTGCCAAACGGCCAGCGAGATCAGTTTTTGAGAAAAGATGTTTCAAAGGATCAAATTTAAATATCACATTGACTACAACATTTAAAAGATAATGCCTAATTTTTTGGCAAGCATAAACTACAGCTACGAATTATCTTTCCAAATATGTGTATCTTGTTTCATAATCAAGTAAAGTTTGACTAATGTAATACATAGGCCTTTCCTTACCTTCACTATCATATTGAGCTAACAATGCACTGACCACTTTCAAAGTTGCTCAAGTATACAAATGAAAAGGTTTATCAAATTTAGCCAGTTGCAAGATAGGAGGATTGGTGAGATATTCCTTAAATTTATCAAAGGATTGTTTACATTCATCATTCCAAGAGAAAGTAGTATCCTTTCTAAGCAAGGAAGTAAAATGAATAGTTCTATCAGCTAAGTTGGAAACAAAGTGACAAATAGCTTGAATTTTTCCTTTTAAACTTCATAAATGAGAAATATTCTTAGGAGGCATATTAACAATAGCTTCAATCTTTTTAGTATCTACTTCTATGCCTTTCTTAGAGATTATAAATCCTAATAATTTACCAGAATCAACTCCAAAGACATATTTCTTAGGATTCAACCTCATGTTGTAACTTCTAATTCTTTCAAATATCTGTCGTAAAATGCTAATATGATCTTCTCTTTGTATATATTTTGCCAAGATATCATCCACGTATTCGTCAAGAATCTTATGAATGTAATCATGAAAAATCAAGGTCATAGCTCGTTGATAAGTTGTTCCTGCATTTTTTAATTCAAAAGGCATCATAACCCAACAAAATTTTCCCCAAGGTGTTATAAATGCGGTTTTAAATTGATCTTTAGGAGGAATAAACATTTGATTATAGTCCAAAAAACCATCTATAAAAGATAATAAAGCATGACCCGCTATTGAATCTACAATCATATCAATATTAGGTAATGGGAAATCATCTTTTAAGGATTATTTGTTTAAGTCTCTAAAGTCCATACACATCCTTATCTTGTTTTCTCCTTTTGAAATGAGTACAATATTTGAAATCTAGTCTCAATAATCAATAGAATGAATAAATCTAGAATCCAATAATCTTTCAATTTTAGACTTAACTAATAAAGCAATTCATGGATTTATCTTTCAAATGTTCTACTTCACAAGTTTCACATTTGGTTTGAGAACAATGTTGTGAGTAACAATCTTAGAATATATGACCATCATATCTAAATATGTCCAAGAAAAAATGTCCTTAAATTCAAGTAAAAGAGAAACCAATTGATTACGCTCATCCTGATTCAAAAATTTCCTAATTTTTATCATCTTTTCAAAGTCAATTTCATCCATTTGAATATCAATAGTCTCAGTTATTAGCGAATCATTTTGTATTGGAGAATTCATTGGTAAAGGAAACATATTATGTTCATCATGTTCTCTGAAATAAGCATTTATATTTAAATAATAAGGCTTCCGTTGTTTGTGATGAAACTTAGGTAAGTCCTCATAAACCCCTAAAAAATCCACTAAAGCTTCATCTTCAGGAAAAATATCCAAAGTAGGTCTTTGATTAATGTCAAGGAGGAGTGGAGTAACCAACTTCAACTTTCCCCCATAGATATGATTAACATTAAGAGAAAAAAGTGATGATTGTCTATAAGGATTAAATCCTAATCCATACGTATGATCATAAATTTCATTATCCAAAGCCACTTTTATACCTTGCTCGTATATGCCACATCCTTTCCCATTAAATCCTAAATTTTTAAGTAGATGATAACCATAACCATATCTATCAGCCATATCAGATGGATTCCAAGGAGTAGCATATGTCACAATATCATAGCAATCAGGTTTTATTATTTCAATTGTTTCTTCAATTGAGGTGGCAACAAAGTTACTTTTTAATTCCTCAAAAAGTGGGCAAGAAGTAAAAACTTGTTTTTCAAATTCACTTTGTGTTAATATGATTTAGAACAATAGAGAGGGGGGGTAAATCAATTGTTATCAGGTCTAGATGTATAAAAACAAACTTTAAACTCTTCAATAATCAGATCTAATAACAAACAGCTACTCAGTCATTATAGATTGCATAACAGAAACATATAACAGTGCAGTCCACTTATCTAATAGTATCTAACTTGTAAAACACAAAAATGTTCAAACCAAAACATTCACACAAGTATCAACTATTGGAAATTTGGATGATTTGGTTACATAGATGTTTTCATTATGGAAACATATGATCTACATGAAGATCACACAGGTCAGAGAGCTAGTATGTCAGAGTGCAATGAAAAATTGTCTAAGTATGAGACAATGTGTTTTTGCCAGTGAACCCGAAGATAGTTTTGATTGGTGATGTTGATTGGAGTACATTCAATGCTTGTGCACTTGAAGATAGACACTATGGTGACTATTGAAGACTCACCTCAGAGTGCAAGTCAGTACGGCATGTACGGAAGAAGTTATGATAGTTTTACTAAAGACAATGTTAAGCTGACATAACAGAATATGAAGACAAATTAATAAAGCATTAAGGGATTATTTTGTTAATCAAAATAATGACTTAACAATATAAAGGGATGACATCCTAGATGTTAACCCTTGGATGAAGATATTTTTTAATATGTTAGACAAATGGAAAGTTATTAATCTTAATAACTTGTATAAAGATATTCAAAGATGTAATTGAAATAAGAAAAAGAAAAATGTGAATCTAATAGCAAAAGTGAAGGAACAGTGAAGAGATATCAATGCAAGAAGTATAAGGTTATGTACCTTGACCTATTTTTGTAATTAGTGAATATTATATTACTTGTTTGGGTAGTGGGATCATCTAGTAATCACATTTTGTCCTACCAACTCCTAATAGGGTTGAGGCTTCTAACAAGGCCTATAGTCCCTTAATCAGGACTGAGACACTATATGCATGTAATAGACTCTTAACAGGGTCAACATCCTTAATAGGATACTTTTGATTAGTGGATCTTTGTGGGTACCATCCCCACCAGGGTTTTCCCTTGGCCAGGGTCTCCTCGAGAACAAATAATGTGTTATGAGTTCTTTTGTTTTATTGCTATAAATGTTGTTTAGCTTTCTATGTTATGCATGCATCAAGATAATTTTTTATATCCATAATTGGGAAAAAGTAAAAGTTTGTAGAATACTAATTCACCCCTCCTCTCAGTATTCCCTATTTATAAAAATTGGTATCAGAGCATAGTTACTCGAAAAAGAATCATTCAAGGAAAGCCAAGAAGCTTGAGTAAGATCTCTATGGATATGGATCAGCTACAAAAGAATCTTGAAGAAGCTCTTGAATAGATTGATATGCTTACTAAAGAAAGAGATAATCTAAAAGGAAAATATGATGATGCAAAGAACCTCATTGAGAAACTAAAAAACAAGTTGGAAGATCTGAAATCTAAAAAGGAATCCAAAATTCACAATGAAGATTGTGATGACAACTTAGAAAAAGAAAATGAGATCCTTAAACATGAACTGAAGATAGCAAATCTGAAGCTAAGACTGAAAGATGGAAATGGAAAGAATGAAGCAAATCTAAAATCTGAGAATGAAAATCTTAAGCTTAAAAATGAAGGGCTTAAATCTAAACTTGGTAAAGTAACATCTGAACTTGAGAAAGTCAATTTTCAGTATGTTGAACTTGAGAAATACAATACAATTGTGAAAGGAGAATTGACTCAATCTGAGTAGTAGCTTGAAAGACTATTTTCAACTAATGAGAAGATTGATGAACAAATATCTTATCAAAAACTATTCTATGATAAAACTGGTCTTGGATTCAACACTTTTAAAGGAAATGAAGAAAGCAAGGAACCAGATCTAGATGAGAAGTCTGATGAGATCAACAAATCTAAAGATATACTGAAGGAAGAAGAACCACCTAAGCAAGAGGAATCACCTAAAGGTATGCAAAGAGAATTAAAAGGTAGATATTTTTCTTGTAATACTTTTGGTCATATGAAGAGAGATTGCACAAGTAAAAAATTTAAACCTCTTAATGGTTATTGTTATAATTGTCATGGTTTTGGACATAGACCTATTGAATATAGAAAACCTAAATTTTTTGAGAATAACAATAGTAGTAGAATGTTTAGAAATACTAGCCATGTAGATAAGAAACCTACTAAAGATATGAATAGAAGAAATAGAGTAGTATGTTATAGATGCAACAAGGTTGGACACATTGCTAGAAATTGCAGATCACAGATCAATCAGCCTGGACCAAGATATGGAAACAATGGAATAGTTTTTTAGATATGCAACAAGATTGGACATACATCAAGGTTTTGCAGAATGAATAATAGAGTTTTTCATACCAATCCTAACCCTAGAAGTCTTGCAAGAAGAAATGAAGATGCAAGCAACAGTCAGAAGGAATGTTGTAGTAATTCAGATAAAGTGAAGTTTGTTAAAAGCACAGATCAAGGAGACATATTCAGAATTGAATGTAGTCAAAAAGGTGAACTATTAAATGGTAAGAATGAATCTTTACCTGACCCATCTCAAAGTACTTAATTTATTAAAATTATAGTAAAATAGGAACTTAGATTAGTGTAGGAATTGGTATATGATGAATTGAGTCTTGTGCAGTTAATGCAAGGTATTATATGATGTTCTAATAATATGGTTAAGAGTGTAAAGAAAAATATTATGTTTTGCAAGATCGCAAGAAGTTTTGAGTTTTGCAGGTTAACAGAATCAACTTTTTGGAAAGAAGTGGAAAAATAATTGAATGCGATGTCATATCTAAATGAGATTGAAATGATAAAAGGTCACAAATGTTATTATTGATCATTGAAGTGAATACAAGTGTTAAGGAGATTGAAGAAGCAGTGATTGGAAGCATTTTGTAAGGATTTGGTGAAGAATTTTTGTGTCGAATCTACGGAAGCCCTAAATCACAGAATCGAGGTATTTTACTTGGCAGATCTTTAAATCAGTTAAGGAATTAGAGGAAATCATGGATATTTCTTTGATTCACAATGTCAGAGATAAGAATAGACCTAAGATGAAAAGGGAACCAGTAGAACCCTTGGAAGATGATCCTAGGTTAGCTTTATCATCCGTACCAGATGGAGTTTTACATCTAGAGAATGTTAGAAGTTATCTGGGATGTAAACTAGAGACTATCACTAATAGTGATTTCACTAAGGAATACCAAAAGATATATAATTAGGACATGTCATTGAAAGAAGAATTTGAGCATTTGAAAGATAATGAGATCATTAAGTATGCTTTACAATATGAATTTGATAATGAAGAATGTACCAAGATAATCCTAAGTAGAATTCATAATGGAAAGTTATGGTTAGATGACAGAGTGATAGATATCACAGCTGACTTAATTCATGAGGTAACTAGACTATCTAAAACTAGAGCCATTCCTTTGAATGAGTAAAACATGAGGAAAATAGTCATAGACAACACTAATTCATCCTACAATGGTAGAGGAATAGTGATTAGCAAGATACAACAAGATGATGTTAGATACTTGTGTAAGATCCTAACAACCAAGTTTTGTGCTAACTCAAAAGAGGATGACATGGCAGCTGGAATGATATATGCATCTTATTTGATGTGTGTTGATAAAGTACAAGTTGACATGTGTGAGATTTTGAGAATTCAGTTGTTTGAAATTTTGGAAAAGATAAAGAAGACTAAGTATTCTCAGTTTAGATTCTCATATTTAATCACTTATATGTTCTTTCATTCATTGAGAAGATTTCCATATACCATTGGAAATGACTGGAATGATGGCCAAACTACAATGGAAAGGATTAACCAAGTGTATAGGAGGCATTTTATTAATAAAGTAAATGAAAGTGCAATGTTGGTAATTAAATCATTTCAGAATTTGATGTCAAGAAGATCAAGGATCCCACAGTATCTTGTGGAGAAGTATAAAAATGAGATATGTTTCATGGTTGATACTGACTTTACTTACATTGAAGCAGTAGAACCTAGAATAGAGTTCATAGACCCTCTTGGCTATGAAATATATAAAATTTAAATAGAAGAATATGTGAGTAGACTACTTAAGTGCAAGATGGATATTCACAGTAACAGGTTTGGAACCTTTGAGGAAAACTTCAACTCCACAAAGACCATTCTTGAAGAGAAATAGTCAAAGAAAAGAGTTGAGAGTACAATCAAGAAAATTCTAAAAGATGCAAGGATGGCTGAACATGAGTTCTTGCTAGACAAGCAAACAGTAGTAGTAGTTAGAGAAATTGGACAAAAAGAAGTTTTGTCTATACCACCCTTATCATCAATTGCAGTACAGCAAGGGGAAATGCAAGTTAAAGTGAAAGTGGAAGAATTAGAGAAGGATCAAGAAATAAGAAAATCCACTAGATCAACCTCCTCCACTCCTAGAAAAAGAATAAAAGAGATTGCTACTGGACCGGGTAAGAGGCAGAAGACATTGGTGCCACCAGTTCAAAGGAAAATTGTAGAAATCAGAGATGATGAAGACACTCCTGTTAAGAAGAAAACTTGGAAACCTAGAATTGAAAAGGTTAATGAATAGATTATTCAAGATGGAGACTTTACAAAGATGAACAAATATTATGATCTCTATAATTATGCAGAAAGACTGAATCTAGAAAATGTAGTGGTGAAATATATGATTCTATCTGATAAGAAAATTGACACAATTCAAGGTAAGATACATGATGAATTGTACAAGAAACTTGTAAATAGAAAGAAGAGAGTATCAAAGGAAGACATAACTATTAGAGAAAATCTTGTAAGAAAACTTCATGTTGTGAGAGATGAAGAACACTTCAAACAAATCATGAAGGATCTAAACACCCATTTGAGAACCAAGAAGAGAACTATTCAGATTATGGGAGGTAGATATGAAGAAATTAACATAGAAACAGAGCAAGCAATCACTAAGGTTATGACAGAGAATGCTGGAGAACCATCAGTTGCAGCAGAATCTAAAGATCAAGTAGAATGAGTAGAGAAAGAGGAAATTCCCTCTCCACCAGCCATAAATATTGAGGATGAAGCCATGAATGTTGAAGGAACAAAGATCACCTGGATAGTGATGATAACTTATTCAAGAATCTTGAAAACATTGTTGACAATTCAGATTTTGAAGAGAAGGATTGTATTAAAGGAGAAGAGAAGACATAAACCAAAATTGTAGAGCCTAAAGTGATAGAGAAACAAGTACATGTTCCCACTCAAGAAGAAATCTGTCTTACACCTGAGACTGGCAAGAAAACTTAGATTGGTTCTATGATTGAGAATTTGGGAAAGGAAGTAGATGATGATGATCAGATGGAATTGATCACTTCTTTGAACAAGATCATCGGAAAGAACAAGAAAGTAAAGAGTCTTGAAGGATGCCTGAAGGAGCTTACTGAGAAGTTACAAGGCATTATATCTACAAAAATTATAGAAGATGACCTCTGGAAAGAGCAAAGAAAGTGATGAATACTTTTGATGATGAGTTCACAAACTTATCTGATATAGCTAAGATGAAAGCTCAAGTAGATTATGAGGCCAAAACACTTTTGGACATCAGTCAGAATATCAAGAATGATATCAATAACCTTGATATCTGTATAAAGGACTTGAGAAAGAATTTAGAAAGAGGAAAATATTTGTACATTCAGTGTACAAAATTAGAGAACTTGGTAGCAGAGGAAGTTTAGAAGATGCAGATGAAGGAAACAAAAACTCAGAATGAGACAAACCTTCTTTTGAGCCCAAATGTGAAGATATTTGATATTTAGGAGAAAATCTACAAGATCTATGATGAAATAAGAGTTTTGCAAGATGACAAGGATATGAAGCTAAAGAGATTCACTCTTTTAAGAGAGCATGTTTCTATAAACTTGAGCACTATTGAAGGGAAACTAGAAGAATGTCTTTCGGCCAAGACATCTTTTCAGAAGTTTAGTTATGAGAATCTCCAAGCATGTGAGATTGCATCTTATGGATTATGCACACTACTCAGTGTGGCAGATTCAATTAAGAAATAATGGGAGAAATAATTAGAGGCCATGAAGATTAATTTTATAGATTATATTGCAAGCCTACTGGCTTTGCAATATTGAATCTAGGTATAACTTTTTGTAAACACAGTTTTTGTAACCCTCACCTTTTTTTTTGTCACTGTTGTCAAAGGGGGAGAGATATATAGAAAAAATTTGATAAGGATACATACTCTTAGGGGGAGTACATTATATAGAGAGGATTCATGAAGTCATAAGGATAGTATATACATATTTTGTATTATGGTCACAATTTTGAATTTTTGGAGCCTAAGACTTAGCTAATTTTCTCATATGTTGCCACCAATGACAAAGGGGGAGATTGTTGGCAATTTGGCTGAGTTGGTTACATAGATGTTGTCATTATGGAAACATATGATCTACATGAAGATCACATAGGTCAGAGAGCTAGTATGTCAGAGTGCAATGCAAAATTGTCTAAGTATGAGACAGTGTGTTTTTGCCAGTGAATCTAAAGACAATTTTGATTGGCGATGTTGATTGGAGTAAATTCAATGCTTGCACACTTGAACATAGAAACTATGGTGACTATTGAAGACTCACCTTAGAGTGTAAGTTAGTATGACATGTACGAAAGAAGTTATGACCGTTTTACTAAAGACAATGTTAAGTCGATAGGATAGAATATGAAGACAAATTGATAAAGAGTTAAGGGATTATTTTGTTTATCAAAATAATGACTTAAAAATATAAAGGGATGACATCCTAGATGTTAACCCTTGGATGAAGATATTTTGTAATATGTTAGCCAACTAGAAAGTTTTTAATCTTAATAACTTGTATAAAGATATGTAAAGATGTAATTGAAATAAGAAGAAGAAAAATGTGAATGTAATAGAAAATGTGAAAGAACAGTGAAGAGATATTGATGCAAGAAGTATAAGGTTATGTACCTTGACCTATTTTTGTAATCAGTGAATATTTTATATTACTTGTTTGGGCAGCGGGCTCATCTAGTAATCACATTTTGTACTACCAACTCCTAACAGGGTTGAGGCTTCTAACAAGGCCTATAGTCCCTTAATCAGGACTAAGACACTATATGCATGTAATAGACTCTTAATAGGGTCAACATCCTTAACAAGATACTTTTGACTAGTGGATCTTTGCGGGTACCATCCCCACTGGGGTTTTCCCTTGACCAGGGTTTCCTCGAGAGAAAATAATGTGTTATGAGTTCTTTTGTTTTATTGTGATGCATGTTGTTTAGCTTTCTATGTTATGCATGTGTCAAGATAATCTGTTATATCCATAATTGGGCAAAAGTAAAAGTTTGTAGAATACTGATTCACCCCCCCCTCTTAGTATTCCCTATTTCTAACATCAACACCAGGATTTATAGTGGAAACCCAATTTGGGAAAAACCACTTTGTAACATGTTACTATTATGTTCACTCTTCTGAAGTGAGCTCAGTGAAAAGCCAACCGTGTCAAAGGTTACAAACACGCTGTTAGGTGTGACCTGGTTAAAGGATTTAAACCACTCTGTTAAAAGTTCACCTTGTTATAGGACTTACATACACTCCATTAGAATGCAACCTTGTTTAAAGGATTTATACCTATGACTGTTAGGTCAATCTCTGTTAAAAGGATTTTGACTGATACAATGGTTAGAAAGTAGCAGTAATATTGATTTGAAAAACATACAACTCACTTTACAAATATCAGATCCAATTCCATACACATATGTTGGCTTACTGACTGTGAACCTTTACCATCACCATCACTGATGTGCTCAGAACTCTCTTCAAGAAATCACAACTCTTCTCCTTCAGCCTTCTCTACTTAGATAGTCAATAACATCAACAACACTTCCAACATCCTCACTCTTCACAACCTCTAGCTTAGGTTCCCTTAATACTTCCTTAATTAGGTCAATACATCTTTTTCTGCTTAATCTCCTTCATAAATCTTAGGGTTAGGTCAGATTCATCAAATCCTTCCAACTTTATGTTCTTCAGCTATCCTTCTAGAAATATCTCAAATCTCTTAATAGATTTATAATAAAACATTTTACAGTGCATTAAATGCTTTCATACAATCAATAAATAAAGTCAACATGTTTTACATAATCTGAGAATTCAACGATGTCAGCTAGAAATCTGAATTCTCCCTCAAATGTAAAATACTAACGCTCTATCAATACTGTGTTCAACTCCTCGGTCTTCACTAGAAAGCTCGGTTGCCACAAAAACTATTTCCTTGGCTAATACTGATGTTCGGTCAACACTGAATTTACTCGGCATATACTAGCTTGGTCGACACTAACATCACTCGACTTAAACTAGATTTCTTCACTTTTGCTCAGTTAAGCCTACCAGTTTAGTCTTCATTCTTACTTAGATAAACAATACATTATCTTATCATTGTGCCATATAATCAAGTACTCATTGAAGTATCAAGATAACTCAACCTTTCCTTAGGTGCTATTGTTACCAACCTTGTCTTTCCCCTTAGTAACACTCAAATAGATATAGTACTTTCTTAAATAGCAATAGTCTTACCAGTTAAGATTTGACATCAATGACAATACAACAATTTCTTCAATTGTAGTTTCTAACAATCTCCCTCTTTGGCATTGATGGAAAACCCATATGAATACCACATGAATTACCAACCAATCCAAAACTTATCTGTCCATCATAAATATTTATAATATCCTTAGCTTCATTGTAATACAAAATCAATTAGCCATGCTTGTATGACCATCCACTGAATCTCTCCCACTTACTTGATCTTCCATGAAAATTTCATTTTGTGTATTCATCTATGATCATCTCCCTCTTTGACAAAAATGCCAAAGTAGCAACTAAAACATACATCCTATAGATGTAGATATCATCTTTTCAGTTCAGTAACAGTATTTCTCCCTTTGTCATCTTTTCTTATGACTGATTCTTGGCTTTTCTATACTTTTCACAACTCTAGGCTACTCCTAAAGTGTGACCTATCTCTACATCAATTTGTTAGATACTCTTTGCATCACATTTGATGCAGTGCTCCTAGCTTAACTAGGTAGCCTTAGTTAGGGGAAGGACCCCTAATTACCTCTCAGATATTCATGAGCTTCTTTAGGTAATGCTTTACTAAATATGTCTGCTAGTTGTTCTTTTGTATTCACATATTCCATTCGGACCTCTTTATCTTGTACCAGTTCTCTCAAGTAATGATACTTGATTGCAATGTGTTTGGTCTTTGTGTGCATCACTGGATTCTTAGAGATGTTGATAGCACTTGTGTTGTCATAGAAAATGACAACTGGTTCAGTTATTTCTTCTTTCATGCCTACCAACAATTGCTTTATCCATATCAAATTTGAATAGTTCACAACTACAGCCACATACTTAGCTTCAACAGTAGATTGGGAAATGCAATTTTATTTCTTGCTTGTCTAAGAAACTAATCTATATCCAAGAAAGAAAGTTCCACCACTAGTACTCTTTCTGTCATCCACATTTCCTACCCAATCAGCATCTGTATACACTCTCAATTCAAACTTTTCATGCTTCTTATAATATAATCCATAGTCAGCAGTCCCTTTCAAATATCTCATTATTATTTTGACTGCCATCATGTGTGTTTCCTTAGGATTGGCAGAAAATCTTGCCACAATCCCAATAACTAATGCAATATCTGGTCTACTGTATACAACATACTGTAGCTTTCCAATCATAGATCTATACAAAGTATAGTCTACTTCTATAGCATCATCATCATCATTTTTATACAACTTTTTTCCAGTAGCCATGAGAGTACTTACTAGCCTTGAATCTTCCATACCAAAGGTTTTTAGTATCTCATGAACATATTTAGACTGGGTGATGAAAATTCCTTTCTCCATCTCATATTCTTGTAAACCAACAAAAAATTTGATCTCCCCAAACATACTCATTTCAAATTCAGTTTGCATTTCATTTGAAAATTTCTTACACAAGGCATCTTGTCCACCAAATATAATATCATCAACAAAGATCTTAGCTAACAAGATTCCTTTACCTTCTTCATCTTTCATGTATAGATTGGTTGTGTTATTTGTCCTTGAGAATCCAATTTGTATTAGGTAGTTGTGTAGTCTCTCATACCATGCTTTGGGATCTTGCTTTAGTCCATACAATGCTTTGTTCAATTTGCAAACCATGTTTCTTTTGTTAGGATCAACAAATGCTTCTCGCTGCTCAATATACACTTCTTCTTCTAATATACCATTTAAAAATGTAGACTTAACATCCATTTGGTATACCTTAAAATCTTTATAGGCAGCATATGCAAGTAGAGTTCTTACTCCTTCCAATCTAGCTACAGGGTCAAATGTCTCCCCATAATCTATTCCTTCTTCTTGTGCATAGCCTTTGTATACTGACCTAGCTTTGTTTCTTGTTATTTGACCATGCTCATTCAACTTATTTTGGAATACCCACTTTGTCCCAATGACATTCTTATTTTCTAGTCTCGGCACCAGAGTCCAGGTATCATTCTTCTCTATCTCATCAATCTCTTCATTCATTGCTTCTATCCAGTCTTCATTTTCTAATGCCTCCTTTGTTGTCTTAGGCTTGAATTCACGTAGTAAACATGTTGGATCTCTTGTATTGCTTCTGGTCAAAACTCTAGTATCTTTGTCTCCAATAATCTTTTTAGGCTTGTGATGTCTCCTTACATATTGTGCTAGAAAAGGTTCTACTCTCCCTTCATTTTTTTGTTCAGGTTCACCAACAAGATTGTTAGATTTAGCTTCTGAATGCTCAGAAATCTCTCCTTGATACTCAACAGCTTCTTCTTATCACTCAACACGTTCTTCTTCTCTCTCATCATTATTTTCCTAATGCTCAACATTGCTTACCTAAGACTCAACATTAGGTCCAAGTCTGTTACTTGCCTCTCCTTCCTCTATATACATAAAAGATCTGTAATCTTTTGGTTCTCTTTTACCATTGACTTCATTTTTCTGTGCATACTCATCAACTTTGACATTCACACTTTCCACAATTTTTTTAGTGTTAGAGTTCAAACACTTATAAGCTTTACTTTTGGTGGTATAGCCTAGGAATATACCCTCATCTCTTTTAGCATCAAATTTTTCATTTCTACTATCCTTTAGTATGTAGCATTTACTTCCAAAAATTCTAAAATACTTTACATTAGGTGCATACCGATGCCACAACTCATAAGGTGTTAGATTTGTAGCTTTTTTGATCTATACTCGGTTAAGAGTATAAACAACTATACTTACAGCTTCTTTCCAGTACTTTTGTGCAACATTGTTTTCAATCATTAATGTCCTTGCACAATCTAAGATAGATATGTTCCTTCTCTCTACTATACTATTCTGTGGAGGAGTTCTAGGTGCAGACATCTTTCTTTTGATCCCTCTATCATTGCAAAATAGATTAAATTGATTGGATACAAATTCTCCACCTCGGTTAGATCTTAGACACTTAAGGTTTCTACCTATCTCCTTTTCAACCTTAGCCAAATACCACTTAAAAAATTGAAAAGAATCAGATTTTTCCTTTAAGAACATTACATGCATCATTCTAGTATAATCATCAACAAATAGGATAAAATATCTAGCACCACAATAGCTTTGTACACCCATCGGTCCACAAAGGTCAGTATGAACCAAATCTAAGGTATTTTCAGAAGTAAGAGTTTTTCTCTTGAAACTAGACTTTGTCATCTTACCCAACTGACATTCTTTGCACATTGCATTCTCAGGTTTCTTCAATCTAGGTAGACCTCTCACTTTCTTTTTCTTACTAATTTTACCAAATTATCAAAGTTGACATGACATAGCCACTTATTTCATAACCAAATATCATCAAGTTGTCCAATCATACATGTTTCTTCAGATAGGTCTAGGTAGAAAAAATTACCTCTTGTCTTTTCTCCACTTCCAATCAGTTCACCAATGACATTAAATATTTTGGCCTTCCCATGATGAAATTCCACTTGGTAGCCAGTGCTATTAGGTTGTGCAACACTCATTAGATTATAGTTAAGACCCTCAACCCAATAAGTATTTTCACAAGTGATCTTATCAGTCAGCTTAATGAATCATTTTCCTCTAACAGGACATGGTGCATCATTACCAAATTTCACACTCCTACCTTTATAGTGATATAAGGTATCAAACTTACTTTTGTCACCAGTCATATGATGTGAACAACCACTACCAATAATCCATTTATCATTTTTGTTCACTTAGGATATCAATGCAGTTTTCTCATCCTCATCAGATTCATCTTTCATTGCAACATAAACAACTTCAATTTCAAAATCATCACTTTCAATGTCAGTCTCTTCTTCGACAATATAGAAGGATTTCTTACCTTTTCCTTTGTAGTCCTTGTATCTTTAGTAATCTCTATCTTCTCTTTTGTCTTTATGCTTGATGTCTCTTTCTTCATCCTTATCATCCTTGTCGAGATATCTAGCAGCTATATGACCAGCTTTATTACATGAAAAACATATAATAGGGAGTTTACCTTTGTACTTTCCTTTTCCCCTTTTCAATCTTCTAGCCATAAGAGCTTCTAGATCCTTAAGTTCTTCATCAGATGTGTCACTATCACTTTCACTGATGCATCTTTCTTTTTCCTTCTTTGACTTACTCAGAACCATTTGTGACTTAAAAGTAGATTCAACATTACCAATAGTGAAGTTATCATAGTTAGAAAGTTCAAAAGCAGTAAGCTTACCAACCAAACTTTCCAAAGTAAGAGCATTGTTAGGGTTACATATAGATTCTTGAATTGTAGAAATTTTGATGGCATAGATAGGACACATAGTTCTTAGTACTTTTCCAATTATAATTTCATCCTCAATAGTTCTGTTTTCTCCTCTAATAGCATTAACAACTTCTTTTATTCTACCATAATATTGTGCAATATTCTCACCTTCTTGCATTCTCATTTCATCAAATTTACCTCTTAGGCTCTTGAATTTTTCTCTCAATACATTTATGTCACCGCCATAAATGTTTGCAAGGGTGTCCCACATTTGCTTTGCATTACTATAGTTCTTGATGTCTTTAAATTCTAGATAACTTAGGAAAGATGCAATCTCCAACATTGCTTGGTTGTACTCTTTTTTAGCTTTTATTTCCTCGATAGTCAGAGGTGCAATAGGTGTGACATAATCACACTCAACATAATACTTTGTAGAATAATGAATACCAACCAGATGCAGGTTCATCAAGCTTTGCCATGCAGGGAAGTTCTCCTTATTCAGCTCTGGTACCTCCTTATACATCCTGATCATTTGCTTCAAGTACCTTCAAAAATGTTCTATGTAAGCACCAACAGCTCTGATACCAATTGTTAATATGATTTAGAAAAACATAGAGGGGGGTGAATCAATTGTTCTCAGGTCTAGATGTATAAAAACAAACTTTAAACTCTTCAACAAATCAGATCTAATAACCAATAGCTACTCAGTATTACTGATTGCATAAAAGAAACATATAATAGTGCAGACCACTTATCCAATAGTATCTAACTTGTAAAACACAGAAATGTTCAAACCAAAACATTCACACAAGTATCAACACTAGGATTTATAGTGGAAACCCAATTTGGGAAAAACCACTTTGTAACATGTTACCATTATGTTCACTCTTCTAAAGTGAGCTTGATAAAAAGCCAACCCTATCAAAGGTTACAAAAACACTGTCGGGTGTGACCCAGATAAAGGATTTAAACCACTTTGTTAAGAGTGGGCCTTGTTATAGAACTTACATACACTCCATTAGAATGAAACATTGTTCAAAGGATTTATACCTATGACTGTTAGGTCAACCTCTGTTAAAAGGATTTTGACTAATACAATGGTTAGAAAGTAGCAGTAATATTGATCTGAAAAATATACAACTCACTTTGCAAATATCATATCCAATTCTGTACACATATGATGGCTTACTGACTATGAACCTTTACCATCACCATCACTGATCTTCTCGAAACTCTCTTCAAGCAATCACAACTCTTCTCCTTCATCCTTATATGCTTAGACAGTCAATAACATCAACAACACTTCAAGCATCCTCTCTCTTCTCAACATCTAGCTTAGGTTCCCTTAATACTTCCTTAATTGGGTCAATACATCTTTTGCCACTTAATCTCCTTCATAGATCTTAGGGTTAGGTTAGATTCATTGAATCCTTCCAACTTTATGTTCTTCGGCTATCCTTCTACAAATATCTCAAATCTCTTAATATATTTACAATAAAATGTTTTACAGTGCATTAAATTCTTTCATACAATCAATAAATAAAGTCAACACGTTTTACATAATCCAAGAATTCAACGATGTAAAATATTGATGCTCAATCAATACTGTATTCAACTCCTTGGTCTTCACTAGAAAGCTTGGTCTCCACAAAAAATATTTTCTTGACTAATACTGATGTTTGGTCACCACTAAATTTACTCGACATATACTATCTCAGTCGACACTAACATCACTCAGCTTAAACTAAATTTCTTCACTTTTTCTCAGTTAAGCCTACTAGTTTAGTCTTCATTCTTACTTAGATAAACAATACATTATCTTATCATTGTGCCATATAATCAAGTACTCATTGAAGTATCAAGATAAAGCAACCTTTCCTTAGGTGCTATTGTTACCAACCTTGCCTTTCCCCTTAGCAACACTCAAATAGATATAGTACTTTCTTAAATAGCAACAGTCTTACCAGTTAAGGTTTGACATCAATGACAATAAAATAATTGCTTCAATTAGAGTTTCCAACACTTTTGTTTCATAAATTCCAAATCAAAGACCTTATACTCTCCAATGAAAGTAGGATTAAATTCCAATGTTCCCCAATCATCCTCAGTCAAAGAAGAAGATGGAGCATCAAGTTGTTTTATCTCGGGTTATTTTTCAATCTCTTTGCTTGGTTGAAGAGGCTTAGATACTTTAACATATTTTTCATTTAGGTAAGGATTCAGCGCATCATTCACATGTAATGTGTACATTAAGTTGTTATAAATGAACCTACCTTTCGATGAAGAGTAGAAGGAATTACATGCATAGTATGTAACCAAGGTCTACCTAGAAGAAGTTTATAATTGAGAGATCTAGGAATAACATGAATAGGTGTATTTAGAATAACTAGACCAACTTTAATAGGTAAGGTAATAATGCCCAAAGTTCTTTTTGCAATATTGTAAAATCCACATATAGGGACATTATCATGTTGAATAGTTGTGAGATCAACCTTAATTTCCTTAAGAATATCCATGCTACAATCATTAAGCCCAGATTTGTTATCAATTAATGTTCTATGAATGATACTCTAATTAATAGAAACAAAAACCATAAGAGCATCATTAATAAACACAATGGGAGGTACAAAAGGCATAGTATGCATGCATTCCTAAATAAAATGAATGTTCTCTTGATTAGGAGGTGAAGCAGGAAGAGTGGATAAATCCTTTTGCAATTCCTCGTGATATGTCTGGGAAGTTTGAAGAAATTCCCATAAAGATGTCTTAGCAGGAGTAGCACGTAATTGGTCAACTAAGTCATACTCCTTAAAGGTAGAAGGAAACCTAGAGCTTGAGGAAGCACAGGTTGAGAAGGCGATAAAGAAACCAGAACAATAGGTTGAGGATTATTCCATGTGTGATAAGCATATGAAATGGAATTTGTTTTATCAAAGAAATCCAAAGGATCTCTAGGTTTACCCTTAATTTTTATTTGAGGCTATACTTTTACCATCAACAAAGGTTTAGGATATATCATTTTAGGTTTATCAATGTTGCAAATAGTGGATCATGAAGGAAACCATGCACACACCCTATGGTAAAGGTCAATTGAAGAGGTTGCGGAGGAGAGTGAAATAGGAATATGATCAATGGAGATCTCATTTGAACAATTTTCATCCTCACTTCCATGTACCTCATGAAGGGATCTATCCTCTTGTACAATAAAATCCTCATCAAAGTATTTGTTATCATATTTTTACTCATTTTGGATTGGTGACCTAATTACTAGATGAAGCTATAGTACCCTAGTTTGTGTTATTAGGTGATCTTGCTTAAATTTGTGTTCATTTCATAAGAAGAGATACATGTAAAGGAAAAGAAATTTCTACATCTAAGATTACATGTATATATGTGCTAAATAACATGTATGGACTCTACAAAGGAAGGAAGTGAAAAATAAAACATCTAGGCTCACACAAGCCATGAGCATAGCCAACTCCTAGAAAGATAAAGTTGAATACATACATACATGAGTAAATAAACATAAACAATAGGGTACCAAATATTTCTTGAAGAAATGATGGAAGGATAACTAGGGTGTGAATCCAGTGTGCTCCTACTTGATCTATAACCCGCAAGAAGAAAAGAAATATGGTTAGATAAAAGGTATCTAAGAAATTCATGATATCCTATTACATATCCTCATCTACATTCATGCATGTGCATAATCAAACCATACATCTCTAGAAGGGGACCATGCTCTAGACATGTGCACACTCAAAATGATGTTGTAGGAGGAAGAAAAGAACCATGTTTTTACTAATTTGTTTGTGTCATGTGTAGGAAGTGAGGAAAATTAGGTTGTGAAAGGGACATATTTTTTTGGGTATGAAACCTTTCAGTCTACTATAATCAAGCTAAGAAATGAAGAAATAACTATAGAAGGGACATGACCTTGTGTCATAAAACCTTAGAGTGATTTATGATGCATCAATGGCATCCATGAGATGTAGTGCTCATACATGCAAAATGAAAGAGGGTATTATGCAGAGACCAATATCACAATGAGAAGTGTGAGATAATCATCTTCATTGATTCTATGATAGAGAGAAATAAATCATTCCTACATGAAGAAAATGGAGCAATACAAAAATCTCCATATATCTTAATCAAAGAAGCATTTGCATATGAATCTCAAAAAAATCAAAGTCCTAATTTGTATGAAAATCTCATAAATCAATATTTTCAAGGACCAAAGTAGAACATATGATACATTTTCATGTGTATCTCTTAAAGGAAAAAGCACAAGAGTGATACAAAATCTGCATCTACATAGACAAAAATCTGCAATACATAATTATCAAAAGAGCAGTTATATGATGCCCTCAATGATAAAAAAACAATAGAAAGCTTGATCATGCCCATCATATGAAGCAAAAGATCAGAAATAACACTTCTAAACCATGGAAGAAATGATGAAAGAGCAGCCATTATTCAAGACAAAACAACAAATGAAAAATCTTGAGATTAAATGGAGGATAAGCCCTTACCTTTTGTCTTATACACTTTAGAATGCTAATCCATGAAAATCCAAAGAAAAGGAAAGTTTCCCAAAGAAAAAAATCCTCTTCCATTCAAAATTCTCCTTGAGGCACGTGATTTTTGCAAGGGAGAGCTAGTTTAAAAGGCAAGGAGCTGATTTTTATATGTTTCCAAAACATTAAAAATTGGAAATTTTTTTGAAATGTTTATTTTATAAACATAAAAGGGTATATGCTATAAGCATATTATTTAAAGATTCTTTTTAAATTTTCCTAAGTAGAGGGGAACTAAAAAGAAAAATGAATTTTATTAAAGATTTGAAGAATATGTAATTTTTTTAAAAGGTCATTTTTCTAAAAGGAAAAAATCGAGATGTAGACCTATACCCTAAGTGCTAGTTATTTTTTTATATTATATAATGTGACCCCTAAACACCTAGGTGTTATTATTGTAAAATAATTTATTAGGGGTCATTATTAAAATGGGACATTTAATGTAAAAGCATGCATATTTTATATTGTCAAATATTTGAAAAGTGATGTTTTATAAATCATCTTGTTCAAATATTACCTATCAAAGCATGATTAGGGGATAGGGTACACTTTAATGACTTAACTTTTTTAGAATTTTCACTTTTTCCCCTACCCCTACAAATCTGGCAATCTGACATCCGTATTTGAGAGGTATATTCATAGGCCCTAACTACAAATTTCTTCCATTTTTGGTAAGGTTGAGGGTCTTGAATGCAGATTCTTAGGTTTTTTTTTATACCTCTCACTTAGGTGATTGATGGAAGCTCTTCATTCTCTCTTTCTTGGAGGTGAATGCTTTGTTGGAGATTTTCTAGCAAGTCGGTGTTGACTGTATGTTTGTCATTGATGATAACATATGGTAAGTAGCATGCGTGTAAGTATGATGGAGAGAGCCTTGAACATGTGTTGCATGGATATAATATCAGCATGATATAATAGACACAAAGGTTTATTCTGAGTAAAGATAGTAATATAGTTGTGTATATCAGTGAGTGTTTCTAACAGGTCCTAGGAACAATTTTGTATATGATTTGCAGTATGGTTGTAGTAGAGCCTTGCACATTTATATTTATGTTGTAGACATATGTATGATGTTATTTTCATGGATGAAAAGTTAGATATGCAGTACAAGTTGAGTTATGAAGTCTCTAGTTGACAATCACAGTTTCTAGACTCTACTTGGAAGAGCCAAAAATGTTTATATGATTACGGTAGTTGCACCTATCATCTCAGTATGCGCATTTACATTTATGTTAAGAATAGATTTGAGGATGTTTGGCTAAGAGTGCATAATGTAATTCAACATGAGGAGAAAATATCAGTTAATTTGGTGAAGCCAACAATGTGAAGTAACGTGTTCACTCATATTGAGTTGGATAGGTCCCAGTTCATGTTGCATGCTTAGTAGAGCCGACAAAGATGTTATTGGAGAGTTTTATTATTTCTCTAATACATTTTCAATGTGGTTCTAATAGGCCAAATTGATTATATCATTTAGAGGAAAGATACTTATAGGCAATCATTTTTGATTGCTAGGTATGGAAAAAAGTTGAGAGACAAGAGTAGAGCAGTAAGTGCAAAGTGTTGAGCCATTAGTAGAAGTTCTATGTGACATAGTATAAATTTTATGCTATTCATTGGAACTGATCAAGATAGCAAGTCTATGCATATTTCGCCAAGATCTAGATATAGTGTGTATCTATTAAATAGAAGGTTGCAGCCTTCACCTCTTTGAGCAGTGTGCTCTTAGATAGTGCCTCCTCACGCCTAATAGGGGTAATTGTAAAAAAATCCTAATAGGGTCTAACCCTTGACCAAGTCACTTTACTAATTGCATTGTAAAGATCAAATCCTAACAGGGTTGTAAGATCTTCTAACCAGGATCATAATACACTAGTGCAGTTCTTAGTGGGTGTTAGTTCCCACTGGGGTTTTTACCTATTTGGGTTTCCCCATAACCAAAATTGTGGTGTTATGTTAAGTGTTCTTTCATTTTGTTTATGCTTAATGTTCTTATATACTTAATTGGATAAAGAATTGAATCTTGTAGATAACTGATTCACCCCCCCTCTTAGTTATCTCTTGGGACTGTTCCTAACAATTAGTATCAGAGTCAAGTGCCTTGGAGAGAAATTTTAATAGCTTGAGTTTGATCAAATGGAATTATTTAGAAAAGAAAGTCCTAAGTTTTATGGAGAGAACTATCTAGACTAGAAGAAAAAAATGATGACACATTTATAGTGCATTGCCTTTAAAATTTTTAAAGTAGCTACCAAAGAAGTTGAGATTCCTTCACTAGAAGATCTTGCAAAAGAAGATGCAACCTTGAAGAAAAAGGAGACATTCACTTCAAATGCTATTTCCAAAGAAGCCCTTATCAACACCATATCTGACAGTGAGTTTTCAGAGATCAATAAATTGGACAAAGCCTATAAGATATGGAAGTACCTAGAAGACATGTTTGAAGGAGATATTCAAGCCAAGAATGTGTGTAGAAAGACATGGAAGAAAAGATACAATACATTAGATATGATACCTGATGAGAACGTAAGAGCTTACAATCAAAGAATTAATGAAGTAGTTACAGGAATCAGAAACAATGGTGGAGAAATCTTGGAAGAAGACATAATGGATAAATTGAGGACTACCTTGACACTAGAATATGACAACAAGATATGCATCCTAGATGAAACTATGCAGTCCAAAAAATAATTTAAAAGAGAGACTTTAATCAGAAAGCTTTCAGCCTTTGAGATACCAAGATTGAAGGCAGAGCCTAAAATTGAAACAACATTCAAAGCTTCAGTACATGGTAAGAAATCTTTGAACACCTGTGGTAATTTTGATGATGATGATGAAGAGAAAACACTAGATTATTTCATTTCTATGATTGCTAAAAGAGAAAAGAAAGGAAAATGAGAATATGAAGGTCAATTACCATTCAAATGGTTTTCATGTAATAAGATTGGTCACTTTGCATCCAAGTGTCCTACAAGAGTTAAGAAGTTCAAAAATAACTACAAGCCTAAGTATAAAAATGAATGTTACTATGTTGGAGATGGAGTATCAGATGAAGAATTAGCAAAGGATGAAATTGGATTCATTTCTCTTGAAGATGAAGAGAATGCACAAGAGTTAGCACTAATTTCACAAGGTGACATCAAGACAGATTGGATCGTTGATAGTGGTTTCTCACACCACATGATAGGAGACAAAGATAGATTTGTACATCTAGATAGATACAAAGGAGGCATGGTTAGATTTGGAAACAACACTCCTAAACCTATCATTGGAGCCATCTTCCTAGATGGAAAGAACAACACTAATGATGTTTTATATGATGATGGTTTGCAGCATAACCTACTAAGTGTTGGACAGTTGCTTGACAAAGGTTACTAGTTGGAGTTCAAAGATAAAAAATGCATCATTAATAACAAAGAAGGAGAAATGATTGCATCAAGCTCAAAAACTAAAGGTAATGTTTTTCAGCTTAATCTTGAAGCAAGTTGTTTTGTTGCTTAAGTAGATGACAATTGGCTATGACAAAAAAGACTATGTCATATCAATTTTGATAACATAGTAAAGATAAGTAATGTAAAGGCAATAAGAGATCTTCCTAGCATTGAAAAACTAGTTGATGCAATATGTAGGGAATGTGTGATGGGAAAGCATGTAAGGAATTCATTCAGAAGCAAGCATAATTTAGGAGAGAAAAAGTTGGATCTGATACATACAGACCTATCTAGACCAACTCAAACAAGATCATACTATGGTGAAAGGTATTTCATTTTTTTGTTGATTATTATTCTAGAATGATGTGGGTTGCTTTCCTAAAGGAAAAATCAAAAGCATTTGACAAGTTCAAAATATTCAAAGCTAAGGTTGAAAATGAGTCTAGATTGAAGATTAAATGTCTGAGATCAGATAGAGGAGGAGAATTCACCTTTGACATATTTTATGAGTACTACAAAGAACATGGGATAAAGAGATAGCTAAGTGCCCCTAGAACCCTTCACCAGAATAGAATTGTAGAGAGAAGGAATAGGATCATTCTTGACATAGCGCACACCATCATGATTGAAGGAAAGCTCATACACACCTATCGGAGAGATGCGGTCAATACTACAGTCTATACTATCAATAGAATTCAATTAAGGCCAGACACACACAAAACAACTTATGAGCTATGGTTTGGGAATGTACCTATAGTAAAATACTTCAAAATCTTTGGAAGAAAGTGCTACATCAAGAGAGATGAAGCAATTGGAAAGTTTCATGCAAGACGTGATGAAGGTATTTTTCTTGGTTTCTCTACTAAAAGAAAAGCTTATAGATGTTTTAATCTGAGATTGAAGAAGATCATTGAAAGTGCTCATGATAAGATTGATGAGAAGTTTATGATTCAAGAGAGATACCATGATTATGCACCTATGATTGAAGAAGAACCTAGACCTACCAATATTGAAGTAGTTGTTGAAGAAATGTATGACAACATGGATGTTCCATTCAATGACCCTGAAACAAGTGAAGAAGAAACACAAAAGGTCAATGAGAAAGTCACACTTAATGTTCCTAAATTCACATCTAGATATTATTCAAAGGAAGACATCATTGGAGATCAGAGTAGCAAAGCCATGACAAGATCAAAAGAAAAGAGCTCCACAACAAATAAGGAGGTATGTTTACAATAACAGATTGAACCCTTAAGTGTTGAAGATGCATCTAATGATTCAGATTGGCATGAAGCAATGAAAGAAGAGCTAGATCAAATAATTAAGAACGACACGTGGGAATTGGTCTCTAGGCCCAGTGATAAGAATGTAATAGGAAAAAAATCAATATTTAGAAATAAGATGAATGAAGATGGAAAAGTGGTAAGAAAAAAAGAAAGACTAGTATGTAAAGGATATGTGCAAAGAGAAGGAATTGATTAATCAAATACATTATCCTCTGTTAGTAGATTGGAAGCCATAAAGTAGTTTCTAGCTTATGCTACATTCAAGAACTTTAAGATATACCATATGGATATTAAGTTAGAATTCCTGAATGAAGAGTTGAAGGAAGAAGTATACATAGAGTAGCCAAAAGGATTTACTTTATCAAAAAAACTTGATATGGTATGCAGATTGAAGAAATCCCTCTATGGACTTAAGCAAGCTCCTAGAGCATCGTATAAAAGACTTGATGGTTACTTGACTAAGATTGGCTTCAAGAAAGGAGTAGTAGATTGTAACTTATTTAGAAGAGAGACATCAGATGGACTATTGTTAGTTTCTATATTTTTTGATGACATTATATTTGGTGGTAATGAGAAGCTTAGTGCAAAATTTTCTAAGGAGATGCAGAGTGAATTTGAAATGAGCATGATTGGTCCTATCAAGTACTTTTTGGGATTGAATATGCAGCAGATAGACAAAGGTATATTCATAAATCAAACTAAGTATGTGAAAGAGATCTTGAAGACATTAAAGATGGATGATTGCAAGCCAGTAAGTACCCCTATGATAACAGGATGCAAGCTGTCAAAAGAAGATGATTCACTAGCAATAGAAATAACTTTGTATAAGTCTATGATGGTAAACTTATATATCTTACTCAAACAAGACTAGACATTTCCAATGTAGTTGGTATTGTTGGAAGATTTGTAGAAGAACCTAAGAAAAGTCATCTCATGGTAGTAAAAAGAATATTCAGATACTTGAATGGAACCTTAGACTATGATTTATGGTATCCTAATTCAGAGAATGTAAAGCTTCATGTGTATATAGATGTAGATTGGGCAGGATGCGTGGATGATCAAAAGAGTACCTCTAGAGGAGCTGTATTCATTGGAGATAGACTTGTTACTTGGAAAAGTAAAAATCAGAATTGTATCTCTTAGTCAATAACATAAGAAGAGTATGTAGTAGTAGCATTAAATTGTTCTACAATTGTGTGGATCAAGCAGATGATAAAATATTTTGGTATTCAGATTGACTACCCTATTGTTATTAATTGTGATAACACTATCACTATCAATATGTCAAATAACCTTATGATGCATGCAAAGACAAATTATATTAAGATAAAATATCACTTCCTAAGAGAGAAAGTAGCAAAGAAAGAAGTAATGGTGGACTATGTGAGTACAAAAGATCAGCTAGCAGACATATTCACAAAGTGTTTACCTAAGGATACTTTGAGTATCTCAGGGAGAAGCTGGGAGTAATTCCCTTCCCTGAATCTGATTAGATATAGCAAGAGTACATCAGTCCTCAGTGACTGATGAAAGGTTGACTAATCTACCTCAGGAGTAGTACCGATGCTTAATGTTTTTGGAACCCTTTTCCATTGATGTCAAATGGGGAGTAGTATATATTCATGAAAAACATAAAAATAAGTAGTATATAGTAATAGAAAACAAGTAGAAAGGGGGAGTAAAATTATAGTCATGGGAAGTATTACAGTTAAGGAAATGGAGAATATTGAAGAATATTCCAGTAGTTGGATGATACTTCCTTGGGGGGGTTTTTTGAGGAAATGGAGAATGTTGTAAAAGAATTGAAGTTTGATTGGTGTTGTTTTTCATTCCATATTTTTCCATCAATGCCAAAGGGGGAGATTGTTAAAGATTTTCTAGCAAGTTAGTGCTGACTGTATGTTTGTCATTAATAAAAACATATGGTAAGTAGCATGTGTGGAAGTGTGATGGAGAGAACCTTGGGCATGTGTTGCATGGATATGTTATCAGCATGATATCATAAACATAGAGGTTGATACTGAATAAAGATAGTAGTACAATTGTGTATATCAATGACTGTTTCTAACAAGTCCCAAGAATAGTTATGTATATGATTTGTAGTATGATTATAGTAGAGCCTTGCATGTTTATATTTATGTTGTAGAGATATGTATGATTTTATGTTCATGGACGCAGAGTCATATATGTAGTACAGGTTGAGTTATGAAGTCTCTAGCTGACAATCATAGTTTCTCAAGTCTACCTGGAAGAGCCAACCATGTTTATATGATTGTGGTAGTTGCTCTTATCATCTTAGTATGCACACTTGGATTTATGTTAAGAAGAGTGTTCAGGATGTTTGGCTAAGATCACATAATGTAATTCAGCATGAGGAGAAAATACCAGTTAATTTGGTGAAGCCAATAGTGTGAAGTAACGTGTTCACTCATATTGAGTTGGACAGGTCCCAGTTCGTGTTGTGTACTTAGTAGAGCCGAAAAAGATGTTATTAGAGAGTTTTATTGTTTCTCTAATATGATTTCAAGGTGGTTCTAATAGGTTGACTTGATTATATTATTTAGAGGAAAGATACTTATAGGCAATCATTTGTGATTGCTAGGTATGGCAAAAAGTTGAGAGACAAGAGTAGAGTAGTAAGTGCAAAGTGTTGAGCCATTAGAAGAAGGTCTATGTGACATAGTAGAGAGTTTATGCTATTCATTGGAACTGATCAAGATAGTAGGTCTACGTGTAGTTCACAAAGATCTAGATATAGTGTATATCTTTTAAACAAAAGGTTGCATCCTTCACCCCTTTTAGTAGTTTTCTCTCAGACAGCGTGTCCTCACCCCTTACAGGGTTAATTGTAAAAGACTCATAATAGGGTCCAACCCTTGACCAAGTCACTATAATTATTGCATTGTAAAGATCAACTCCTAATAGGGTTGTAAGATCTTCTAACAAGGATCATAATACACTAGTGCAGTTCTTAGTGGGTGTCAATTCCCACTGGGGTTTTTACCTATTTAGGTTTCCCCGTAACCAAAATTGTGGTGTTATGTCAAGTGTTCTTTCATTTTTTTTATGCTTAATTTTCTTACATACTTAATTGGATAAAGAATTGAATCTTATAGATAACTGATTCACCCCCCCCCCCCTCTCAGTTATCTCTTGGGACTATTCCTAACATTCTTATAGCTCTAGAGAAGCAGATTGATGTACTTGGCTCCTTTTCACTAAATATAAGCAGTATTCCTTCTTCTCCTTGTTCATTTTATGAGTCTTCCATTAATATTCATGTCAAATTTATTGTGATTTTGTTTATCCTTTACTTTGCATTTTTGTTCAAGTTGAATGTTCAGGAAAGTGTATTGCAATTGTTGTTCTAATATGTGTACATTTGGGTTTTAATTTGTGGAATCTTTTCCCTTCTTTTAATCCAAATACCTCTTTATTTCAAGGATTATTAAGCTAGATAGGGTCAAGTTGTGAGTTACCAGGTTATTTTAAGTGTCATTGTGAGTTTTTCTTCAATCTGTGGATCTATCAAAGTTCGGTGAATCACCTAGTTAAGTTTTAGTTTCATGCACTCTCTCTCCCTTCTCCTTCAAAGTTTAGTTAAGTTTTAGGTGATTCAAGAGGAAGTTGGCCCCTAATCTAGAGGTCTACTTTCTGATAGGTTATCTACAGCCTGAAAGTAGTCCCATGTTTCATGAGATTGTTGGGTTTTACACTTAGCATATTTGGGTGCAATCCTTTGTGACAACAAGTTTTGGCATGCCTAGTGGGATAGTGATGTTTCTTATCATTCAATAAGATTTTTGAGTGATCCTAAGTGCAATCAGACTTTAGAGGTAGTTTGTTCCAAACACCATGGCGACTCTAAGAAAAATCTACTGGTTTAAGCAGTCCAAGTGCTGGTAAGTTTCATTAAAAATCATTTCTTACCAGCTCATTTGATGAATAAGCATGTCAAATCCTAATGCATATTCTCCCTATCACCCCCCATATCATGAGAAAGCTACCCATGTACCTTCATTCATGACATATCAAGCTGGTCATGCAGCAGCATATAGCCAAAATGGCCCACCAAAAGAAAATTACCAACATGCTTCTTGGCCAAATAATGGTATCAGAAACCTAGAGCAATGGACTGGACACCCCAAATTATTTCTAAATGGATTATTCAGTCTCATTTAATTATCAACCATGGACGTAAACTTGGAATGTCATTTGCAAGGTATATGCTTCAAACCTTCTCATTCTAAGAGTATCTATAGAATTCAAATGCTTATCCTTCAGGAAAGTATACTAAAACTGGTAAACAAATATATTCTAATTAAAGGAGGGAATTGTGCCTAGGAACTACTCCAATCGTCTGTGGTGCAGGAACAGGCTAGTAATTTTGTTATTAGTAGTTGCAGGAACAACAAAGTTCTAAATACTTAGAAATAATAGGAAAATTAACTCTACGCTAAAAGAATAATTCACTCATCAAGTGGACCCCCTTGAATGAGTGAATACGAACTTACAATCAAGATGAAAGATACAAACTTGAACTAAACATTCTATTCATTCATAACAAAATGATTACACTTGATTGAAAATAGTATGCAAGAGTTCTCTTATAAAACTAGTTTGTTCGACTAACTCCAACAGAGTCACAAGAGTTGATTATTTAAAAGAAAGCTACAACTATCTCCTAAGTCTACGATCACTTCATAAATGAGGATTGGTTACAACTCATAAAGTTTCAAAATAGAAACATTATTGACCATGAATAATCCTAGAAATATAGCGCATTAAGGAAACTAAATTTGCACCCACATGTAACAGAAAACATCTATCAACTTGCTTTGCTTGTGAATATTCTGCAATCCCCGGTTGGCTTTGATTAGTCCAACGCCACTATGTTGGTCTTTAAATGTCCATAGTCAACACCTGCAAAAAAATCAATGTGCACACATCTAACCATATACATATATATCCACATCATTAATATTAGGAAAAGGTGTAAGCCTTAATTAACACTCTTGCAAGTCCTATGGCTATAGGAGGTAACTACCCAAAACAAAGCTTAGGCAAGGAAACATTCATTAACATGTATAGCTACTATACTTACCATTCTTGTCCATGATTTCAAGAAGATATTATGTCTTTAAGAGTATCCACATTTTCATCTTATGTTCACACATATATATAACATATACATAAAAACCATAAGTTCATATGCTTAAAAACCATAAATTCATGTCTATGTGCAACCAACTATTCTAGAAAGAGGATAAAAAGTACTGAGAAAGATGGCTATTTAGAAGCCCATCATTCCCCCCAAACTGAACTATTGCTGGTCTCCAGCAACCATGAAATTCCAAATCCTATCACAGACCCTCAAGTCACTAGCTGTTTTCTGTCCAGACTCACCATGAACATAGTCAAAGTATCAGTGAGTCTCTTTGAGTCTTTCCCATCATGTAACTTCAGTGGCCATATCATAATACGCTGCATTGTCATTCATTGCTAGCAATGGCTGTAGGAAGAGTGGAGGCTGAAACCTTAATGGAAACCAGTGATTAAGGAGTGTCCTTCCCAACATAATGTACCATGGAACTATTCTTGTAGCAAGGGTCAAATTTTGTGGTGAGTGAGGTCCATTTGACTTTAGATCATGTGACATCCTTATCCATATTTTCCTGGAGGCACTGATTGCTATGGAAATATCATGTGAGGAATGCTAGTCCCAGTCTGCAAAAGCTTGTTCTTGCACTGGATAAATTTTATTAGCCCCACTAGTGTTTGTTGTGATAGAAAGCCAGACTAAATATGTTCACCTAGAATTCTAAACTTCAAGCCTCATCATCAATAGAGCTATCATCTCATTGTTTCTGTATGGTGAAGCTTGATGTTCCCTTCTTATCTCATTCTGCATCCAAGACATAACCGCTCTTAACTGCACATCCCCTACATAGAGAAGTGAATTCCACTTTGTATGATCAAGAACTGCTAGGTTATGTAGGTACAATTCACACAATAGGTTTTTTAGAGTCATTGGAGTAGACTGAAAGGGATAGTAAAATTCATGAGGAGTTGATAGAGAAGGATTAAGTTCTTCCAAAATTCTTGTTAATTTGAAATTAACAAGTTGTTATTTAAGGAATAATGCATACATCGGAGATGGTGATCTGCATTCCACTAACTCTAGAATTAACCCTGTGATTTGATCAATCCTCCAATTCAATACCTCAATTTCATCTGATTTTTATTCTAACTAAGAGCCCTGTTCACTAATAACTCATTTCAATTTTCCTTTTTCTAATTCCCATTGTGTTTTTTCCCATAATAATTGCTGATATAAGTTTATCCCTGCAGACAGGGATGTAGACAAATCTAGTGGGGGTAAAGGTTCCTGATTGAGTATATCCACCCATCTAGATAGCAAGTGATGAATTTTTATTGTTTTCTTTGGTGCAGAGGACTCACCTTTCTATAAAACAATTGTTTTTACTACATTTCTTTCCTCACTAGCATCAGCTGCTACCTTAGCCAGTGTTTCAAACCCATCCTAATTACTTTGCTTGGGAACTTCCTCAATAATTTTCATCCCAAAGCCAGGGGTTTCCCCAGAATCCAAACTAACATCTGGCCAGGCAGAATTATTTAAAAATTCCTCTATGTCCTCAGAGTCCTCCTCACTATAAATATGTAGTTAACTCCAAGGTTAACTTCTATTTGTGGACTCTGATCTTCTAATGTAGTATTACTAGCTACAGTTTGATGAAATATTTCCTTAGAAGAGGACTTTTCTAAAGACTCATTTTCAATAGATTCAGTCTCTATAGATTCAGAAGACTCAAGGTTGTATGCACCCTAAAATGGTCACCTAGACTTTGGGCCCCGTTCTCCAATTTATCAAATGATGGAACCAATTTATTAATTTTTTGAATAAATATTTTCAATCAAATCAATTTTCTTGATCAAATCCTAATTTTATCATTTATTCGATTATATTCCATGGGCTAACCATATTATCCTAGGTCTTTATTTAATTAAAAGGAATTCCCTCCCCTTTTATTAAATAAAAAGCCCCCACTTTCCTCTTATCCTAAGTTGCACAAATAAAGCATTATTCCTATTTTATTAAAAGGAGAAAAGGCCTTTTTGTCTCACATGAGGCTCAAAAGTCAACACTTATTTCTCATTGGAGGAAACTTGTGCACATGTATTGCTCATTTTTTAAACTCCACCCTTGATCAAATCTTTTGCCTCTTAATCTCCATCATCCATTGATTCTCATTTCTTATAAAAGAAGAGCTCTCTTCTCATTCTAGGATCCAAATTTTGAATACTAATCTTATGCTGCAAGATTTCTTGGTGATTTTGGAGCTTTGGAGATCTTCTTGCATTCTAGCTTTCATTCTTGCATCATAGATTCATGTTTATGCTTTCTTAGTTTAGATTTCCTTTCAAGTTCTAGTTTAGCTCACCTAGCTTAATCAGTAAGGCTTGTAATACTTTCATTTCCATAGCATAGTTGCATTTTTGCATCTTCATTTATAGCATAGCATTCCATTGCATTCTCATCTTGATTATTGAGGATATTGGCATTCTTTACCTTTCCTCTTTGAATCTCCCATTGTGTGGTTTACTAGCTAGGTTATAGGCTTAATAGCTCTAGCTAAGAGCATTCTTAATATCCTTGTGACTCTTTGCCTAGGGAGCTCTAGGTCACTTTCTCAAGGTTTCCAACCCATGGATGCTCTTGCAAGTAATGACTTACATAAGTGCACATCTTAGTGTGTACATTTTTGGCACCCACCGTGGGGCAGAACACTCTTGTTTTGTCCTTCTTTTCATGCATTTTTGTTCATTTTTCATCATATTTTGCATGTTGTTTCGACTGTTTTTCCATACTTTCTGACATAATATCATATGACAGTCTTCCAGTATCATACAATAGTTTGTTGTATACCTATGCGATACTTTTCCAGTAAAAGTATCATATGCCCTTGCAAGATTCTATCACAGAGACATACAAAACTCCATCATTTGGACACAATGCGATCTGTTGTACATAGAGAAAGTATCACACCAGTATACTGTGAAGTATTCTATGAATCTTTCTCTGACAAAATTGTCACCCAGGCCTTGCAATGACTGATTTTGATCATTTCTTTACAAAATTTGATTTGTTTGCTTTGGATTTCTGATTTGTTGTGGTAGAACAGAGGTTTATTTGGAGATTATTCTTGATTTTATTGTGCTAACCTTTGTGGGGCTAACAAGTTGTTCTTTCAGGTGCCTTCATTACTTGAATATTTTCCAAAAAGAAAGCATGGCAAAGCTTCAAATGCACAAGGGCTACTAATCCTTTCTTGCAAGGCTGCCCAAAGCATAAAAACAATCAAGTGCTTCTTCATTATTTTCATTTTAAGTGCGACATATACTTGTTGTTTCTTTTCTTAGGAACTTAATATCTTGTTGTAGGAGTCTTTTGGTGGTAGGAGAGTATGCTCTTCACCCTTGTGGTGAACCAAAAATCTTGACCCACTTCTAGATTTTGAAAGCAAGAGGCTAATTGAACTTTTATTAGTGTGTTTGGGAGATATTTTTGAGATAGGAGAGTATGCTCTTCACCCTTGAGGTGAACCAAAAATCTTGACCCTCAAATATTAATCCACTCTTTGTTTAGTTTTAGAATCCTTTAGCGGGCTTGCTCTTGATAAATCAAGAGGAACGACCCAAGTGGGGAGAAGCTAATACCGAGCTATTCTGACCCACTTTAAAATCAAGGCTATCAAGGACAAAAAACCTTGGTAGATGTAGTACTTGTCTTCACTTGGTGTGAATACTTGTGGGATTGTGACCATGAGGAAAATGCTAGGCAAGAATTCTTAAGGTACTCTTGTGGCCGTGAGGTCTGTTACTTGCCACAAGGTAAGGAGTCCCTTTGGGGAGCAAGAGGGGTATTATGAATGGAAGCCCTTATTATGAACCATAGATAGAAGCTACCCAATTTTGTCACTTAACATTTTGGTGCAAGGATTGATCCTAGTGGACTAACCCAGATCACCCCAAGACTACTCACCATCTATGTTCCTTTGGTTGTGTCATTGACACTTCCACAACAAAGCCAACATCTATTGTGGGCAACCACTTTATGTGAGGTGATGGGACATCAAGTGCGGGCCAAATTGTTTAGTATTGAGCCTTTTTTTGTCTAGGCTAGTAAGTGCTTGATTTTTCTTCATTGTGATCTACCCATGTAAACATTCTCAAACATCAAACATCATGGTAACATTCATAGGATTTTTTGCTTTGATATCCCAAGTGCTTGTCTTGACAAGGTTTCCTTTGCCCTTGATTCAAGTGTTTTATGACATGTTTGATCACTTATTGTTTGAAAACCTATCTATTTTCTACTTTTATCATGTCTTGAATTGAGAAATTGAATTATCAAAATGAGACTTTAGATGAATTGCCTTCAAAAACTAAGATTTACACACTCACTAGTTAAATATCATAGGATACTGCATGACTGTCACATGACTTTCCTAGATTTTATCGTATTGACTACCTGGAGACTATCGCATGACCTTAGTGAAAAATATCATCTAGGAAAATTGTATCATTTTATTACCCTGCGAACTATCGTACAGAGTCAAACTTGTTGTCTAGTAGTCTATCCCCAATTTGCCAAAATAGTGACCTATTTTCAATCTTCCATGGTCGGTCCAAGTCAGATCTTAGGTGATATGACATGTTTCTCAACATCCAAATGAACTTAAATGGTATCAAGTTGCACAAAATGACTCTTGGTCTTCTTTCTTCCATATTTCTCATGTTTTTGTAGTCTTCCACTCCCATGGGAAACTCTTCACATCTTCTTGATTCTTTTCCTCTTATTATCTAGTCTTACCTTCTTCTACATCTTGTCTATCACTTCCATGCTTGATTCCTCCTTTTACAGAATCATGAATTTCAATTATCTTGTTATGGAACCTCTCTTTAAAATAGATGATCTCGAACTCATTTCTCAATTCAAAGAGTTTTATTCCTCCAATAGTCATTCTAGATATCTCATGGGTGATAAACTTATAACAAAAATAAAATAAAATTCGAATGAATTAGACACCTTTTCTAGGATCATAGACATGATCATGTCACGACCTCCTTCTTCCAAACATTTTTCATCTTCTAATTCTTCTCATCATTCCTCATCTTCCAAATCTTACCATGATGCTTCTAGACATTATTCACATGCTTCATTATTTAAGTCTTCTTCCTCCACTAGGTCTTCACTTTCCTCTTCTTCATGATCTCATTCCTCTTCTACTTCTCCCAAGAGTCTTACTTCTCTTCTCAAGACATACCATAATGAGAAAAATGAAAATCCTTGTGTTACCTCTTCCCCAAAGAGTGACACACCTATCTTTGATGACTATGATGATCATGATAATGGACAATGTAGTGATGCCTATGAAACATCTATTCCTAAGAGTCATCCTAGTTGTGTGCTCATGCTTACTGGAAATGGGTCATCACATTGGATAGATCATGATGGTGATCCATACGAGTCTAATTTTGAAAGATATTTTGATGATTTCTGTGAACAATACCTAGATGATACATCTACTTCTATTGAGGAAGAGAAAGCTCACTGTGCTGATTATAAACATAAATACTAGAAGAATATCTCCTCTAAGAACTCCCATGCTGAAGATAAAGATTACACTCTCAAGAAAGATTATGTTCATGTTGAACCTTTTTCTTATGATGGTTCCCTTCCACCCCCTACTTCCTCCAATACCCACACATCTCCTAAAGCTTCTAAATCTTTCAAATCTTTCATAGATCTTTCATCCAACAAAAGTCCTAATACTTTTCATGCGGTTCCCTATAGTTATCCTCAAGGGCTACCTCTTAAAGAAACTCAAGCTAAGCTTCACTTGGCTGAAAATACTTTCAATAATGCTAAACCTAAAGAGCCTAAGCCTTTATATGCTACAATGCCTACTTTATCTAGTCCTTCACTATCTCTTCCAAAGTCTTCCATACAATTCCAACATGCTTCCTTGTCCTTAGAAGTGGCTCCATGTCAAGAGGACTCTAAAAATAAAGAAAAGCCCATAAAGAAATATCAAGATCAAGAACCCTTCATGTCCTCCAATCCTTTTCATGATGTCTTGTATCCATTTCATGGTTCTTTTGATCCTCTACGCCCTTTCTGATTCATTCCACCATGTCTTAAGTCTCCTCCTAAGCAATATCAAGCTACTACTTACACTATTGAGCTTATTGACAATCAAAATAACCTTACTACACTTGCGCTTTCCAAAGATGATACTTCCATTAAGATTATTAAACATATTTTTGTTACTTCCAATGTTAAGCCTATTGAAAATCAAGAGAAGAATTATATGCTTGTGCTATCCAAATCTCCTTGTCAAGATCAAAGTCTTCCATCTTCTTGTTCTACCACTCCGTGTTCGCTTCCACTTTCTACTCTTCCTAAGTCTTTGCAAGCTTTGAAAAATCCTATCAAAGAAGGTGCTCATATTCAAGATGTTCATGATCCTATTGAAAATCCTAAAGCTCACTCTAAAGATGTTGATGTCCCTGGTTGTCATATAGATGTTGATAAAATTATTAATTATCATTTTGTATCTTCCACGTCCATCCTTGGACCTCCTCCACCAATACTAAGGGCTTCATGTCTTCCTTCCATCTTGGGCCCTTATGTCCCTTCACTTTCCCCTCCTAACTCTCCTAATTCATCATCCATCTTGGGTCCTTATGTCCCTCTATCTCCTATCTTTCCTCAAGATAAACATAGATGCATACCCTTGAATCCTTTTCATCCACCCACCCATCTAAACCAGTCATATCCTCCTTCTTCTTCTACAAGCCCCAAGTCTTTTGAAAGTAACTTTAATTTTCAATACAAGAAAAAGAAGCAATACAAGAATCCATCAAAGAAAGAAGATCACCATATCTCATCTAATCAACATGGAGGCATAAAGTCAAAAGAGATATCTAAGAAGAAAACTACAAGACAAGTATGGGTTCCAAAATCCATCATTGAAGATATTCTCTCTAAATCATCAAAAAGAAATGAAAAGCATACAGCTATATGGATTCCAAAGTCTCTCTTGAAAGATTCTAATGTTAAGAAACAAGTGAAGTTGACATTCAAGCTTCCAAAGCCTTCCACTTCATCTTCTTCCAAAAACATCCTTCCATTCCATGCACCTAAACCGAACCTCTACTATCCATTCACCATATTCCTTCACGTATTCATTCATTCATGTTTCCTCCATCCTCTCACCACCCTTCAAGGTGTGTGTTGATGTTGATCTTTCCTTCCTTTCCATCTACCCTTTCACAATACTTCCATTCATTATCCTTCTACCTTCTATCCTTTTTCCTCATTTTCCTATTCCTCCTATCTTCCAACCTCACTCACTTTACATAAAACCTTATCCTTCATTTTTATCTTCCATCTTCCTTTCCTTATCAGCATCTTTGAGCTTATAATTTTGAATCCTTGGAATATCATGGTTTATCCTTTCAAGGAGCATTATCTAAAAATCTTGCCTTCTTCCAAAAAAGAAAAAAAAAATCTATAGAAAAATTCAAAAAGAAAACAAAAAAAAATGAAAAAATTGAAAATGTGCCTTGGTGGAAACCTGGAAATAGGTGCCTTGGTAGAAAAAGTAAAAAGAAATAAATTTTTCCTATGGTGAAAACCACTCTCTTGTGGCTCCTTGGATAAGTACCATGATGAAAACCTAGCAATCAGGCATCATGCATAGTTCTTCTACAATTTTCATCCATTCTATCTTCTCTCTTTGACAATGTTGACCTATAAACAAACATTTGGCTATCTTTTGAGCTATCTTATGAGGATCTTGCTTTCATTCATTCCATGTTTTCCTCCATTCATTCTATCTTTTTGCTATCATTTTCCCCTCTGGTCTTGATCTAATAAAAAAGAGTCAAACACGATGTTATGAAGCCTCTTGACATGTCTACTCCTTTGGACTACATCCTTTCCTTCTTCTGCATTATGCTTTTGTGACTTATCCTATGTTGGCATTTCATTGCTTGTCCAAATGTGCTTTACATGACATTTTTTTCCTAGCTTGGGCACTCTTGAGGAGTTTTTCCCTTGAGGAGTTCTTCCCTTCATTCTGCTTCATTCTCTTGTCTTCCATCTCTTCCACCAGCTTGCTAATCCCTCTTGTCCTCCACCTTGCTAGACATTGAGACTACACGATGTGATCTTGCTTGGGAGTTTGATGCTTGTTCTATCTAGGGGCATCCTTTATACATATTTATTGGTCCTGAAAAAATTCCAAAAAAAATCATATATGATGATGAAAAAATCATAAAAAGCATATAAAGTCTTGAAAAAAAAAAAAAAAAATTACAAAAAATAGAAAAAGTGCCTTGGTGAAAACCTGGAAACAGGCGCCTTGGTAGCAAAAATATAAAAAAATTGAAAAAATAAAAAAATCTGTCAAGTGGTGAAAACCTAGAAATAGGCACTACTTGAGGCCTTTGCACCCTTGTTTCTTAGCACATATGCTTGACACTTAGCCTTTCTCCATCATACCTTGTTCTTGTTGCCTTGGTTTGGAATTAGTCTTTGTCTTTGTCTAGGGGGCATAACTGTGTTAGCTTTGGTCTCTTGGATGCATTGGTCTTTAGGACATCTTGCAAATGGTGTTTTTCAACACCACCCCAACTGTGTTTTTCAACACTACCCTAGCGTTAAGTGTTTCTCAACACTTATCAGATATCCTACCCATAGTCTGCCATGATATGATATTTTCCACTGGAAGATGCGATACTCAAAATTTGATTCTATGACCTACACACATGCACTTAAACACTTGACTCATTATGACTTTCTTGACTTTATTTCTTTGTGTGTTGTCTATGATGATTTATTTGATGAGTGTTCTCTCCCTAATAGTTTTCAATGATGTTGAGCTAGAAGACTAGGGGCACGAGGACATGTTTTACTTGTTTTTTGCTTGTGGGTATATTTTGTTGATCTTAATTGTCATGAGCATTTATGCTTGTTCCACTTGATACTAGGATCTACAATGTATTATCCTTGACTATTTTTGCAAGTGCATTCTTATAGTCATCTTGAATTTCTTGTGTCTCGATGCGAGCATAATCTTGCAATACTAAACTTAGGGAACCTCACTACACTAGTCATCTTGACCTATATGTCTTTGATGTCTAGGTGGGATTCCCACATACCTACCTGATATAGATCATATTTAGATTCACATAGTTATACTAGTGTGCATTGTATGATCTTGTGACGCTACCAATAATGCTCGATGATGATTATTAGAGACTAATGGCTTTGTAACCTTGCAAGTAAACCACTTTTCATAGTAGCTTGCATTCTTAGGTTAATGTTAGTTTAGTTTTGCATCTTGCATTTGGAGAGAGCTCTCCTTTCATCTTTCTTAGACTTGTCAGTCAACTGCGCTCACCTTTCTCTTTTTCTCAATCATGTCTTTTTGTCCTTGTCTTTCACATCACACCCTTTTCCTATCATCACAAGGGGTTAATATTATCATCATATCTATATCATAAAGAGATCATTTTTAGAAACATGATTCTATATCATAACATGAGAACTAAACATACATCTACAAGAGAGATTATACATGAGCATTTATCAGCATATATCATACATTTGAGCAATATAACAAGACAATAAAACTAAAACATCCATAAAAAGTGGGATGAATACACAATATACATCGTAAATCCAATAAATCTCATATATGTGTGTGTGTGTGTGTGTGTGTGTGTGTGTCATGATACAAAGTACAATGTGGGATCCAAAATCTAGATGATATCCCAAGATATGACTCTATACATCTAATCCTAGACCTAAGTCTGACTCTCCCCATCACATGGTGGTGGAGGTGGTGCTATCACTCTATCCAATGCCACATTAGATGTTATTGCCCTCTCATAGTAGAGTGGTGCTCTTTATGCCACAGGGACAACTACTATATATAATCCAGGATAATAGGCTGCTCATGCCGCCTCTCTCCAGATCTCTGTAGCATCAGCTTGTGCTACCCTCTCTCACCAATCTATCTCAGCTCATGCATCTACTAACTGATAATCTCTCACAACAATGGTAATCTTCAGCTGCTAGATCTCAATCTCCAAAACCTACACTCTAGCCCTGAGATCCTCCCCTCCCCTCTCTGCAGGCTAGTCTTGTCCTACATCCATCCTTTAGTGAACTAATCTCACCCCATCCTCTCCCTCATCATCAGACACCTATCTCCATGACCATCTCTGACCACCTAATCTTGATCCTTGTCCTCTCTCTCTCACCCTCACTCCCCCATCTCCCCCATCCCCGTCAATCCCATCACCACCCTCTGCCAGCGGCTGTGCATCAGGAACTATAAATCATGGAAATAGTTGTCTCCACCACTCTACCCTATAGGATACATCCACACTTGCATCTGCCATATCAAGAAGGTAATCCCATGGATCGCTATGTATACCTCTAGTCTCCTATGCTGCCTACTAGCAGTCCAGCATTGGTAGCCATCCATGTCCCTCCTCATCCCTAGCCTGAGCATATGTGGTCATCTTTAAGGATACCCTCTACTGCTACCCAAACTACCTCCATGCTCAAGACATAATGAAGTTCTCAACTATCTCAGAGTGGTGGCCTAATAGTGGCTGGCTACATAGCATATAACCAAGCTCTTGCTTGCGGTCACTCCACTGCTCATAGGCCCTGTATGGTCTCCACTCAAAAGTTGTGAACTTGTCTAGGAGCCTCCTATAGTATGTAAGGTCTTTGCTATGGGGTTGGATGATGAATCCCATGTATCTATATATGTATGGGTGTCTCCACTCCCTAGGCTACACATGTGGGCGCACAACGACAATGTGCTCCCATGCCCATACCTGGGCTAGAATAGCACCGCACGCCCATGTCCTGCTATCCTTGTAAACTATCTCATGGAGCTTGTGGTACATATCAGCTAGGATAGCTGGGCCCCATGCCATCCATTGAGGGTGTGTTATCAAATTGGCAACCAATATACCCCATCCCAATGGGAACCCCCTCTGGCTCCTATCTGTGATAAAGGCTTGTGCTACTATCGAGCACACTATGCATGGAATCGGGCAATCGCGACCAAACTCCTCCATCATCTAGTCCCAATTGAGGTGTCTATCAATGATGGTGATATCCCAAAACATATCATGGATGGCCTGTTGCCCCTCGGTCAAATCTTGATCATAGTATACATGTACCAACAAAAAAATCATGTCAGTTTCTATCATATGGAAACTTTACATCTATGCACATTTAGCAACATGATTATACTCACTGGATCGCCATGGCTAGATATCCGGAGGATCTGATAGATGTCCTCTAAGGTGATCATTTCCTCTCTAGTAGGTAGATGAAAGGTGTTGTGCTCACTATCCCATCTCTCAGCCAATGCTGTCAGCAACCCGTGATCTACCTAAATATGGGGCATATCTAGTAGAAACCTAAATCCCATGCTGATCAGGCCATCTCTACCAGGAGTATCTAGATCTCTCACACAACGTAGTTCAGTCACTCTCGGGGCTTTGATAATCAGTGCTAGAAAATTCTCTTGTAAGCCATAATCCCAAACCAGATGTCAGAACATATCAAGATGGATGTCTAAAATCAGTACAAGAAATATTAAACATAAAAATTGTCTAGACCCATGTCATATTGTTCAAATAAAAACCATGTGATATTTCTTATTACACTAGTGCGATACTATTTTTGGATATTTTATCATGTGATACTTCCCTCAATAGTAGTGCGATACTCTTTTCATATATGATAGATCGCACAAGATCACACAATGTTTCGTCTAGTATCGTGCAATACTAGATTGAACACCTGTGCGATACTTTGTGGACCTGCGAACTATCACATGATAAAAAGTATCAAGGTGTGTGATACTTTCAAAGTGCCATACAAACTTTCACATTAATAAAATTTGAAATATTAAAAAATAATAAAAAACATGTTTTAAAATGCCATAAATAGCTCATAAATGACTCAAAAAGCTAGTTTTTCTAAAAACTTACCGGGGCACCATACTGAGGAGGCTGGTTGTGCAACTGACCACACTCAAATCGATATGTGTGGACTAGAATCACTACTTTTTGGGCCATAATCTCTCTCCAAGCTCTCAAAGTTCTCAATATCACAAAAGATAAATGAATTTGAAAATGACATTTTTACCCCTTGTATAGCATTTTGACTTTTTGACCTAATTTTCAAAACATCTCAAAATTTCATGAAAATTGCACCCCTGCCTAATTTTGATGTCCTGGATCCATTTTCAAAATTGAAATCAAAATTTGAGTTCATCTTGATAGTCAAAATTGCATTTCAAAATTTCCCCTTCTTCTATGCAGTTGGTTGACCGTTTGAGGTCTGATCCCTCGATCTTTGCTGGGGCATCTTCATTTCTTCATCCCCATCTCTCTCAACCTTCTAGTCTTTCATTCATTTTAATTTGCTTCATCTCTCTGAGGTTTGACTTCCTTTTTATCCTATATCTTTCTCAATCAAACCTAGTCAAACTGGGGCATATCCTCACTACTTGATGGTTATTCTATCATCTTTCATTTTTTATTATGATTTCTAGTGATTTGATCAAATTTATCAATTTACTATTTCTCCTCTACTTGATTTTGATTTTGATTCTAAGGGGGTAGTACCTATCAAATTTCAATCCTTGATTCAACTTATCAATCAAACCTTGAGATTCTTATCTCTTATTTGAGACTTGACAATCACCTATTTACAGGGGTGTTGGCCTTGTCTTTTTCAATCAGCTTATCTTTGTCCTGATGTGTTCCCATTTGTTGAACACACATCTAGGTTGTTTTGTGATCCCAAATCGATCTCACACTTCAATTCCATTCTTTGACTACATGTGATCCCAAATCAATCTCACATTAGCCAAAGAGGGGCAAATGTATGCACCCTAAAATGGTCGCCTAGACTTTGGGCCCCATTCTCCAATTTATCAAATGATGGAACCAATTTATCAATTTTTTGAATCAATATTTTAAATCAATATTTTCAATCAAATCAATTTTCTTGATCAAATCCTAATTTTATCATTTATTCAATTATATTCCATGGGCTAACCATATTATCCTAAGTCTTTATTTAATTAAAAGGAATTCCCTCCCCTTTTATTAAATAAAAATCCCCCACTTTCCTCTTATCCTAATTTGCACAAATAAAGCATTATTCCTATTTTATTAAAAGGAGAAAAGACCTTTTTGTCTCACATGAGGCTCAAAAGTCAACACTTCTTTCTCACTGGAGGAAACTTGTGCACATGGATTGCTCCTCTTTCAAACTCCACCCTTGATCAAATCTTTTTCCTCTTAATCTCCATCATCTGTTGATTCTCATTTCTTATAAAAGAAGAGCTCTCTTCTCATTCTAGGATCCAACTTTTTAATACTAATCTTATGTTGTAGGATTTCTTGGTGATTTTGGAGCTTTGGAGATCTTCTTGCATTCTAGATTTCATTCTTGCATCATAGCTTCATGTTTATGCTTTCTTAGTTTAGATTTCCTTTCAAGTTCTAGTTTAGCTCACCTAGCTTAATTAGTAAGGCTTGTAATACTTTCATTTCCATAGCATAGTTGCATTCTTGCATCTTCATTTCATTGCATTCTCATCTTGATTCGTGAGGATATTGGAATTCTTTCCCTTTCCTCTTTGAATCTCCCATTGTGTGGTTTACTAGAAACGTTATAGGCTTAATAGCTCTAGCTAAGAGCATTCTTAATATCCTAGTGACTCCATGCATAGGGAGCTCTAGGTCACTTTCTCAAGGTTTCCAACCTATGGATTCTCTTGGAAGTAATGACTTAGAGAAGTGCACATCTTAGTGTGTACAAAGGTTAACAATAGGAACATAAGCTTCAACATCTTTCTCAAAAATCCTTCTACTTCTCCTCCTAGTGGGTATGGATGAGCTCAAAGAACTCTTCTATTTCCTTCATTTAGTGGGTACTTCCTCTACAACTGCTTCAGGAGGGTTTTCAGAATTTCCTTCCCTAGGGGAATATAAGGTTTCTTCAACATTGTCAGTATTATCACTAGGCTATGGCTCTAATATTTCTTCTTTTGTCTCCTTTGTTTTACCCTTATCCTCCCTAGATGCATACCTGGTCCTTACGGACGGTGATGCTTCAGGGATACTGGAAGCTTCTTTATTTATTTTTTTCTTCCTTTGAGAAGTAGAGGCTTCAGCATTGAAGGTTCTTTTCTTAGGTGACTTAGAAATGGAAGGGGAGGCTTCAGGATCAATTTCAATTCTTTGAACAATTTTACAAACCCCAGAGGATGTTTTCTCTCTCCGACCAACACCATGACCTCTAGGGCCGACCACTCTAGGTTCAACCTCATTCATTTTTAGAAATTCTTCCCATGTCCCAACCTTTTGTCTATTTAATTCTCTTTTGACAATTACTTTTATCAATCAATGATGTGAAATAGATTGGTTGCTTCCTGAATAGAGTAATAAAGCTTTCTTTTTTACAATGTTAAATAGGAAGCTGGGAAGATTTACTAGTCTATTTTCATGCCAAAGATGACTAAGAATTTTGAAATGCAAAGCATGCAAGTACTTGTAGCATCCCTCATAGGTGAAGTATTGGATAACAAATGAAGTTGGTTGAATGAATTCCAGAGGCAAAGATAATCACCAAGTACCTTGCTTCCTGTCAACATCTAATTGGGGATCACTATGCAAAGTGAATTGGGCCCTCACCGAAGACAGGTTGAAGTCTTTCACCCAATGCTCACCTTCTTGGGGAAAACCAATCACTTCAGCTACTACATCTTCTATGAATTCAATCTTTAAGCCCTTGACCTCCACAAATACATCCTTCAAGGTGGATAATAATTGTAGAGTGACTTCCTCATCAAACCCCTTAAGGCTTAGGCAATAATCTAGCCATCCCCTTCTTCTAAACATTTCACAAGTGGACGCATCATTTAATAAAACCTTATGATCCACTAGCTCATGCCATTGAAGGTCACCCCCCATTGCTACTCTCATAGAATTTTGAATTCATAGAACTTGCCAATTCCTTAGAGATTGACAATGGTAAAACACAAACCTCAATGCATTACAGAACAAGATGTTGCAGAAGAAAATACGACATACTAACTACAACTTGCCTCATAGAATTAAATATTTTTGCATGAAATCTAATGATATATTGTTTGCATAACATCTCATAATAGTTTGCACATGCCAAGGCTACCACCCCGAACACATCATGGCATATCATTAGAAATTAAGTTTAGCCTTTAATATCTTTAATTCACTTGAAATGTGATGATGCAATCATAGAAGCACAGATCAGCAAGTCATGTCATAGACATTTCTCAAGGACAAGAAACTTTAATTTTACATGCTAATTTGAAATTTTGAAAAGAGAATAGTTCCCCCCCCCCCCCCACAACTAAGTAATGGCATGGGTCCCACCAAGCTAGGTTATGCAAGAGTAGAAAATTAAAATGACATAAAATCCTAAAATTAATGAATAAAAATAATATATGTACAAGTATATGTGGCACGAACTTGGAAGCACTGCAGGAAGAGTTGTCTAAAAAATTGCACCTACATGAATGAAGTGATGGGATGGGGTGAATGGGTGGAAGAGAGAGAAGGTGAGATGAAAATTACTATAGAGAAAGCATTCCATGAAATGTGAAATGCTTATTATGGTATTCTTGAATGGAATCAAGAATCGGTGGAAGGCTTGGTAGGAGACCCAACCTCTTCAGCTATAGGATCGCTTGCTTCTTCCGTGCTTTAGAACTACTTAAGGAACTCATCATGGCTAACAGGTTTGTTGTAAGGTTTTAGACGATGCCCATTGACAAGTAACTTAGATTTGATAGGATCAATGGTTGAAAGCTGGACGGCTCCATTGTCAAATATTGATATTATCTCATAAGGTCCAAGCCATCTGGTATGAAATTTCCTAGGTGTGTGCTGGTATCTTGAATCATACAACAGTGCCCAATCTCCCACAAAAAATTTCTCATCATGAATGAACTTGTCATTCCATTTTTTTCTTTGCTGCTGTATCAATTTCATATTGTGGAGGGTAGACTTCCTATATTCATCCAATCCATTTAATTGTAGCAATTGGTCTTCTTGAGCTTTGGTGAGATCAATATCCAATTCTAAGGCCATCCAAAGTGTTTTATGCTGGAACTCAATCGGCATGGAAGCTGATTTTCCATACACCAACTCAAAAGGAGTAAACCCTGTGGTGGTTTTCCATGTGGTGCAGTATGCCCATATGGCTTCAAGAAGGTGTGTAGCCTAGTCCTTTTTGTGGACAACCACTATTTTGGTTAGAATGGATTCTATTTCCCGGTTTATGATTTTATCCTGACCATTGGCCTGAGGGTGATAGGGTGAAGATTTCCCATAACGCACCATATACTCCTGCATCAACTCTGTGATAAGATGAGAGGTGAATTGTGCTCCTTGATCTGTGACAATTTCCCTTGGTGCTCCAAATTTGGTGAATATGCATTCATAGAGGAACTCAACAACATTGTGATCTCTAACATGCCTCATAGCTTTGGCTTCAACCCATTTTGTGGCATAGTCAATACATACTAAGATGTAGGACTTCCCATGAGAAGAGGGTTCAATGGGTCCAATGAAGTTAATACCCTATAATACCCCAAAAATGGGCTATAGGTTCATTAACCTCCTACATCTTCAATTCGAATGAAATCAACATCAAAGTCCTAACCTAAGGCACATCGACACATTATCGAATCTTAATTGATTATACTAAATTCTACATCAGAAAATATTCCTTATTCCTATTTATCCTAATTATCTTTAATTTAATGATTATTTGGTGATAAATCTTATTTATCCTAAAGTTTGATTAATTGAATATTCTAAATATTTAATTAATTAAATTTAATACTGCCACTTAATTATTTAATTAGATTTAATTATATTTATTCCTAAAAAGTATTATTTAATTCTGACAATAAATCATTTATCCTATGACTAACTGATTAAATTCTTATTTAATTAATTAAAGTCAATTGTCAAATTTAATAATATATATATATATATATATATACACATACATACATACATACATATATCTATCTATACATATATATGTATATATATATATATATATATATATATATATATATATATATATATACATATATATATCTATATATACATATATATATATATATATATCTATATATACATATATATATATATATATATACATACATATATATACACACACACACACACACACAAAGATATATAGATATGTGCATAGATATACATATACTAATTGATTAAATTCTTATTTAATTAATTAAAGTCAATTGTCAAATTTAATAATATAGTTATATATATATATATATATATATATATATATATATATATATATATATATATATATATATATATATATATATATATATATATATTTGATTTAATAATTGATTAACTCATAAATCAATTATTTTATTTTTTAAATCAGTTAAGTTGAGGATAAATCACTTTATGTATTTAATTAATTCATAATTAATTATGCACATCCAAAAAGCAGTTAAACTTTAAATCAGAAAATCAATTCAAGTTGTTTCAAAAATAAACTCAACTATCTTTTGAGTTGAAAGCTGATCTCAACTTCTGATTTATATCAAAAGAGCCGATTTGCATAATTTTGTGAGTTAATTTATCTCTAAATTCTTGATAACTTAAAAATCAACCAGAGTTCATCAAGAGTGATTTATGGCTTTTTCCATGCACCTCCAAAGTCCTGGATTTCTATAAATTAAGGCCTCAACTCTTCATTTGGATCGATCCACGAATTGCATCCTCACACTGGCGAATTGGTGATCGAAGAATAAATCTTTGCGAATCAAAGCTGTTGTGAGATTTTCATTATTTTTTAGCATTCATATCATTTAGCATATCATTATTATATTAATTGCATGTCACATCAATTTTTCATATAGAATATATTCATATCAGTTTATTTTATCTTATTGCATAGAAAATTCAAAAATATAGATTAATTTGCATTCATCTCATATCTAGATTCTACATTCAAATCCTTTATTTAGGTGTCGTCAAGGTCATTGATCTCGGTCCAATCTGAAAATATCATACTTGCACCTACTAGAAGGAAGTAAATCACCTGGTTAGATTAGTTTCCATTTCATTGCATGATTTTGATTTTAGCTAACCTCTAATGTTTTACTAAAATGTTGTGTCTACAGCTAGGTACAAAATTCACACACACATTTCTGGCACCCATCGTGGGGCCCTAAAATGGGTTTCCATTCCAATTCTATCAATTTCTTATCATTTTTTGATCAAAATTGCAATTTTTATTTTATGTCCATACATTTGTCGTATGACTTTTGTCAGAAAGTCATTTCGGGAGATACCCACTATCATACGATAGGTTTAGATTTTGAGGCTCGTATGAAAGTGTACACATTGTCATTTGAAATCCTGATTGTCATATGAATAGGTACCCACAGTCATATGAGTTTGCAGACTGTCATCTAGCAGGTAACCCAGTGTCGTACGAGTTTTGACTCCAGATTCAATTGTCATTTCATATTTTTAGGAAGTTGTCCAGATTTAATTTCTAGATTTGGACTAACAGCTAACATTAACAATTGAAATCTTTTGTTTCTAATTGGTATTTGCTGGTTCTGATTGGGAAAAGCGTGAAAATTGCTAAAAATAGGTAAGAATCTACTAAGCATGTTGTGAGGAATTCGGGTAATCTTCTCAGCTGATAACATTTTGATTTGGACTAAAATGAACTCTCACGTATCAAGCTTGTGTGACCTTTATTTCTTTTATATCACAGATTTCATTTTGGGCTATAAAATGAATGTAGATTTGCTTTTTGCATATCTGTCACACATATTAAATAGGCCCTATGAACACTATTTGTGGTTATTGAGAGAGTGGGTTTCTAGCGAAGCTCTTCTCAATGAGAGAACCCTTGTAGGTAGGGAGGTTGCTGAGAGCATCTCACGTTCTACTAGATTTGTGCGTCTTCATTTTTTGATTGATACATTCTCTCTCTAGAGAGGTTGATAGATCATAAGTGGTTGACATCATAGATCTTTGTGAGATAATCTTGGTCTTAGCATGTTAGATTAATCTTTCTACTTTGTTTTGGTTAAAAGTGAAAAGGCTAGAGGACTATGCTCTACTACCTTTTTGGGTAGTATCAGAAACTTAGATCCTTGAATCTAGAACCAGTCTCCATGTGGTATCTTTTGTGAGTCACATGTAGAGAGGGTTAACCATAGTGGACATTCCCTTAATTGGGTCAACCACATGGATGGAACCTCAAGCAGTAATAGCTATTTTTGTCCTGGTAGTAGCAGCCGCTATATAAATGTCCTTGCAGAGGAAATCTTCATAGGTGTGGTCTCTTGTTGGGTTGTTAGATCTCCCTAGCAGCTCCTGATTGATTAATTTCTTGGACTATGTCAAAACCCCGGTGTGCTTGGATTGGAGTTCACCCTCTTAAGATCACAAAAGTTGTAGAGTTAGACCATTACTACAAACCCTAGTGATGCCAAATTTTCATTTTCTAGGAATATATGTGTTATTGCAAAACTTTTTGGAACATACACTGTTAGCACTCCTAGGGATTAGCACATTCATTCACTTGGTTGTTCATGCACAAGGTTGCTTTGTCCCCTGTTCATTATTTTAAGATGTGCTTGAAATCACTTGCTTGTTATTTTGCATGCCTTTTTTATCTATCTGGTTACTAAGAAGGAATCAATCTAGTATAATCTTCAAATCTGGATAGACAATTTTGTGAACAATCTGAAACTGAAAACCTAAAAATTGCAAAATTTGATGTCAAACACCTTTCTGGAGTCAAAAGTCATCTCATAAAGTTAGAAAGTCATATGACTTTTGGCTATTGTCATTTCAAAACCCCCAGATTGTCATATGATAGCTTGTATAGTGTCATATGATTTTTGCCTCTAGTTAATAACAAAAGTCAGAAATCCTACTATCAACTATCGTGCAAGTTTTGCAACTATCATATGAGCTTGTCAATTGTTGTTTCATAGTCTACCCACTATCGTATGAGCCTGTAGAAAGTCGTTTGAGAAAAGTCTGAAAAATTGTCAAAAAGTGTTAAAAATTGTCAGAGACCCAACTTTTACAGCCTATTTCTAGAGTCTCAAGAAAATCACTATGTCAGGAATAGAGAAGAAACTAGAACAAATCCAATCATTTTCCTAAAGTGGCCTCTTGAGTCTGATTCAACTTTCTATTTAATCGATTTGAGTCTTTTTCATCTTGTATCAAAACCTTGTCATAACTATCAATCTTCAATCCATCTTCAAAATGACTAAGTGTTGTGAACTCATGTTTGCTATCTTTTTGGCATCTACCCATACATCCAAGGCATAGTATCCTTCATTTATGTCCAATCTTATTCTCAATCAATCAAACTTTGACAAGGTTGTGTCATTTGATCTTCTTGAATCAAATCATTCTGTAGTTGTCTTCATCGTATTCTTTTTCTTCACCCAAGGTTAATGGTGGAGACTAGAGCTTCCTCTCACAAGAAATTTGGAGAAGCACTTAACACTTCAACTTTGTCTACTCACATAGGTCCAACTCTTGAGCAACTCTACAATTCTGGTCTTTATGAAGACAACGGTCTTGGCAATTTTCAATTGAAAACTAGTTACATACCCCCTCCATCAACTCATGGAGGTAATCAACAAACCCCTCCTCAATCTAATCCAAGGAGCCCTAAAACTCTTAACATGTCTCATGGAGGGACACATCACAGGTCCCAAGGACATCAGTCTCAACATGGTATGGATCAAGAACCTACACCTTCTGAAATTGCTCGATATCAAAATGATGATAACTTCAAAAGAATGATGAAACATTTCTTGAAAGAAGATAGAGAAACATACTTTCTAGAGTTAGCTCATCAAGCAGCTAAACTTCCTCCCAAATTTAATGTAAAAGATATCATTACACATAAGGAAGAAACTCCTATTATGGCTATGATGAAATAAATGCACACCATGCAAGTAAAACTTAACAAAATGGAAAAAGAAAAAGAACCTAAGGAATTCTCCATGGAGGCCCTATGTCCTTTTCCATTCAATAAAGACTTGTATATGCCACCATTCCCTAAGAGGGTGGCTAAAATATGATAAGTATGATGGAAACTCTGATCCTCAAGATCATGTCAAAGAATTTTGTACTCAATCTATGGAGTTCATGCACAAACTAACCTATCTGATGCATCTTTTCCCTTGATCTCTGGGAGGGTCAGCCATTCATTGATTCTCTAGGATGCCTCCTACAATCAAAACCTTTGAGGAGTTGATCAAATTGTTCTATCGGTAATACTTCTACAACATCCAACATCCAGTCACCATGATTGATATATGCAATCTCAAACAATATCCAGGAGAACCATTCTTGACATTTCTTAAAAGATGGAGAAAGAAATTCTCTCTATATGCTAGGCCTATTCTAGAAACTGAGAAGCTAGAAATCTTCATCAACAATCTTGTTCTAGAAATCAACTACCCTTTACAAATGCAAAATCATACATCTTTTGATAAGATGGTAGACAATGTAATCAAAATTGAAAAAGTACTTGTGAAAAAAGGAGACATCACACTTCAAAAGGACAAGTATGAATCTAGTTCTAAGGATAAGAACAAAAATTGGAACAAGAATAAGGGCATCGTCATAGATGGCATTGTTGATAATCTCCATGCCCCATCTAAGGCACCTACTTTCAATCTAACCATTGGTACCCAAGCCATCAAAGCTTCAAAACAAAAAGTGTCCAAACCATCTCAAAAGAAGCCAGAATACAAATCTTGGTCAGCTGATAATAAATGAAAGTTCACTCCTCTTGGAGAATCTTTGGAATCAGCTATGAGAACTCTACTAGCTAATAACATCATCTCTTTTCCTGAGATTTGACAATCTGATCCTGACCCTAAGATGAAATGGTGGAGAGAGAATGAATTCTATGATTTCCATTGGGGTAAAGGTCACAAAACTAATAACTGCTTGCACTTGAAGCATACCATTCGAGACAAGATTGATAATGGAGAAATCATGATTGATAATCCTAAAAGAAATAATGATCACACAACATTCACCGAACCATTTCTGAAGCATAGCTAAGGAGATTCATCTTCTCAGCTTAATGTGGGTGCTAAGGTCAATTATGCCTATTCTGGAAATAATAATGTTATCAATATGGTTGAACCAAGCCTATCTGAGTGTTGCAATGTCATCACAATTGTAATAAGAGATAGAGAAAATCCAACAGCTAACATAGTTACTCAATCACAAGCTCAGGCACACCTACAAGGACAAATCCCAGATCAATCAAATGTCCCTAAGGTGCCTTTCAATCTGTCTGCTTCTTCTAAATAGAAGGCAACATCTAAATCTTCAAATCCTAAGGACACGAGGCCTACTTCATACAGTATCATTCAACAACTCCAACATACTAATGCAAAATTATCCATGTTTGAGTTGCTTTGGATATCTCCAGCTCATAGAGCCATCCTAGACAAAGCTTTTCTCAGATCCAATGTTCCTCATAACCTTGATTTAGACAAATTCTAGGCTATGATTGGTCATCTTACGTCTCCATAGGATATCTCCTTTTCAAAGGATGATGATAACTCGTTGAGTCATCTGCATAACCAGCCCTTACATATAGAAGTCTTGATTCAAAACCGTCGTGTCAAACATGTGTTGATAGATGGGGGCAATGGTATGATTATTTGTTCTTACAGCTTGATCACACAATTGGGATTTTCAGAAATGGCTATTGATCTTGGAAAGAAGATAACTATCAAAGCATATGATAAGCAAGAAAGATCTTCCAAAGGCACCATTGTCTTACCTATCAGAACAGGTCTAGTTATCAGAGATACTATATGTCAAGTTCTTGATCTACCTTTGGCTTAAAACATCCTTCTAGGGAGACCCTAGATACATGAAATGAAAGCTATTCCTTCTACATACCATTAGTGCTTGAAATTTCCTTGTGATAGAGTAGAGGTAACCATTCCAGCTGACATATCAACAACTTGCAATACCTTGAAAGAAAATGCAGATAAACTTGTTCCTAATAACAAAGAATCTTCCATTAAGCAAACAGATGTAGCATCCACATCTAAGATGGAAGATATTGCAAAAGAGTTCAATATTAAAGAAAATGGTATGGGAGAATATACTATAGAGCCAATGTTAGAATTAATCTTTCCTTGGTGATTTATTATGAACAAAGGTATTTTATTTTTTATTATGTTAGTAGGAGATTCCTATAGAATCCCTACATGTACACTTGTCCTCTTTTCCATGTGTGATGACATAATATTTATTTGTAATTTCTTTTTATTCCTAGATTTCTCCTTAAGAGGAAATAGCACAAGTGGCACACACATTATGAATGTGGCTCACATGCACGTGGGAGTTACATTCAACTCCTTTCTTCTCATCTCTACATAAGAGATGCTTCTTTTCTCATTCTTTGTCTTTCACTTGCAACACTTAGTTTCTCATTCTACATCCTCTTGAAGTATTTTATGAGCATTTTTCTCTCATTCTCTTTCTCTCTCTTAGGCCTTTTTTTGGCCCATTCATAATAATATCACGGGGGTTATTTTACGCTTTTCCCCCTTCAAAACATTGTCTCATATTGTATGGTGAATGCTTCTTGACTTGGTTTATTTCATGGTATGCATTTCCTCACACCTTGCTCATTAGATTAAACAAGATCATATTTTGCTCTTCCTTATCATTTCTTACATGGTATCAAAGCAGGTTAGTTTAATCTTTGTTTGAGTGTACAGGTGGAGGAACTACCATTTTTTGAAGCACTCCATTTGGAGACGTTGAGAGAGTATTATTTGGTTTCTTACAACTTTGTGTTGCAGGTTGTCCTTCAAGAATTTGAGAAAATTTTCCCCTCTCCTTTTACTCTATCCTTTTTAGTAGATTTATTTATAAAAAAATAATCCTCTTTATTCCTTATATTTGTGTGTAATATTTTTGTTGAAAGGAAAAAAAAGTCTCTTTTTGTTCATATTTCATGTCGTTTTGTAAAATTTAAAATTTCAATATTTAAAAAAATCTTTTTTTAAATTATTTTTATATCATTGTAATATATATATTTAATATAAAATCATTTCAAAAAATCATAATAAACTTTATTATAAAAATCTACCTTACCCTACCCACTTTTCCCTCCCTTGCGGTCTCTTTTCAAATTTGAATTTTAACCTAATCTAACCCTATCCCTAACCTAACCCACCGCACCCAACCCCATTCCCCTTACCTTAGCGGCATTTCCTAAGTTTAAACCTAACCTAACCTTTCTACCCGACCCCACCTATCAAACCTAGCGGCTTTTCATTTTATTAAACCTAACTTCCTTTCACCGCTTCCCTTCGCTCACTTCACGGAAATTTCCTTCACATCAAACCCTAATCCATGCACTTTTTCTTCAATTTTTCTATAACCCTTTACTCGGCTCTCTTTCCAAAGTGCATTCTTGCGCTCAATACTTTCACCTGCGCACATTCTTTTCACACATTTTCTCACCTTGATCGCTGAGAAAACACCTCTGCATGCACGGTCCCGACATTGCTCTCCTCGGACTCTGCGATCATCCTCGTCTGTCAGCGATCATCCTGGACCTTCGTGCTGAGTAAGGTACGTGTATATTTTTCTTAAATTTATTTTTTGTTGTTATTTTATTTTATATATTTGTATATGTTTAAGTTGTTTTTCATATTTGTTTATATCAATTTTTTTAGCCTTATATTTTAGTGTTTAATTTTTTTTAGTTTGTCTCTTTTTTATTTATTTCTTTTAGGTTATTATATTATTTTCATTTTATTATTTAATTTCTTTTTTTATTTAAAAGATATCTTCCTTTCTATTTAGGTTGTCCTTTTTGTATATTTGATTTCAAGCGTTTGTTTTTTTATCCTACGTTTAATTCTTTTTATTTGGTCTCTATCTTCTCTTGCAAGTTTTTTTCTTGATCTAACTTTTTGTGCATGTAGGAATTTTTTTTAACACTTATTTTTGCAGGTTCTGTTGCAGTTTTCTTTCTAACCTCTCTCTTTTGCATGCATTTTTTTTTATCTCTAACCCATTATTATTGCAGATCTGAGTATTTTGACTTCTTTTTCATCTAATTGTTATTTTTTGCAGGATTGGTTTCTCCTCTAACCCTCTTTTGTCTTGCAGGATTTCTATTCCTTCTAATATTGTTTTTTATTCTAATCAGTTGTTGCAGAGTGTTTTGATCTCTTTTTTTAGGATCTTCCTCTTCATGCAAGTTTTTATTTGTCTTCTAACCATTTTTTGCAGGGGTCTCTATTTAATCAACTAATCTAGTTTAAATTAATCTCATATTTAATTCTTTTTGTGATTATTCAATCTTTTTCATTCAGGTTAATTAATTTATCATTTCACTAAGATCATTTGGGTTAATTAATCAACTTTTATCAATCAATTATCCCTTGGATTAACTTGCATGTTTAAAATCTATTTTAAATCAATCTGTAATCTGCTTTAATCCTATCTATTTTAGTTAATCTTTTTGTCACCTGTCATATATGTTGCATGCAAGTTCATTGCATGTTAGAATTTGACTTCGATGCTCATTTCTATTCTACTTTTTCCTTGTACTCTTTTTAATCATTTCGACTTTAATGCCTGAAATTAAATTAACAAGTTCTAATTATCATGCTTGGGCTGTTCATATGGCTTTTATTTTTCATTTTAGACACCTTTTTGATATTGTTACTAATGCCACTCCCAAAACAGCCTCTACTACCTCTCAAGCTGACCAGGATACCTGGAAAACTAAAAATTAGGAAGCATTAGGGTTGATTGGTATATCACTAAATCTTGAATTGTATGTTTTAATCTCTACTTGTGATGAAGCCCATGAGGCTTGGAATATCCTTAAGAATACTTATGATAGTGCAGATGAAGCTAGAAAGATTCAACTTCAAGATCAGTTAGAAGATCTTAGATATTTTGATTTCAATTCTATTGATGATTTTTTGTTAAAATTTGATTCTATCCGTTCTTTGCTTTTTGATCTTAAAGTTACATTATCTGATGTTCGCATTATTCACATCATAATTAGGAAATGTTTACCATGACAGTTTCAACAATTCATTACTAACATTTACTCTCAATTAGCAATTCTATCTTTAGCTAATCAACTTACTTATTCTATTTTTCAAACTATGTTAAGGCAAGAGGAAGCAAAATTAATTCAGTTTGGAATTCTTAGAGTTAATGATCTGGCTTATGTTTCTAAAACTCACAATAGACCTAATAATAATAATCACACTAATCAAAACAATCAATAGTTCAACAACACTAATTCTAGACAACAACCTAATAATAATTATAACTCTAGGCCTTCCAATACTGGTAACAATAATCAATCTAATAACTCGAACAGGAGACCACATTGCACTTATTGTGGTAAGGATGGCCATATAACTCAAAACTATTTTAAGCAACAGAGGGATCAATCTTCTAATCAGAATAATTCTGTTGAAAAATCAAATGGACCTCAAACATGTCATGCTTTTACTATTTCTTTTAATCCTGTTAAACCTCTTGAATGGGTTATTAACAGTGGTGCATCTCAACATGTTACTTCTAATAAAGTTGTTTTTGATTTTATTGAACCCGATACATCTAACATTCCAATTCAATTAGCTAATAATGATAATTGCGAAGTTGAAGGTTTTGGAGATGTGTCTGTTCCAAATGGTAAACTTCATAATGTTCTTTATGTTCTTGAATTGAAAACTAATCTAATTTCTGTTTCTCAACTCTGTCAAGAATATAAGATTGATTTTCATAAAAATGATTGTCATATTATTGATCCTAACACTAATCATATTATTGCCAATGCAAATTTGGATACAGATAATCTCTTCAAATTTTATTCTTTTGCTTCATCTAGACATTCTTTGCATGCTAATATTGATTTTCACATATGGCATGAAAGATTAGGCCATTTAAATTTTGATTACATTACTTTAATCCAAAAGGAAAACATGGTTCTTGGGTTGCCTAAATTTTCTCCTACTAAGTTTACTTGCAATGGTTGTTTGGGTGGAAAAATGCATAGAGAACCTTTTCCTCATGCTTCATCTTGGCGTGCTAGTAATAAACTTGTTCTTATTCATAGTGATTTGCTAGGACCTATGGAACATTCTTCAATTCAAGGCTCTAAGTATGCTTTAACTTTTGTTGATGATTTCTCACGTAGAACTTAGATCTATTTCCTGCATAGTAAAGATCAAGTGCTTGACACCTTTGCTGAATTTCATGTTTATGTGGAAAGACAAAGTGGTTGCAAAATTCAAATTCTTAGAATAGATAATGGTACTGAATATATTAATCATTCTTTTCATTCTTATTTAAGGTCATTTGGTATAAAACATGAACTTATTGTTCCTTATACACCAGAACAAAATGGTGTGGTAGAACGTAAGCATAGGACCATAGTTGAAATGGCTAGATGTCTTTTGCATGCTAAAAAAATGGATTATAAATTTTGGGCTGAAGCTATGGCTTGTGCAACTTATCTTCTTAATAGAACTCCTACTAAAGCTTTAAAAAATAAAACTCCTAAAGAAGCTTGGTCAGGTAGAAAACCGAACTTAGCCCATTTAAGGATTTTTGGTTCAATTGCTTATGTTCATAATCTAAAACAAAAAAGAAAAAAATTGGACCCTAAATCCACACCACATATCTTTGTTGGTTATGATGAAAATATTAAAGGTTATAGAGTTTACAATCCTCAAACTAACAAAGTTCATGTTGCTAGAGATGTTTGTATTGCTGAAAATGGTGTTCATGACTGTTCTCAAGTTCAAGATTCTAATTTTGATAAAGGTAAAATTGTTCTTGTGGAGGACCAACCTCCATCTCTAAACCCTACTCAAAATGAATTTGTTTCTATTTCTTTAAATAAAAATGATGAAAAAATAGAAAATGACACTAATGAAACTATTCATTCTACTCCTCATGGTTCTAATGTTACTCCTGATTGTTCTAGTAGTGAATCTGTTAATTCAAAACATTATCCTAAATGGTTTAAAAATTTAGTTAATGATACTAATGATTACATTACTAGAATGGGAGGACTTAAACCTAGGAGAATAAACTACTACAATTATGCTTTGATGTCTAAAGTTATGAATTCTCAAGATCCTCAAACTTTTAATGAAGCTAAAACTCAACCACATTGGCAAACTGCTATGCAAGAAGAATACGACACTTTGATTGCAAATAACACTTGGGATCTTGTTCCCTTACCTCCAGGTAAAAAGTTAGTTTCATGTAAATGGTTGTATAAAACTAAGGTTAATTCTGATAATGAAATAACTAAATATAAAGCTAAATTAGTTGCTAGAGGATTTTCTCAAGTTGAAGGATTAGATTATAATGAAACTTTTGCTCCAGTAGCTAAAATGCCTACTATCAAAGTAATTCTTGCTTTAGCTGCTAAAATGCATTGGCCTATTCACCAAATGGATGTTAAAAGTGCTTTTCTTAATGGAGATTTGCATGAAGAAATTTACATGGCTCAACCACCAGGCTTTATTCAAACAGGTAATGAAAATCTTGTGTGCAAACTTAAGAAATCAATTTATGGCTTAAAACAATCTCCTAGGGAATGGTATTCTAAGATTAATGCTTTCTTTCTTTCTCAAGGTTATCAAAGAAGTCAAAATGATCCTAACCTTTACATTAAGCATTGTGATGGTGAAATTATCATTATTATCTTATATGTAGATGATCTTATTCTTACTTCTAGTTCCACACCTTTGATTTCAGAAATTAAGTTTCAACTTAATCAAACATTTCAAATGACTGATTTAGGAATTTTACATTATTTTTTAGGAATGCAATTTTGGCAAACTGAAAATGGTATTTATATTTCTCAAACTAAATATGTTCAAGATTTACTACATAGATTTGATATGAATACTGTTAATGATGTTTCCATACCTTGTGATTTAGGCACTAAATTGGAAGTTGATACTATGACTCCTTATGTTGATGCTACTTATTATAGACAATTAGTAGGAAGTTTAAATTATTTAACTCTTACTAGACTTGATATTTCCTTTAGTGTTGGACTAGTCTCTAGATTTATGTCAAAACCTCAACAAACTCATTTGAAAGCTGCTAAAAGAATCTTAAGGTATATAAAAGGTACTTCACATTATGCTTTATATTTTGATAATACTGCTGATTTTAGACTTAAAGGATATACTGATTCAGATCTAGGAGGAGATCCCAATGATGGGAGATCCACTAGTGGTTATTGTTTCTTTCTTGGTTCAGGTGTAATTTCATGGAAAAGTAAAAATCAACAATCTATTTCTCTCTGTTCTACTGAAGCTGAATATAAAGGTTGCACTACAGTAGCAAAAGAAGCTCTTTGGCTTAGAAGAATACTTGCAAATTTGGGTCTACCTCAAGAGGAACCTACACCTTTGTTTTGTGACAACCAAAGTGCAATAGCTCTAGCAAAGAATCCAGTTTACCATGCAACATCCAAACACATTTCTCTTCATCATCACTTCATTAGAGAACACATTTACAACCAGCAAGTCTCTCTTCTTTTCTGCCAAGGACAACTACAAATTGCTGACATCCTCACAAAGCCTCTTCCAAGAGAAAAATTTGAATTTCATTGTAAAAATATGGGTTTGATACCCTTTGATTGTAAATGTAGACACCTAAAAATCTTTTACAAAATAAAGTATTTTTATTTTCTGAAAAACCCCTGATGACATCATCATTTATTAATTAATTATTTAATTAATTTTTATGCCATTAAATCCCTTTATCTTAATTAAAAATATTTAATTAAGAAATCCCTCCCAAAAATGTTTAAATCTTATTTAAACATTATCTCCTTATTTATTAATTATTTAATTAATAAATTGACCAAAAATCCCAAAATAAATAATTAATTTATTTTTTGCCCAAAACTTGGCCAATTTCCTTAAGACCACTAGACTCTTCTAGAAAGTCTTCATCCTTATCCCTTTGACTCCTAGTCAAACCCTACCCCTAATGAGCCTCAAACTCATTAAAGCCTTTGAGATAAATAAAACTTTATTTATTTCCTAAATTCCATATTTATCCTTAGAAAGCCTAGACTTTTCTAGAAAGTCTTTATCCTCATCCAAAGCCTAGACTCTTCTAGAAAGTCTTCATCCTTATCCCTTTGACTCCTATTCAAACCCTACCCCTAATGAGCCTCAAACTCATTAAAGCCTTTGAGATAAATAAAACTTTATTTATTTCCTAAATTCCATATTTATCCCTAGAAAGCCTAGACTTTTCTAGAAAGTCTTTATCCTCATCCAAAGCCTAGACTCTTCTCGCAAGTCTTTATCCTTATCCCCTTGACTCAAGACCCTAACCTTACCCCAAACTCTGACTCATCCTCCTAAACCAAGCCCTTAGGAAATCCTATAAATACTCCCTCTTCCAAGAGCAATTCATTAGCTTAGTCTTTCATCTTCATGCATTGTTATCATGCTCTTTTACTTCTAGCTCTAGCATAATCATTCCTAATTGTTAGATTTCTTTGTTTTCTTCAAGCTTTCTAACACATCATAGCTTAGCAATAATGGATTAACTTAGTTTACTTCATTGTTTTGCATAGCATATCATCATCATCACATCTCTATTTGGTTTAAAATAAATCTTAGCATAAACATCATGTAGCTTAATCTTCATTTCAGCATCATTTGGATCCTTGAGGCCTTAGGGGAAAATCAGGTGTTCTATACCGATTTTGTGCCACTTATGGGGTTCTCATGAGTCTCAATCCTTCCAAATAAGCATTAGGAACATGCTCCAAGTTCTTAGAGAGCACACCCACATCCTTTAAGCAAGAGCAAATCAAACAGTGCTTGGGTGCACCTGTTTAAGCTCTATCTAAGGTGGCTTAGTTTAGAGTTTTCTTTATTTTGAATTGATTTCATGCTAGGTTAAGATCTAATATTTGTTTGGCTTGAATCTTTCAAAATAGGTATCCTCAAAAGCCTAGTCTACATTTTGGCACGCCCGGTGGGACCCACTTCATGGGTCTTTTGACAACATCTCATCGATTTTGGATTTTTTGCTAAATTTTGAAGCTTGAAGGTGGAGGGAGCTTATGGAAATATTCTTCCTCTTCTTAGTCTTATCATTCTTCCATTCTATCTACTCCTACTTCTTAAGAGATTTTGGCATATTCTCCTCTTTAAAATCCATAACGAGGCACTTCCACGAAAAATCTTATAACTTTTGCATATGAACTCCATTTTTGGTGATTCAAAAAGCATTGGAAAGCTGTTTCAGAGGTCTATAATAATATCTAGGAAAGAAATCTCGGATCAGGGGTGACAAAAAAAATCATTTCAGTTTGGGTTAAAAATGAACAAAACAAAGGCATAAATATCTTATTTTAGTGCTTAAAATGAATCCCCAAATCACTCTTGAATGCATTAAAGACTAAAACTTGAAAAATATTCTAACAAAAAAAGGCTAAACTAATGAAATCAATTGCATCCTTGCAACATCAAGGTTTTAGATGCATTCATGCAAAGATAAACACACTTCATGTTGAGGCCTAAAAGTAGAACCACAAATTTGCATTAGATCATCTTCATTTTTGGTTCTAAAATCAATCTTAGGAAGCATCCTAAAATCAAACTTTAGAGTCCTAAAAGAGTCATTTTTCATTTCCAAAAATAAACACACTCTTGAATGCAATAAATTGAAAAAACAAAGCATCCCTATTCCTTCCTCTTTGAATTTCAGTTCAAACAAACTCAAATCTTGAATGCCTTAAAGGATTAAAACAAAGCACTTCAAAGTTCTTAAAACAACACACCAATCTCAATCTTGAATGCTCAAAGAAAGAACTTGCAATTGCTCAAATTGTTTACTTTTTGGAGAAAGAACAAATCAAACCTTAAACAATTGTGTCTTCAGAAGTTTTAAAAGTTCAAACACACTTAATCAATTTGGGAAATAGAACAACTTTCTTGATGTGCATCTAGGAGCTTTACTTTTTCTGTAAATCCTTGTTAAAGTAAGCAACGTAGAACATTTGAACTTGGACAAGTTCACTTGTTTTACTTTTAGCGAGGCCTGTCCAGGGAGAAAAGTGCTTCCTCTTTGGAGAATGACCTCAAACCGGTATCCCCCCCGACCGGTATATAAATAAAGTGAAGGCAAAAAGTACTCACTTATATCTCCTAATCCACAGGCATTTTGTGCCAAATGCAAATGTTTGGGGACAGGTAAATATTCCTCCCCCAGCGTTGTTGGCTAGGCTCTTAAGTGAGTCACAGGCGGTCAGCATAACCGAGTATAGAGACTCCATGGAACTATTAAAAACTTAATAAAATAGAGGCTACCCTATCTACATCCAAAAGTATCAAAATCCTTGTGCAAGGACCGATCCAAGGGGTTTACCGGATCACCTCAAGATTACTCACCATTTGTATCCCCTTCTAGGGGTACCAAGCTGTGGGCAAGTGATTTTGATACTCACCTTCCTTAGGTAGATCTGTTTGAAGTGCTTGATAGTCAAAAACTCTATGAAAACACTGTTGAAACATACACTTTTCAAAACTTTATCAGAGTCAGTTATCTTGTTTGTATCTCACAAGGTTGCTTTATCCCTTGTGGAGATTGCTTTTCTAAAAATCTTTGTTGAAATCTATCCTTTGCCATTGGAAATCACCAAACTGATCTACAACTTGGTTCAAGATACTTGAAATAGCCATGTTAGTCCAAATCCTCCCAAAATCTAGGAAATGTCCAAATCTTTCAGAATCTCAAAACATGGTCTTTCAGTCATATTCAATCCAGTCTTGTCATCCTTTCCTCCTATCCTAGGTTAGCAAAGTCATCTCGTCCATCCCCCATCCCCTTGTCTATCTTCCTCTAGAGTCAGTCTTCTTCCAATCTTAAGCCAAATCCAATCCTAGTCTGACCCTGTCAGTCATTCCAATCTGAGTCTTAGTCTTCCAATCCATCTTTGTCCTTCATCCTTATCCAACTCATCTGCAAGTCAGCATGTCTCAAAACTATTATGATGAGTTTGGTTATTATGTCTCTCCCCTCAATCCATCCTATCCCAAAGATGATGAAAGCCTTGTAGATCACAATGCATATTTTGAAAATCTTAGCAAGTTTGCTCCAAACATCCCCCAGCATCCAATCATTCCTCCAAAATATCCTATCATGCCTTCACACATATCCACTAGCACTCCCTTTCATGTCCTTGGCAAGGCAAATCCATTATCTTATCCATTCACAACTTATCCCTATCTTAAACCTACACATCCTCCATATGCATCCTTCGTACCTCCATCTCCTACTATGGTCATATCCCAATCACCACCATCCCCTCGAAACACTTCATGCTACTTCCCTTATCTAAAACCTCCATCCACTTATCCTCCAAATCATTCTCAAATCCACAATCCTAGTCCTCCAATCCTTTTTCCCAATCCTCCACCCTATCTCAATCCGCCACCTCCCATTTCAACCTACATTACCAAAAATCTCCTCCCACAAGCAGAGTGCATCCTTCAAATTGCTTCATATCTCACACCTTGATCCATCACCTCTACCTCTTCAGTACCATCATCCCCTCAAGAAAATTCAAAATCTTCCACCCCACCTTCATGTGAGGACCATCCAAGCCCCCCATCTTCTACACATTCTAATCCTTCACCTCCTCCAATCTGAAAGTCTCCAAGGAGTTTCACAAGGAAGCCAATAACAAATCCCAGTCCTAAAAATGAAGAGCCAAGCCATTTCAATCCTTCATGTGAAGCCATCATTGATGAGGCCCATCCATCACTCCCATCTATCACTTATCTTCCATACATTGATCCTCTTCCATCTCCTAGCATCATTGAGTCCTTTCCATCTGAAGTTTTCATCCAATCCCCACCAACATCACCTCCTCCTAGTATTATCCAAAGCATATCTAATGAGCCTCATGAGTTCACCCTTCTTCCTGCCATCACAACTACAGAACCTTCCATCCTTTCATCCATACCATCTGAAAAGTTCTTCCTTCTTTTAGACATCACAGCTACAGAATCTCCCACCCTTCCATCCACCCCATCTGAAGAGTCCATCCATGCAGCCCCCAACACTCTATCCACACAAATCCTACCATGTCAAGATCTTGTCCAAAAGCATGTTGAAATACTCACAGAAGAAAATCAAGATCCAATCCCTTCACTTCCCCCATCACATGTTCTATTGCTTCCATCACCCCCAATCCAAAATCCTACAATCCAAAGTCTTCCAATCCAAGATCCTACAATCCCTATTCCTCCATCTCAAGATCTATTACTATGTCCCAATCCTAGTCAAGATCCCATCATCCCATCCTCTCCTCTTGAGGATCCTCTGATCTAAACTATCCAGCTGCCAGCACTCTATCCTCTTGGACCACTTACATTTGTCATAGGTAACCCACTTGAAGTAGAAGCAATAAGCTCCATATCTTCCATTAGGGAACTAGAAATTGGATGTTTATCATATTCCCCAAGTCAGAAATATCCTTGTTTGGATAAAATGCTCAAGAAATGGAATTATCAAGGCAAAGGCCTTGGCATCCATGAACAAGGAAATCTAGAGCCTATCCACGACAAGAAACATCCAAAGTTATGTGGCATTGGTCACACATTAGAAGAAGGCACTTCCTCCAGAAATGTTGGTACAACTACAGCTAAATTCAAGCATTCTTCCAAACCCACCATCACATCTTCCAAAGCATACAACACCATTCCTCCTCCTCCATCGTTACAACCAAAGGCAACCTATCACATTCCTCCTTCATCCTCCAAATGCATTTTGGGTCCCTATGTCCCAAAATCTACTAGCACATATCCTTCCCATGATAACTCCATTTTGGGACCTTACATCCCAAAATATCATCCCCCATCTTATCCTACTCAATCTTTCATCCAAAATCCAAGCATCCCTAGTCAGGATAAACAAAGGCACATGCCCATATCTCCTATCTACCAATCTCCATTCATCTCCCCATCCACATTTTTGCCATCCTGCACATCTCCTCATATTCATTCCAATGCTCCTTGCAATTTGGATGCCATATTAAATATGCATAAAGGGAAATATCCACAAAAATCCAAAGATTGCCATGTCCAATTTAAATGACATGGTCAACCAAAGCAAAATCCAATCAAGCAATCCAAAGCATCCCAATGGCCGCAAAGGCCCAGGAAAGCAAAAGAAAAATTTGATGCATACCAATGGCCACAAAGGCCCATCAAAGCTAAAGCAAAAATGATGTGGATCCCAAAGCAAAAAGATGTAATGCATCTAAAAGAAACATCCACAATGGCATCCAAAGTTGCTAATCCCCCAGCTACTCAGTCTTCTCCTCCATCTCCTAAATCTATCTTGGATCCATATGTTACAAGATTTCCTAGCACAAATCCTCCATCATTTCCACATCTGTCTTCCGCATCCCATCAACTTCATCCATCTCCCTCGCAACATGTGCCAATGTTGGTCCTGATAACATCCCCCTATCATAATCACTTTCCATCTTTCCATCCAAACACTTTCTACCACCATATCTCCCATCTACCCCATCTCATCCATGCCTTTGCATAATCACTCCATCCCAGTAAAGTTGTACCAACATTCGAGCACATCAAAAAGATTAGTGAAGAATGTCAGTGATAAATCAAAAAAAGTCAGCAACATAATAGCACCAAATCAGAAAGGTAGCAACAAATCAGAAAATATCAGCAACAAATCAGAAGATCAGTAAAGAAAGATAGCAACACATCAAAAATATCAGAAGGTCAGCATCTAGTCAGCAAAAAAATTAAAAAATCCATAAAAATTGGAGAAATCAAGAGAAAAGTATCAAAAAAAGAAAAGAGAAAAACATTCATCCTATGGTGAAAACTTGGCAATTCAAGCACCTTGGACAAGTACCATGGTGAAAACCTGGCAAACAGGCATCATGTGTAGGTTCCCCCCAATTCCTTTCTGCAATTGGGGGCCATTCCCTTCTATCAACTCTTATCCAACATCTCCTCCATCCCATTTGTCTCTCACCTCCTTCATCCTCCTTTGGATCTTGATGACAAAACAAAGACTACCAGGTATACATGCTTTTGGGCACCTTCTTGGCATCCATCACACTTTTTAACTACATATCCTCTATCCAATCCATTCATCCTATCTTCCATCTACCTTCCTCATCCTCTTATCAGCATATCTTCTATCTAATCGTCCCCCATCCTAATGCCTCTAAAATACATGAACTATCCTAAGTAGGGGGCATCTTATTCCTTGGTAACATATTCCTTGGAGACTATCTTTTATCCAAAATCTTCCATCTCCCAAATCCTTAAGCAAATCCACCATCCAATCCTTGAGCATTCCTCTATCCAAATCCCTCAGTGGTTCCTCCAGCATTCCATCTTCCAATCCTCCAGCAAATCCACCATCCAAACTCCCTAAGCATTCCTCTATCTAGATCCCTCAACGGTTCCTCCAGCATTACATCTTCCAATCCTATCCACATCCTCTAGCTATCCAAAATCCAATGTCCAAGATCAAGCCAACTGATCAAATCACATCCTTAGTCTTGTAGCAAGCCTTAATCTCAATCCAATCATCATCATTGGGATATGTCTTTCCCAAATACGTGTCATTTCAGGACACATCATCCATCACCAATCCATCTTGGCCTTCCAGCCCAACTAGGGCATCATCTTGCATATCTTTGGAGTTTCAGCTTCATCCCCTGGTTCTTTGTACATCCTAATCCTCAGCTTCTATACATAGCCATTGTAAATATCCTTGTGTCTTGTTGTACATATCCTTGTCAGTCCTACATCAGTATTCGATCAAACATCTTGTCCTACCCAGCCTCGCACTTTAGCAACATCAATTGTCAACTATCCTTGATCATCATGACTATCTTTGAACTGCATCATTTTCCAATCAGCAACACAACATTCTCCCCATCAGCATCAGGTCCGCACAAATGTATGGTTCTATTTTGTCTGACCTAAGCCTAATCTTGGGTCCCCTCAGTTGTATCCTTCCTGTCTGACCTAATCTTCCACCAAGCACACCAGGTTTGTGTTGATGTATCCTTCCACACATTCAGACCAATCTTCCCACCATCAATTCAATCAGTCACATCAAATCTCTCTCCTTGGCAAAGGATGTCTTTTTGGAGTTCTCATTTTGGCCTTGGATTTTTTCCTTTGGGTCTTGTTAGTCTTTTATGGCTTCTCATTATTCTCTACTCAAAGTCGCCATGATCCTTTATATCATGGTGTGCAATGAATGAGGAAAATCTAGGCAAGGTCTTTTGATCTTTTGCTTCTTCCTGTGAGTCAATCATGTGTTTGTGGTTTCTCCTGCATTGTTTTGACCATGATTCCTCTTGGGTTCATGCGTGATGCTGGGGAAACCCTGCGTGTCTTTTTAGCATCAGTCCTCTGCAACACTGGTGACAAGGCCTCGTGATCCTAGTATCCTTGGTAGGTCTCTAGCATTGCTATATTAAACTAGGTTGTGCTCTCCACATTTGCACTTGGAGCTTCCCCAAATCCCCTGCATCTTGCATCATATAGATTAATCTTGCATCCTCATATAGCTGCATCCTGCATTTTGCATTTAATCTCATCTAGCATTCACCCATCTTTGCTCTTGGAAGCTTGGTTATTTATCTCCCCTTCTTCCTAGGTCCTTCTTTCTCTGTTTCCTTTCGAGAAAATTCCACAATGTTTACTCCTTGCGTTATTTTCTCGAGGGGGCACAATCCCTTATTCCTCTAAATTCTAGCCTTGGGCATCTTATTTTCTTGTCTTTGATGTCATGCCACTTGTGGCATCATGTCAAATAGGGGCAAAATGTAGACACCTAAAAATCCTTTAGAAAATAAAGTATTTTTATTTTCTGAAAAACCCCTGATGACATCATCATTAATTAATTAATTAATTATTTAATTAAAAACTCTAGGATTTTCTTTAGGCAAAATGTAGACACCTAAAAATCCTTTAGAAAATAAAGCATTTTTATTTTCTGAAAAACCCCTGATGACATCATCATTTATTAATTAATTATTTATTTAATTAATTTATTTATTTTTATGCCATTAAATCCCTTTATCTTAATTAAAAATATTTAATTAAGAAATCCGTCCCAAAAATGTTTAAATCTTATTTAAACATTATCTCCTTATTTATTAATTATTTAATTAATAAATTGACCAAAAATCCCAAAATAAATAATTAATTTATTTTTTGCCCAAAACTTGGCCAATTTTCTTAAGACCACTGGACTCTTCTAGAAAGTCTTCATCCTTATCCGTTTGACTCCTAGTCAAACCCTACCCCTAATGAGCCTCAAACTCATTAAAGCCTTTGAGATAAATAAAACTTTATTTATTTCCTAAATTCCATATTTATCCTTAGAAAGCCTAGACTTTTCTAGAAAGTCTTTATCCTCATCCAAAGCCTAGACTCTTCTAGAAAGTCTTCATCCTTATCCCTTTGACTCCTAGTCAAACCCTACCCCTAATGAGCCTCAAACTCATTAAAGCCTTTGAGATAAATAAAACTTTATTTATTTCCTAAATTCCATATTTATCCCTAGAAAGCCTAGACTTTTCTAGAAAGTCTTTATCCTCATCCAAAGCCTAGACTCTTCTAGAAAGTCTTCATCCTTATCCCCTTGACTCAAGACCCTAACCTTACCCCAAACTTTGACTCATCCTCCTAACCCAAGCCCTTAGGAAATCCTATAAATACTCCCTCTTCCAAGATCAATTCATTAGCTTAGTCTTTCATCTTCATGCATTGTTATCATGCTCTTTTACTTCTAGCTCTAGCATAATCATTCCTAATTGTTAGATTTCTTTGTTTTCTTCAAGCTTTCTACCACATCATAACTTAGCAATAATGGATTAACTTAGTTTACTTCATTGTTTTGCATAGCATATCATCATCATCACATCTCTATTTGGTTTAAAATAAATCTTAGCATAAACATCATGTAGCTTAATCTTCATTTCAACATCATTTAGATCCTTGAGGCCTTAGGGGCAAATCAGGTGTTCTATACCGATTTTGTGCCACTTATGGGGTTCTCATGAGTCTCAATCCTTCCAAATAAGCATTAGGAACATGCTCCAAGTTCTTAGAGAGCACACCCACATCCTTTAAGCAAGACCAAATCAAACAGTGCTTGGGTGCACCTGTTTAAGCTCTATCTGAGGTGGCTTAGTTTAGAGTTTTCTTTGTTTTGAATTGATTTCATGCTAGGTTAAGATCTAATATTTGTTTGGTTTGAAACTTTCAAAATAGGTATCCTCAAAAGCCTAGTCTACAGTAAACCCCCAAGTAAAGATTAAAGGGGGGTGTTAGAATTAATCTTTCCTTGGTGATTTATTATAAACCAAGGTATTTTATTTTTTATTATGTTAGTAGGAGATTCCTATAGAATCCCTACATGTACACTTGTCCTCTTTTCCATGTGTGAGGACATAATATTTATTTGTAATTTCTTTTTATTCCTAGATTCCTCCTTAAGAGGAAATAGCACAAGTGGCACACACATTATGAATGTGGCTCACATGCACGTGGGAGTTACATTCAACTCCTTTCTTCTCATCTCTACATAAGAGATGCTTCTTTTCTCATTCTTTGTCTTTCACTTGCAACACTTAGTTTCTCATTCTACATCCTCTTGAAGTATTGTATGAGCATTTTTCTCTCATTCTCTTTCTCTCTCTTAGGCCTTTTTTTGGCCCATTCATAATAATATCATGGGGGTTTTTTTACGCTTTTCCCCCTTCAAAACATTGTCTCATATTATATGGTGAGTGCTTCTTGACTTGGTTTATTTCATGGTATGCATTTCCTCACACCTTGCTCATTAGATTAAACAAGATCATTTTTTGCTCTTCCTTATCATTTTTTACAGCCAATCTTGTCTTTGACATTTCTCCCTATTTCACCTAAGTCTTATGGGAAAGCTCTAAAACAGTTCAAACTAGAACCTAAGGAACCTCTTGAGGCATATAAAGGAAAATTTGTTTCATAAAAAGTACCTAAGCAAGAATTTGAAGAAGATGAAGCCGTAATTGCATGGCTCTACAAATATGAACTTGAATCCCAAGTTTTTCAAGCTGGTGACTCTAAAGTATCGAAGGTTCCTTGTAAGTCATATGGCCTAGGGGATAAATTGATAGCTAAAATGGGATATACAGGAAAAGGACCTCTAGGAATCCATGGTAAGGGTCTTCTATCACCTCTTGAACATCATGGTCAAGCCAACAAAAATACGACAGGTCTAGGATACACAAAGAAGCCTTTCTATCTTAGCAAGAATTCCTCACATGCCTTAGAACAGATTGAGCCCTCTGTAGCAAATCAACTAAAGGGAGAAATAATAGAACAATCTAATAGTGATGATTCTAACACCACTAAAGATCTCATTCCCTATGAGAATTTACCTAAATAAATCAAAGATCTCTTGGACACTGAAGATGATCCAATCAAAAGAATTAATGTAGTAGAAACACAAGAACCTACTATAAAAAAAGAGACAGTTGTACGACAAGAACCGGCTGATCTCAAAGACAATCAAATAGACAAAGAGGAAGGTGGTAGTTATTTTGAGACAAATTCTCATGAGTATGAATTAAAATCAGAATCTAAGGGTAACCCTTCTTGGGGTATTCATCCTGACTTTACTCATGTTCTTAGATTTCCTAGAGGCATAGATGAAGAATCTAATGACTATGAATGGGGGGCCATTCTAGAAGAAGATGATCTTATTATAGAGAAACATGTTGATGTTATTCACCAATATGCTCCTAAACCCAATGTAAGTCTAGAGCAAAATGATGAACTTATCGAGTCTGATCCACCAATGGCTGAAGTGGACTATCACAATGACATTGAGCCTATTTATGAATTGAATGTCTTAAGTTGTAATATCACCTTTGAACTTGAGTGTTGGGTTAGGACTGATGATGACAGATCCATATCTGTAAACACTCTTTACCAATATTTCACCACTTTGACTATCCAACATCCTAAACTTCTTGATCAAACCTCCACAAATCCAAGCCATGGTATTTATACCTTCCCTAATGACTATGCCCTTTCTTGCTACCTAAATGTAGTTGAGCCTATGAGGACTTCCATTAGTGAACCGAGTGTTAGCATGATGGAGTTGGACATCAAGTATCTTAGTCAAAAAAATAAGAATAAGAATAAAAAGAAAAGAAGTTTTGAGGGTGAAAACCACTTCATGGCAGTCTCAAAACCTACAAAAGTAAAAATAAAAGATGTATCTGAAGGTGAAAACCTCTTTGAAGTGCCTAAGGATGAGATATTTGATGTTGTTCCGAGTCATTTATAGGACAAATCTCTAGTTCTAATTGAGCCCACTCAATCCATCAACTTGGGAACAATAGAGGAACCATAGTTGATCCATGTAGCACAATCTTTATTAGAAGAAGAGAAGCAAAAATTTACAACCGTCCTCATAGAGAAGAAGATCAACTTTGCATGGAAATATTCAGATATGCCAGGGTTGGATCCTGATCTTATAATGCACCATTTATCTATAGCTCTTAGAGTAAAACTAGTTAAACAAACATTAAGAAAGATGCATCCTCATGTTGCACTCTTGGTAAAAGATGAATTAGAGAAACTACTAAAAGATAGATTCATCTAAGTTATTGATTATGTAGAATGGATCTCTACTATTGTACCTATTTCAAAACTAGATAAATCAATCAGAGTGTGCATAGACTTTAGAGATGTAAATAGAGCATGCCCTAAGGATGATTTTCCACTACCTAACATTGATATGATAGTGGACATGACTACGGGTTTTGAGAAGTATTCTTTAATGGATGGTTTTTCTAGATATAATGAAATAAAAATTGCTCTAGAAGATCAAGAGAAAAGTATTTTCACATGTGCATGGGGCACCTTCTATTGGAATGTCATGCCATTTGGGCTTAAGAATGTTGGTGCTACATATTAGAGAGCCATGAGATCTATTTTTCATGACATGATGCATAGGACTATGGAGGATTATGTTGATGATACTTTAGCAAAATCTATGATTAGAGCTAAACATCTAAATGACTGGAGTAAGATACTAGATAGAATGGAAAAATTTAGTCTCAGACTAAATCCTAAGAAGTGTGCTTTTGGTGTCACTTCTGTAAAGCTCTTAGGATACATAGTCTCAAAGAAAGGCATTGAAGTTGATCCAGCTAAAGTAAAGGCTATAATGGAGATGCAACCCCCAAAGAATATTAGTCAGATGACAACATTGCAAGGGAGAGTTCAATCTATCAGATGCTTCATATCTCAAATAGCAGACATATCACATCCTTTTACAAAAACATTACATAAAGGTGTGATATTTGCATGGAATGAAGAATGTGAGAACAACTTTAACCATATCAAGAAGCATCTATCAAATCCTCCTATCTTGATGCTTCCCATTCAAGGGAAGCCTTTGATCTTATATGTCTCTGCTACAAATACATCACTAGGGGCATTGCTTGCACAACATGATGAGAACAAAAAGGAAAGAGCTATATACTATATTAGTAGGACATTGGTGGCATACGAAAATAATTATTCTATGATTGAGAATTAGGCTTGTCTAGCTATGATCTTTGCATCATAGAAACTGAGACATTACATGTTGGCACATACACACATTTGGTAGCTAAGATTGATCCACTAAAATACCTACTAAGCAAGGTTGCCTTGACAGGTAGATTAGCTAAATGGGTCATGCTCTTAAGTGAATTTGACATTGACGATTGAAAGAAAATCTATCAAAGGCCAAGTTATTGATGATCAATTGGAAAATGCACCCATGATTAATGATGCACCAATGCGAATGGAATTTCCAGATTCCTCTATCATGACTCTTTCTTCTAGAGAATGGTAGTTATTCTTTGATGGCTCCTATACATAGAATGGATCAAGAGCAGGCATATTATTTATAACTCCTCAATGATACTCCATACCTAAAGCATTCAGATTAAAGTTCCCTTGCATAAACAATATTGTAGAATATGAAGCCCTTCTTAATGGCATGAAACTAGCAATTGAGTAGAGAGTGATAGAGATACACATTCATGGAGACTCTAAACTTGTTATCCATCAAGTCAATGATGTGTACCAGACTAAAGATGAAAAACTTATTCCATAAAAAAGAATGGTAGATGATCTAAAGAAGTATTTTATATCTATCATGTTTGAGAAAATACCTAGAACAAAGAATAAGGCTGCCAATGCAATGGAAATGCTATCTACTCTATTACAGCAGCTTGAACATGAGCTATGCTACAATTTCCTAGCAGAAGCACTATCTTATCCTGCATATGACTCCCCTAAAACCTACATGATTTACACTATTGTAGGTCATGATTCATCTAGATATAAAAACCTATTCTCCTATCTCAAAGACCAAATCATTCCCGATACATTTAACCATCATAAAAAGAGATACCTTATCCATAATGTCTCCCAATATGTCATCATTGGTCATGATCTATACAAATGAGGTCTAGATGGTACGCTACTTAGATGTTTAGAATAGGAAGAGTCTCAACATGTGTTAGAGGAAGTCTATGATGGTATTTGTGGGTCACACTCGAACGGTTTAACACTAGCTCAAAAACTTATTAGGGCTGGGTACTATTGGCCTGAAATGGAGAAAGAGTCCATCAAGTTTGCTAAGAACTATTAAAAGTGCCAAGTGCATGGCAACTTAATTCATGTTCCAGGGAGAGATCTAATTCCCTTCACTACACAATGGCCTTTTCATCAATGGGCCTTTGATCTTATAGGAGCTATACATCCTCATTCTTCTAATGGACATACCCATATAATCACAGCTACAAATTATTTTACAAAATGGGTAGAAGCAGTCCCTTTGACACAAGCAACTGGAAAACAAATATCTATGTTCATCTTGAACTACATCATATGCCGGTATGGTATTCCACATTCCATAGTCATAGATAATGGTGGAAAATTTAAGAACAAAGACTTGGATGATTTATGTTCTGAATTCAATATTACACAATATTAGCCATCTATCTACTATCCTCAAGGGAATGGACAAGAAAAGGCTTCTAACAAGAATCTATTGAAAATATTGCAGCATACAGTTAATAAAATAGGAAGAGACTAACATCTTATGATCAATCCAACTCTTTGGGCCTACAAAACAAGTATCAAAACACCCACTAGGGCTACACCTTTCGCTTTAGTTTATGGGTCTGAAGTGGTACTCCCTATTGAGGTTGAAATCTCATCACTAAGAATCAGAATGCATGGTCTAGTAATTGATGATGACTACAAAGTGTCTAGGCTGCAAGAACTTGAACTACTAGATGAGCGCAGTCAAACAACATATGATCATCTCAGAGTATATTAGAAGAGAATGTCTAGAGGTTACAACAAGAAAGTCAGGCACAGAGAATTTTAGGTTGGTGATCTAGTCTTGAGAGAGAACCCTAAAAATCAATCACACAAAGAGCACAAGGGGAAGTTTGAACCCAACTGGCTAGGTCCCTTTGTAATCACTGCTACTTTTGGCTTTGGTGCCTATCAACTCTCAATGACTAAAGGAGAATAGCTCTGAGAACCAATCAACATTCTCCATCTGAAGAAATTCATGCCTAAGGCATTCAGTGTATGGTAAAAAGTCCTAAAAAAATTCATAAAAATTGGAAAAAGTCCTGAAAAAATGAACATCTTGGTGAAAACCTAGCAATAGGCACCTTGATGATTCACAAAAAAAGTACAAAATATCAAAAGTATAAAAAAATTGAAAAAATAAAAATACAAAAAAATGAGAAAAAGAAAAAGTGCCTTGGTGAAAACCTGGAAACAGGCGCCTTGGTAGCAAAAATAGAATCTCTGCCAAGATGGTGAAAACCCAGCAAATGAGCACCACTTGTTTCAAAATGCTCCATCTATCAATGCAATCTTGGCCTTTCCCAACTTTCAGTCTTGCTTTAGTTTGTACATATCTCCCAGTTTGTTTACGCATTCCTATTTTCAATAAGTCAGTCTGTACACCAATCAGCTAAAGTGTTTGTATCCTATCAATGTTCAAACTTGGGGGCAATCAAAGTCATATCCTATGGCCTCCAATGTATCTTAGACATATCATATCTAGTCAGAGTCCTTTGAAGCTTCATCTGAGTCAGTCAGTCAGTCTTGTCTCCATAAAGGATTTTGCATCTACAACAACACAATCAAACATCAAACAGAAACTGAAAACAATCTATGCTTTTTACATGCTTTTATCTCCTTGTATGCTTACGGATTCACATTGAGATTTTTGCATATTTTGTTCCCACAAGCTCTTCGATGATGTCCTTTATAGGATTTAGAGAGTGATGAATAGGGGCATAATCTTTTCTTTGTCTTCTGCTTGTATGTGAAAATCTAACAACTTTGGAAATTCTAGATTGAAATGGTGTCCGTTTGTAAGAGCCTTTATCTCGAATTGGATGGCCATGAGTACCTCAACCATTGATACCCAGAAAATTCAAGGAAGTTTGATCTAACTATTGTCTTTTTGAGTGAGTTCTTTCTCCTACTGTGAAACACGATCTTGCCTAAGGATGTGAATGATAAAGGGTCACTACGGTTAATTCACACTAGATTTAGAAGGATCTCTTGACTATTTGATGTGTTTGAAAGCAAGGCATATTCAAGTCATCATGACATTTATGTTTTGATGCTTATAAAAATTGCTATATCAAAATGGACATGATATTCAGGTCATCCTGGTGCTTATTTCTTAGTGCTTATATCTAATCCGACATTCTGAAAACAAAATCAATATTCATATGTCCATGGTTTCCTAACCAGTGGGTTTTGTATTGATTCTTCTGCATACAAATCAATATTCATATGTCTATGGTTGCATAACTAGTGGGCATTGTATTGATTTATCCGCTTACCTAAAAATTCAATGATGAAATCGACTGACACATGATCAGTGACTAGGTCCTAGGTCCTAGGTTTGCATTTCATTTTGCACTTTGCATAATCTCACAAATTTCTTGAACACTTAAATGATTCTTCAAAAAAAAAAAACATATCATACGTGTTGAATCTCACATGAAGGTTCCTCCAATGAAACAACAAGTAGAATCTTTTTTTGGGATCAAAATCAAAATCTGAGATCATTTATATTATTCACTACTTTCATAATCAACCTTCAATCATCAAAGAAATCTAGAATTCAACTTAATTGATTATCTTACATCAAACTATCAAAATTTCAACTTGGTTAACCATGGTCAACTCATGGTCAAACCTAGTTAAACTTGGTCTCTAGGACCTCTAAACGATGCAAAACATATTATCGAACATGTATAACCAATTCTTAAATCAATTAACATGCTTCTAAACTATAAACGCTGACTTTTCATTTCAAATTTCAATTTTAATCCTGAAGGGGGCATGGCATTGCACATCATTCAAAGTTTGTAACTCAATTCTATCAATCAATCTTTCCTCAGTAATCAAGACAACAACCATGTCTAGTTGCTGATTCATCTAAAGACCTCATCGCTTGGGGAAAATCAATCATCACTTAGGGAATATTAGATTCATCGAGATCCATATCAATATGGTATTCTCTTAATCTTGTAAATTGTATCAGTTTTTTGTAACCATCAGTTCATTAGTGTTATTTCCTTGGTTCTTCATAACAAAAGGGTTCAGATGTGATACCAATGTGATTCTTATCGACAATCAAGTTTGGAATTGGTCACTTGCTTCTTCACAATAATTGGTTCATTGATGTTATAGTTAACATTATCTTTGGTCGTTCAGGACCTAATATCTTCGAATCTTTCAATCAGTTTCTATCTCATATCATAGTTTTTGTCTCATATCAATTTCAATTTCAAACATCAGTTTCAACATCATAAACAGACTATCTTTGAACCACTACGCTTCACCCAGTAATTTAAAGAGGGGTGAAATGTAATACCCCAAAAATGGGCTATAGGTTCATTAACCTCCTACATCTTCAATTCGAACTAAATCGACATCAAAGTCCTAACCTAAGGCACATCGGCACATTATCGAATCTTAATTGATTATCCTAAATTCTGCATCGGGTAATATTCCTTATTCCTATTTATCCTAATTATCTTTAATTTAATGATTATTTGGTGATAAATCTTATTTATCCTAAATTTTGATTAATTGAATATTCTAAATATTTAATTAATTAGATTTAATACTGCCACTTAATTATTTAATTAGATTTAATTATATTTATTCCTAAATTGTATTATTTAATTTTGACAATAAATCATTTATCCTATGACTAATTGATTAAATTCTTATTTAATTAATTAAAGTCAATTGTCAAATTTAATAATATAGTTTTTGAATAAAAGTTTGATTTAATAATTGATTAACCCATAAATCAATTGTTTTATTTTTAAAATCAATTAAGTTGAGGATATATCACTTTATTTATTTAATTAATTCATAATTAATTATGCACATCCAAAAAGAAGTTAAACTTTAAATCAAAAAATCAATTCAAGTTGTTTTGAAAATAAACTCAACTCTCTTTTGAGTTGAAAGCTGTTCTCAACTTCTGATTTAAATCAAAAAAGCTGATTTACATAATTTTGTGAGTTAATCTATCTCTAAATTCTTGATAACTTAAAAATCAACCAGAGTTCATCAAGAGTGATTTATGGCTTTTTCCATGCACCTCCAAAGCCCTGGATTTCTATAAATTAAGGCCTCAGCTCTTCATTTGGACCGATCCACAAATTGCATCCTCACGCTGGTGAATTGGTGATCAAAGAATCAATCTTTGTGAATCAAAGCTGTTGTAAGATTTTCATTATTTTTGAGCATTCATATCATTTAGCATATCATTATTAGATTAATTGCATGTCATATCAATTTTTCATATAGAATAGATTCATATTAGTTTATTTTATCTTATTGCATAGAAAATCCAAAAATATAGATTAATTTGCATTCATCTCATTTCTAGATTCTGCATTCAAATCCTTCATTTAGGTGTCATCAAGGTCACTGATCTTGGTCCAATCTAAGAATATCATACTCACACCTACTAGAAGGCAGTAAATCACCTGGTTAGATTAGTTTCTATTTCACTACATGATTTTGATTTTAGCTAACCTATAATGTTTTACTGAAGTGTTGTGTCTATAGCTAGGACAATTTCCCTTGGTACCCCAAATTTGGTGAATATGCATTCATAGAGGAACTCAACAACTTTGTGATCTCTGGCATGCCTCATAGCTTTGGTTTCAACCCATTTTGTGGCATATTCAGTACATACTAAGATGTAGGACTTCCCATGAGAAGAGGGTTCAATGGGTCCAACGAAGTCAATACCCCACTTGTCAAAGGGCGTGACAACTACTTGAGGTTGTAGGGGCATTTCATCAAACTTTGTGGGATGCCCCATATGCTAGCACCTATCACAGTATTGGGTATGCTTGGCTACATCTTTATGTAGAGTGGGCCAATAGTATCTAGTTGTCAAAATTTTATAGGTTATCTTCTTTGCTACAAAATGTCAACCGCATGGTTCATCATGACATTCTCATAGAATGTCATAGGTTTCATCCTCACAAATACATCACTTGGTGACATGGTATGGTCCTATATAAAACATGAAGCCTGATATCCAAGAGAAATTAAAACTCTTCTCAACCAACAGGTGACGTTGTTTAGGAGACAAGTGAGGTTGTGTTCTTCCTCCAGCAAGGTAGTTGGCTAAGTCTACATACCATGGATTAAAATAATCAATAGAAAATAAGTTCTCATTAGGGAAGCTATCATTAATTGCTACCAGATCATTTGATACTTACAATCTTGACAAGAAATCAGCCACTACATTAGCCTTTCCTAGTTTATCTATTATCTTTACATCAATTTTCTATATGAGGAGTAACCAGCGTGCTAATCTACCACTAATGGTAGGTTTATTCATTAAGTACTTGATAGTTGAATGATCAGTATAAACAAATACTTCATAACTTGTGATGTAGTGCCTAAATTTTTTTAGTGCATAGACAACTGCTAACAACTTTTTTTAGTAACAGTATAATTTAATTTTGCTCCTTGCAAATTTTTACTGATATAGTAAATTGCATGTTCAATAATACCTTCCTTCTATCCAAGGACTTCTCCAATGGAATAGTCAGATGCATTTGTGTGGATGTGGAATGGAAGCTTCCAATTAGGTCCTCTAAGAATAGGTGTTTTTGTTAGAACATCTTTCAATTTCTGGAATGATGCTTCACATTCTTCTATCCATTCAAATTTAGCTTCTTTCTTCAACAAGTTGTATAATGGTGCTGCAATTTGACTAAAATCTTTTATGAATCTCCTATAGTAATCAGCATGGCCAAGGAAACTCCTTACATCCTTCTGCTTGAATAGAGTGGGAAGTGTGTTGATAACTACAATTTTTGTGAGGTCAACTTGAATTCCAAAAGATGAGAGGTAGTGCCCCAGAACAACTCCCTCTTCCATCATCATATAATACTTTTCACTGTTAAGAGAGAGGTTGTAATCTTGACATCTCTCAAGAACCTTCTCCAAGTTAGCTTGTGCTTCTTCAAATGTGGTCTCGTGAGTGGTGAAGTCATCCATATAAATTTCAACACAGTCAGCAGCAATGTCAGAGAAAATACTGAGCACTGCTCTCTAGAAAGTAGCAAGTGCATTGCATAACCCAAATGGAAAGACTGAATAAGAAAATGTTCCCCAGGGACAAGTAAACATTGTCTTATCCTGGTCTTTTAGTGATATTTTAATTTGATTATACCCACTAAAGCCATCTAGAAATGAAAAATATTTTTTTCCAGTAAGATTGTCAAGTACTTGGTCAATGAAAGGTAGTGGGAAGTGATCTTTCTTATTGGCTTTGTTAAGTTATCTATAGTCAACATAGAATCTCCACTTTCCCCCCTTCTTTGGAAGAATTACAAGAGGAGAAACCCACTGGTTGTCAGAGATAGGATAAATAAAACCTACACTAAGAAGCTTTTGCAACTCAATCTTTACTATGTCTCTCAAAGCAGGGTTAATTCTCCTTTGAGCTTGCCTCACTGGTTTGTATTCAGGGCTTATGTAGATTCTTTGAGTATAAAGTTTTGGATCTAGTCCTTTTATATCAGTATAGTCCCATGCAAAGGCTTGCTAGTTGTCTTGTAAAAGCTTGAGAAGACTAGACATCTAAGTTTCAGTTAGGTCCTTATTAACATTCAGCTCCTTTCCTGAAGTAATTTCAACTCTTTTAACTTTTTCTAGCATTTGGACTTCCTCTATAGATGGAGACTTTATCTTATGGGGTAGCAATGTGTGGAGATAATCAAGTGCTACAAGAAGCTGAGATGTGGTTTTCTTGGGCATGATTATTTGAAGGGAACAATTAGGATCATCATAGGATGATTCCTCGAAACCATATTGATTGGTAAGGATTGTTGCCAGTATATCATCTTCTTCTTGTGATACCATGAATGGATTTCTCTCAATGACCATAAGTTTTTGCACATCATTTTCTTCAAGGTCATCATCACCTAAGTCTGACCATACAACCTGATCAAGTTTACTTTGGGGTTTTGCTGGAGAATATAGAGTTAACTTCTTGGTATTTATCCCATCTGATATGATCATTTTCCCTGAATGACATGTAATGCAAGCATCAACTGTGGCTAGCCAAGGCTATCCTAGAATTAATGGATATCCTCCTAAGGTGGCTTTGGGTGACAAGACTATGAAATCTAAAGGGTAATCTAATGAGTCCAAAGTAACAACAATATCTTCAACCATACCATCTGGTTTGACTATGGAGTTATCAGCTAACTGCAAGATTGTAGGTGTGTCCCACAAACCAATGATACTAAGCTTTAGCAGAAGTTCTCTAGTCATGACATTGATTGATGATCCCAAGTACATTAGGACATTTTGAATTTGGGTACCATTAATATAGATTGTAACTACTGGACTTCCTGGGTCAGAATACTTAGGCATTACAACTTTTCTTAGCATGAGATCAGAGAGGTAGCCTAAGACATGGATAGTATCAGGGTCTTTCTTCTTCCTTCCAGGCTATTTAATACAGGCTTCCTTAATTGCTTTGGTATAGACTAGAATTTCTTTAAGGGCATCCAACAAGGAAATTTGCACTGTAATTTGTTTGAGCTGATCAATCAAATCAGTTGCTACAAGATTTTATTTTGGAGGAACAACTTGGGACAATATTTATGGATAAGGAGGATTTTTAGGCATTGGTGCAGTTTGAACAACAAGTGGAATATCAGCAGGCTGGTTCACAGATATGTCCTCGGCATCGGCAACTTTGGTTATTATTGGTTCCTTGGGTGTACGTAGTGTAGTTCCTGATCTGAGATGGATATTGTAGACACCTAAAAATCCTTTAGAAAATAAAGTATTTTTATTTTTTGAAAAACCTGTGATGACATCATCATTTGTTAATTAATTAATTTATTTTTATGCCATTAAATCCCTTTACCTTAATTAAAAATATTTAATTAACGAATCCCTCCCAAAAATGTTTAAATCTTATTTAAACACCATTCCCCTATTTATTAATTATTTAATTAATAAATTGACCCAAAATCCAAAAAATAATTTTTTTTTTTTCCAAAACCTTAGAAATATCCTAAAGACCACTAACCTCTTCTAGAATCTTCTAATCCCTCTTTAATTTTGATTAAAGGCTAATCCCATCATTTTCTAACCCTAATCCCAACTCAAAATATTTAATTAAGATTAAATATTAATCCTCAATCCCTAAATTACCCTAGGAAAACTCTAGACTCTTCTAGAACTTTCCTAATCCTTCCCTAAACCCATTTAGGGGAAATTACCTACTTTCACTAAGCTAATCTAAGTCTCCTTTGACTCCTAATCAAACCCTAACCCTACTGAGCCTCAAAATTCATTAAAGCCTTTAAGATAAATAAATCTTTATTTATTTCCTAAATTCCTATTATCCTAAGGAAAGCCTAGACTCTTCTAGAAAGTCTTCATCCTTATCCTCTTGACCCAAACCCTAACCTTACCCCAAACCCTAACCTATCCTCCTAACCCAAGCCCTTCCAAAAGCCTATAAGTACTCCTCATTTCTAAGAGCAAAGCACCCATTCACCTTTTATTTCAAGCATTGTTATCATGCTAATTTAGCTCTAGATTTAGCATAATCATTCTAATTTAGATCATTTTCAAGCTTTCTTAGAACACACCATAGCTTAGCAATAATGGATTAACTTAGTTTCATTATTGTTTATGCATCATTCTCACACTTATTTTGGGTTTTAAAATCTATTTAAGCATTTAGTTTTGCATAAATATTTGAGTTCTTGAAGCCTTAGGGGAAATTTTGGGTGTTCTACCCAATATTGTGCCACTTTTTGGGGTTTTCATGAGTCTCAAATCATCTTATAATGCATTAGAGTATGCTCCAAGTGCTTAGAGAGCACACCCACATCCCCTAAGCAAGAGAAAATCAAATAGTGTTTGGGTGCACCTGTTTAGGCTCTATCTGAGGTGGCTTAGCTTAGATGTTTTTGTTTTGAATTGATATAATGTTAGATTAAAACCTAATGTTTTCTTGTCTTAGCCTTTCAAAATAGATCTAGATAACCTAGAAAGAACAACTCAAAATCTAAACACTTGTGTCTTCATAAGTTTTTCAAATTCAATCACACTTAATTCAATTTGGAAAAAAATAACTCTTTTTGGTGTGCATCTAGGAGCTTTATTTTTTTGCAAAATCCTTGTTAAAGTAAGCAACATAGAACATTTGAACTTGGACAAGTTCACTTGTTTTACTTTTAGTGAGGCATGTCCAAGGAGAAAAGTGCTTCCTCCTCAGAGAATGACCTCAAACCGGTATCCCCTCCGGCTGGTATATAAATAAAGTGAAGGCAAAAAGTACTCACTTATATCTCCTAATCCATGGGCGTTCATGCCAAATACAATGACTGGGGATGGTAAATATTCCTCCCCCAACATTGTTGGCTAGGCTCTTAAGTGAGTCACAGGCGGTCAGCATAACCATGTATGGAGACTCCATGAAGCTATTAAAAATTTGATAAAATAGAGGCTACCTTATCTACATCCGAAAATATCAAAATCCTTGTGCCAGGACTGATTCCAAGGGGTTTACCGGGTCACCTCAGGATTACTCACCATTTGTATTCCCTTCTAGGGGGTACCAAGCTATGGGCAAGCAATTTTGATACTCACTTTCCTTAGGTAGATCTGCTTGAAGTGCTTGACAGTCAAATACTTTGTGAAAACATTGTTGGAACATACACTTTTCAAAGCTTTATCAGAGTCAGTTATCCTGTTTGTATCCTGCAAGGTTTCTTTGTCCCTTGTGGAGATTGCTTTTTCAGAAGTCTTTTTTAATCTACCCTTTGCCATTGGGAAACATCAAATTGATCAACAAACCTAGTTCAAGATACTCAAAATTTTGCAGAGAAACCTTTGGAATTAGATTATCCAAAAGCCTTTTGTCTCAAAACCAACTATCAGAATTTCCCCAAGTTATGCCCAATTTGATCAAACATCTAAAAGTTAAGTTGCCCAAATCCATAGATTATCAAGAGAAGAAAGTTGCAATGAGAAACCTTAAGAGCCATCAATCCTCCATCCAAGCAACCCAAGCAAAAGAAAAATATCAAGAAAGACTTGATAATATTGGCTATAATGCAAGAGTCAAACAATTGGCCTACCAATTTCGAGTATACCATCGCTACGTCAACCTTGAAAGAGAAGATTAGTTGATTCCATCACATGTCCTATTCTACCTTCAGATCTCAAAATCCTATCTCGACAGTCCTGCATCCTAGTTTCATCCTAGTTCCATCATCAAATCTTTAGTTGCATTCTAGAGTCCTTCTTAGTTGCATTCATCATCATCTTCCTAGCAACATCATAGATCATCCATCCCAGTTGCATCTACATCATCCTTTTAGAAAGATCATTGTCCCATCATCCTTCATCATCACTCCATCAGCAATCCACAATCAGAATCCCATATCCTTGATCCAAATCCAGCATCTGTCAGCCAAATTAGTACCCACCATCTTTTTGCATCAAATCCAGAGATCCAAATCCACAAGCACTTAGTGTTCAAAATCTTTGAGTTGTTTCCATTCCCTATCTAAAATCAGAAATCATCCCCTTTTTGACAGAGCATTGTCTAAAGGAAATCCAACTTGTCCTTGCACAACCTCATCATCTCGAGCAAGAGATTAGCTTACATTGATAAGAATCCAATTGACCGAAGATCATTATTCTATCCTAGGTTGGCCAAATCCTATCACTGATCCTCCATCGGGAAAAACAATAGCTCATTGTTGACACTTGGTAATCTTCCACCAGCATCCCACCAATCTTCCACCCAATCTTGACCCAAATCAAAGCATCTCACCAAGCCTCCATCATCGCCAAGAATTTCACCAATCTATCACCATCTTCCATCAATCTTCTGCCATCCCTGATCCAAATCCAAGCATCTCACCAATCCTTGCATTACATTCTAGAAGTTCATCATCCTTAGAAGTTCCTTAAGCTTTCATCCATCATTCTTTAGAATCTTTAGGAAACATCTTGTATCCATCTAGCATCTGCATCTCCATACCTATCGAGACAAGATCTGGATCTAGAAAATGAAGGAACATGAATCCTTATCCAATCACCAGTTTGTCTGATCCCAAAATTTTTACCAGTGCGATGGTAGCTTATGATCCCCAAGTACAAACTGGCAATGCATGGGATGATCCCAATATCCCTTCAGCTCCTCTGGCAATAGAAACATTTGTGAATCATCCAGAGAATCCACCAGTAGTCAATGCACTTATGGCCTAAAACCAGCAAAGCATGTTCACTAACTTTTCACAAGCGCATACTCCCATTCCACCATATCTCCATCCTTGTATTCCCATAAGTACTATCCAAATCCTAGCACAAGTGGAGCTTGAGTAGCCATTCTAGGAGGAGGACCTAGTGGTGGAGGCTGATAGATAATAAGAGCAAGCGGGTTGTCTTGGTATTTAGGTTTAGTAAATAGGTCGTTCAATTGTAGTAATTCCTTAAATGATGAAGAGGGTATGTGTTCCTGAGCATCAGCAAACAAATTTTCAAAGGGTTCTTCTTCTTTGTTCTCACTTTGGGGTTCTTCAACTTGAGGATTAAATAGATCAAATGGGTTCTCTTGGTAATCACAGAGAAGAAATCTCCCAAGGTGATCTCTCCTTCTATGCATAAAAATACTTACTTAAGACTAAGTGCTAGTTTAGGACTGAGAATGCAACTACAAGAATAATTTTGAATTAACACCATCCCCGACAATAGTGCCAAAAATGCTTGGCCAAATAATGGTATCAGAAACCTAGAGCAATGGACTGCCTATTTTAGGATTGGACACCCCAAATGATTTCTAAATGGATTATTTGGTCTCATTTAATTATCAACCAGGGACGTAAACTTGGAATGGCATTTTCAAGGTATATGCTTCAAACCTTCTCATTTTGAGACTATCTATAGAATTCAAATGCTTATGCTTCAGGAAACTATACTAAAACTGGTAAACAATTGTATTCTAATTAAAGCAGGGAATTGTGGCTAGGAACTACTCCAACTGAGTATGCTACAGGAACAGGCTACTAATAATGTTATTAGTAGCTGTAGGAACACTAGAGTTCTAACTACTTAGAAATAATAGGAAAATGAACTCTACGATAACAAAACAATTCACTCATCAAGTGGGCCACCTTGAATGAGTGAATGAGAACTTACAATCAAGATGAAAGATACAAACTTAAACTAAACATTCTATTCATTCATAACAAAATGATTACACTTGATTGAAAATAGTATGAAAGGTTCTATTATAAAACTAGTTTGTTCGACTAACTCCAATAGAGTCACAAAAGTTGATTATTTAAAAGAAAGCTACAACTATCTCCTAAGTCTACAATCACTTCATAAATGAGGATCGATTACAACTCATAAAGTTTCAAAATAGAAACATTATTGACCATGAATAATCCTAGAAATATAGTGCATTAAGGAAACTAAATCTGTGCCCACATGTAACAAAAAAAATCTATTAACTTGCTTTGCTTGTGAAGATTCTGCAATCCATGGTTGTCTTTGATTACTCCTACACCACTATGTTGGTCTTTAAATGTCCATAGTCAACACCTACAAAATAATCAATGTGTACACATCCAACCATATACATATATATCTACATCATTAATATTAAGAAAAGGTGTAAGCCTTAATTAACACTCTTGCAAGTCCTATGGCTATAGGAGGTAACTACCCAAAACAAAGCTTAGGCAAGGAAACATTCATTAACATGTATAGCTACTATATTTACCATTCTTGTTCATGAATTCAAGTAGATATTATGTCTTTAAGAGTATCCACATTTTCATCTTATGTTCACACATATATATAACATATACATAAAAACCATAAGTTCATATACTTAAAAACCATAAATTCATGTCTATGTGCAACCAACTATTCTAGAAAGAGGATAAAAAGTATTGAGAAAGATGTCTATTTAGAAGGCCATCACATGCACTACCATACTCTCATACCCAACATCAAGCATCCTAGTAGCATTCCTATGAACCACTCTATGAGGGAAACCATTACAATCCTTGGAATCAGCCCAACACCACTTCAGATATGAACTCTAATGACTGGTTGGAAAATTTTCAAGAAGAAATGAGCTCTTTCATGAAAGACTATGTGGAGATAATTGCTTAGGAAGAAGAGATCTCAAGGAAATATATGGAGATGGTGGCTCAAAAAGAAGGGATCTCGAGGTGGCTAGAGAACAATATAACAATTTATGAGTAGACCCTTGAAGAAAAGAACCAAATGATCTTAACATAAGAAAAGGTCTAAAAATATCAAGGATCATCAAGAATTAATAAGGGCCATCTATCTGACAGCTACAAAAAATGAGGAGGATCTCTGAAAAGAGTTAGCAGAAAATGATGAATTTCATGATCATGAGCAAGAGAAACTTGCTAAATAGATTGCAAAAAAGGATCAATTGATTAAGAATTTTTTGGCACAAGAACCAAGGAAAGGAGATCAAGAAGTTATTGCTGCCCCAATATAATAAATCACTAGATCCACTAGAGGGCAATGAAAAATCAATGCAGTCTTAGAGACCCTCATGGACCATGTATTCGGGTTTTGAAATGCCAAGTATTTTTTAAAAGGAGATCCAGGATGAGGTGCCTCATTTTGGAAAGGAGGTTAGTCTTGTGTGTACAAAGTCCCAAGGAGATGCAAGCCAGGAGGAAGAGGACCTAGAAGCTTTGCAAACCAGATGGGAGAGTCACAAGGTTCAAATCCAAAGTTTCTTGCCTAGTAAGTCCCCTAGAACTTCTATTAAAATTCCAAGCTTTAGGATTTCTCCTTCAATTCAGAATCTTAGTCAATAGGGGCCTAACCTCCATACATTTTTAGAGCCTTTTCATGACCCCACCTCAGATTTCCAGTCACCTCATTCTATTGATATAGATGAGACACCTAAAGGGTTTGACTTCCTAAATGATAATGAGTCCATCCTTCAACAGATAAAGCCATATGAGACAATTCCTAAAGAGACCCTTACACCTCATAGTATTTCAAGCCACCAGGAAGAACATGATTTTTGTCTTTTAGGTGTACTCTTTCATAATGATCATGAGGTACAACTGGATTTGTTACATGATGATGGATTAGAGTAGCAAGACAAGGATCAGGAAGCAAGTGAAGAATGTGAGACCCTAACTAACCTATTTGAGGAAATGCCTTCTTAAAGTGAGAAAGATGAGGCAACACAAGTTCTATTGGTTGAGCTCCATTATTATATTAGTAGTGATAAGAAAGATGATATAATTGCTGCTAATTTAGAACAACAAGAAGATTTTGATTCCATGATTAATGCTTTCTGGTTAGCTCTAGTTGGTGTTCCTCATCTTCTTGAAATAGATAATAACATGCATATTCTTAAAGAAGACTTTTTATTTCAAGAGGTTAATGTTGTTCCAGTTATAGAATCTAGACCTATCTACAATAAAATGGTGAATGACTCTCAGGGATCATGTTTCTTAGATAATGAGGAAGAACTAGTAATGCAATTTGATAGCTTTGATGAGCTATTGGATGTTCCAACTTAAGAAGAGGGTGATCCTATAACCCCAAAAGAAGAGTTGGTTTGGCAAGCCATCATGGAGGGGAAAAAATTTAATCAACATGCTGAGGTTATTAATAAGATGCATACGATGCAACAAAGGCCTGGTTTCACACTCTTAAGGGGATGTCCTATTAGATACCTTGCTCAAGTGGGGTCAAATGGGATATCCATGCTCAAAGATTCAATGGAGGATGATGTCAAAGATCCATTTCATGGTGACCAAAAGCTTATTCAGTCTTATCAGCCTCCCTGGGAGGATAGCACCTATGATCTAATCAAGGTTAGTAATCTGGACTACCAATTTCAAGGATGGATATGCCAAGTAATTCAATTCATTTTTATATTCCATATTCTCCTTGTTGGCATCAATTGTCCAAAGTATAACACTCTGAGGAGGATGGGAAGTTATTTCAATAGTCCATTCAATGGATTTATTTAACCAGTTTGTTGATACTAGTTAGAGTAGGGTATGGTAGAGGTTTTCAATCTTCTATGCTCCCTAAGTGCTCCAACACAAGTTTGCTTTTAGATTTTAGTTTTCAGTTTAGTTTTGGTTAGAAATAGGCTAGAGTAGTCTCTCTTAGGCATTTAGTTTTAGTTTCAGAGAAGGATTTGTTTGGTTCAGAGCTAAGTTTAGTTCTAGGTTATGAGACTCTATTCCCAATAGATTCAAAGGCATCTGGTCAAGGGTTCTTAGGAGGCAAGAACTCAATTAAGGTCACCAGAATGTTATCACATTTTTACTCATTTTTAGATTGGTGACCTAATTACTAGATGAAGCTATAGTACCCTAGTTTGTGTTATTAGGTGATCTTTCTTAAATTTGTGTTCATTTCATAAGAAGAGATACATGTAAAGGAAAACAAATTTCTACATCTAAGATTACATGTATATATGTGATAAATAACTTGTATGGACTGTACAAAGGAAGGAAGTGAAAAATAAAACATCTAGGCTCACACAAGCTATGAGCATAGCCAATTCCTATAAAGATAAAGTTGAATATAGACATGCATGAGTAAATGAACATAAACAACTGGGTACCAAATATTTCCTAAAGAAATGATGGAAGGATAACTAGGGAGTGAATCCAATGTGCTCCTACTTGATCTAGAACCTGCAAGAAGAAAAGAAATGGGGTTAGATCCAAGGTATCTAAGCAATACATGATATCCTATTACATATTCTCATCTACATTCATGCATGTGCATAATCAAGCCATACATCTCTAGAAGGGGACCATGCTCTAGACATGTGCAAACTCAGAAGGATGCTGCAGGAGGAAGAAAAGTACCATATTTTTACTAACTTGTTTGTATCATGTGCGGGAAGTGAGGAAACTTAGGCTGTGAAAGGGACATATTTTCTTGGGTATGAAACCTTTCAGTCTACTATAATCAAGCTAAGAAATAAATAAATAACTGTAGAAGGGACATGACCTTGTGTCATAAAACCTTAGAGTGATTTATGATGCATCAGTGGAATCCATGAGATGTAGTTATCATACATGAAAAATGAAAGAGGGTATTATCCATAGACTAATATCACAATGAGAAGTGTAAGATGATAATCTTCATTGATTCTATGATAGAGATAAATAAATCATTGCTATAGGAAGAAAATGGAGCAATACAAAAATCTAAATATATCTTAATCAAAGAAGCATTTGCATATGAATCTCAAAAAAAATCAAAGTCCTAAATTGTATGAAAATCTCATAAATTGGTATTTTCAAAGATCAAAGCAGAAAATATGATACATTTTCATGTGTATCTCTCAAAGAAAAGAGCACAAAAGTTGTACAAAATCTGCATCTATATAGACAAAAAATCTGCAATACATAATCATCAAAAGAGAAGCTATATGATGCCCCCAATGATAAAAAATAATAGCAAGCTTGATCATGCCCATAATATGAAGCAAAAGATCAGAAATAACACTTCCAAACCATGGAAGAAATGATGAAGGAGCAGCCATGATTCAAGACAAAACAACAAATGAAAAATCTTGAAATTAAATGGAGGATAAATGCTTACCTTTTTTCTTATACACTTTCAAATGCTAATCCATGAAAATCCAAAGAAAAGGGAAGTTTCCTAAAGCAAAAAAATCCTCTTCCATTCAAAATTCTCCTTGAGGCACGTGATTTTTGCAAGGGAGAGCTAGTTTAAAAGGCAAGGAGCTGATTTTTATATATTTCCAAAACATTAAAAATTGGAGATTTTTTTGAAATGTTTATTTTATAAACATAGAAGGGGTATATGCTATAAGCGTATTATTTAAAGATTCTTTTTAAATTTTCCTAAGTAGAGGGGGAACTAAAAAGAAAATTGACTTTTATTAAAGATTTGAAGAATATATTTTTTTTTAAAAGGTCATTTTTCTAAAAGGAAAAATTTGAGATGTAGACCTATACCCCTAAGTCCTAGTTATTTTTTGTGATGAGATAATGTGACCCCTAAACACCTAGGTGTTATTATTGTAAAATATTTTATTAGGGTTCATTATTAAAATGGGACATTTAATGTAAAAGCATGGATATTTTATATTGTAAAATATTTGACAAGTGATGTTTTATAGATCATGTTGTTCAAATATTACCTATCAAAGCATGATTAGGGGATAGGGTAGTCTTTAATGACTTATCTTTTTTAGGATTTTCACTTTTTCCCATACCCCTACAAGTCTGAGAATTTAACATCTAGATTTGAGAGGCACTTCATAGGCCCTAAATGCAAATTTCTTCCATTTTTGGTAAGGTTGAGTGTCTTGAATGTAGATTCTAAGGTTTTCTTTTTATACATCTCACTTAGGTGATTGAGGGAAGTTCTTCATTCTCTCTTTCTTGGAGGTGGATTCTTGTAGCTCTAGAGAAGCAGATTGATGTACTTGGCTCATTTTCACTAAATATAAGCAGTATTCCTTATTCTCTATGTTCATTTTCTGAGTCTTCCATTAATATTCATCTCAAAGTTATTGTGATTCTTTATATCCTTTACTTTGCATGTTTTTTCAAGTTGAATGTTCAGGAAAGTATTTTTCAATTATTGTTCTAATTTGTGTACATTTAGGTTTTAAGTTGTGGAAGATTTTCCCTTCTTTTAATCCAAGTACCTCTTTATTTCAAGGATTATCAAGGCAGATAGGGTCAAGTTGTGAGTTACCAGGTTATTTTAAGTGTCATCATGAGTTTTTCTTCAATCTATGGATCTATCAAAGTTCGGTAAATCACCTAGTTTAGTTTCAGATTCATGCACCCTCTCTCCCTTTTCCTTCAAATTTTAGTTAAGTTTTAGGTGATTTAAGGGGAAGCTGACCCCTAATCTAGAGGTCTACTTTCTGATAGGTTACCCACAACCTGAAAGTAGTCCCATGTTTCACAGGATTATTGGGTTTTACACTTAGAATATTTGGGTGCAATCCTTAGTGAAAATAGTATTCAAAACAAAAATCATACATGTTGAACACAAAGTAACTCTATAAGCATGAAACATGTAAATATTTTTGTATTTTTAAATGAATTTTGCAATTTTTTTATATTTTTGAAATATAAATGCAAGAGCATAAAATAAATCTACTTTTATAAATATGTAAGATCTCACACAAGATGCAAATCTAACACCAAAAAGAAAGAGTTGTCATAAACGGATTCACCAAAATGTAATTGTGGAAAACATGGATATAGGTAGGGTTTTTAACAAGGTACCTAATAGAGATCCTAAGCCCACATTCCCCATAATACATATGAATTGATAACAATGTAAATCTGGAAGTACTTGAAATTAGATAAGATAAAATACATACCTCATAAAGCTAATCTGGAGATACCCATTTTCTGGTGTCTATGCTCATTTCAAGAAATTTTGCAATCAGATCTGGGATAGGAAAATAGAGACAAAGAAAACCCAGAAATATTTTTCAATTCTGAGGAAAGTCATCCTTGACCCAAATGCGGGGTAAGATCTTAACCTGGGGTACAATCTTACCCCTTAAGGTCATCCTTGAACTGCACTGCTTTGACAGAAATTATGTTTGCGGATCCTAGAAATTTGGCAAAAAGGGTACTCAGATCTACTCTGCAACTCCTGAAATAGTGACCATAGATATTTGAAATGGTGTTTTTGGGGTGGCTATATAGGGTTTTTCCTTAGTCAAACCCCCATTTTGGTGATCTCCACCTCCACGAATAGCTTAATGTAATAGAATGTGTGTGTTTATTGAATGTGTAATGCCAAGATCTAATCCTCTAGATTAAAACTCTAGCATGAATGGATATGAGAAAACAAGGTATAGATTTGAACATGACAAGAAAGCATACCAAGCCCCCAAGGATAAAGTACTCTTACCAAATTCACAATCCGTAATTTCTACCCCATGATTGTATCTTTGAATGCTTGAATATTGAAAATGGTGGATCAAGGAAGAAGGAAACTTTCTTGCTCCAAAGAATGTCCACAATGGCTTGTCTACAAAATGCTTGATGTGTGCTAAAATGTTGACACACTTCTATGAGTCATTATATCCAAGATTTCTCAATAATGAGCTCTCAAATGGTGACTCATAGATCTCTATTCATGGAGTGCAAGGGTTTGTAATGGAGGCCCTCATCTTAGACCTAGTTTGTGCCCATGCAAGTACACCATAAAATGAGAGATTCAAAGAGGAAAAGAAAGAATGCTAGTCTCCATGATTCATCAAGTATGCATGCAAATGAAAATGAAAGCTATTCTATATGATAACAATGCATGAAAGAAAACTAATCTATGAAAGGAAATGCTTATGCAAAATTATTCTATGATAGGAAATATGAATCTAATCTAATATGCTAGTACAAAAGTAATCTAAATAGATTGTCATGGAGGCATGAGAGAAGAAGACAAGAAAAGAGAAGTTTCAATATTGAAGCTCAAGTGCTCCAAACTCTTCTCCAAAATTTCTCTCCAAACCTGCATAACAATAACATAAAATATTTGATCTTTAAAATCTCCATGCATAAAAATGAGAAGGAGAGGGCTCCTTATAAAGGATTTAGAAATGAATGGATGGTCAAGATTAAGAGGCAAAAAGAAAGGAGCAATGGTGGAGATTAAATCTTGGTTGATCCATGTGCTCAAGATTATCAAGAAGCAAAATCAATGGACATGATTAAGAGGCAAAAAGATGTGTGGAAGAGATTAAAAGGAAAAATGAGATTCCACTCATCTTGGAAAGTGTGCATTCAATGTGTAGACAAAAAGTATTTTTTTTTTCTTTTTTATTTTATTATTTATTTATTATTTTTAGCAAAGTGGTTTCCATTATTTAATTAAATTTTTTTTAAATTTATTTAAAAGATATTTGTACTTTTAATTAAATGTGCCTTAGGATAGAGCGATTTTATTATGTAATTAAAAGATTTTTTTTATTTAGTTAAAAGGGAGCATGTTCTCTTAATTAAATAAAACTTAGGATAAAATGATCAAACCTTAGGAAATATTAAAATAATTGAATTAATTACGATTTGATCAAGAAAATTGATTTAAATTGAAAATATTGCAAGGCATTGATTTAGGAAATTGATAAATTGATGAATGGGGGCCCAAAGTCTAGGCGACTATTTTAGGGTGCATACATTTGCCTATTGGAAATTTGGTTGAGTTGGATACTTAGATGTTGTCATTATGGAAACATATTCTTTACATGAAGATCGCATATGACAAAGAGCAAGTATGACACAACACAAAGCAAAATTGTCTAAGTATGAGACAATGTTTTTTCTAGTGTACCTAGAGACATTTTTTTTTATCAATGATGACGATTGGAGTAAGTTCAGTGCTTGCACACTTGAAAATAGATACTATGATGACTATAGAAGACTCACTTGAGAGTGCAAGTTAGTATGGCATGTACGGAAGAAGTTATGATAGTTTTACCAGAGACAATATCAAGCCAACAGGATAGTATATGAAGACAAAATTGGTAAAGAGTTAAGGGATTATTTTTTTAATCAAAATAATGTCTTAACAATATAAAGGGATGACATCCTAGATGTTAACCCTTGGGTAAATATGTATTTTTTATAATGCTTTTGTCAAGGTGACTGTAAGAGTTATTATTCTTAATAACTTGTATAAATATAAGGCATATGTAAATGCAAAGGAGAAGAAATTGTAATGATATAGATGGTATAGCGAACATATAAGCGAAGAGATATTGATGTGAAGTTGTGAAAGAAAAGAAAGCAGTATAAGGTTATGTACCTTGCCATATTTTGTAATCAGTAATCATTGTACATTACTTGTTTGGGCAGTGGGTTTATCTAGTAATAATATTTTGTACTACCAACTCTTAGCAGGATTAAGGCTTCTAACAAGGCCTAAAGTCCCTTAATCAAGACCGAGACACTATATGCATGTAATAGGCTCCTAATAGGGTCAACATCTTTAACATGATACTTTTGATTAGTGAATCTTTGTGGGTGCCATCCCCACCAGGGTTTTCCCTTGGCCATGGTTTTCACGAGAACAAATAATGTGTTATGAGTTCATTTGCTTTACTGTTATGCATATTCTTTAGTTTACTATGTTATGCATGTATCAAGTTAATTTGTTATATCCACAATTGGGAAAAAGTAAAAGTTTGTAGAATACTGATTCACCCCCCTCTCAATATTCCCTATTTCTAACATTTCCCCTCTTTGACTAATGTGTGATCTTTATGGGAACACATGTAGTCAAAGAATGAAGTTGAAGTGAGATCAATTTGGGATCACAAAACAACTCAGATGTGTGATCAAAAGACGGGAACACATCAGGACAAAGATAAGCTGATTGAAAAAGACAAGGCCAACACCCCTGTAAATAGGTAATTGTCAAGTCTCAGGCAAGGTTGCCCAAAACAAAGCAATTGATAGGATTGATAAAGCTAAATCAAGGATTGAAGTTTGATAGGTACTACCCCCTTGTGATTGAAATCAAAATGACATAGAGGAGAAATAGTAAATTGATAAATTTGATCAAATCAAACAAAAAATAAGGTTCTTGATGTAAGATGAAAGATATAAGGATCATAGAACAAAGATAGATCATCAAGCATGAAAGATTATGCCCCAAGGTTGAATTAGAAGAAAAGAAGCGGGGTGAAAGTTAATGGAAGATAGAAGTTTGGAAGAGGTGGAAAGAAATGGAGAGAAGAAAGATAATTTTCCTTAAGAAGGAGAATGCCCCAAAATCAATCAAGTTTTTAAGATAGAAAATTTTGATTGAGATCACAAAAGAAGATAAGGAAATGAAGATCAAAACATGACCACAGTTGATTAAAAATCCAAAAAAGATGAAGGAAAACCCTCTCAAACTCCTAATGCAGCCTAAAAATGCAAATTAACATGAAGTCTAACAATTCAAGATACATGAAAATTCAAAGGTGTACTTGCAATAGAGAAACTGTAACATAAGATTTTGTGTTCATCATTCATTAGAGAATGTTAAGGAACTTATTTTCATCATTGGGCCATTATTAACAGACATCAGAAAATCACACAATCATCACTAGTCACAAGCGCAACTATGAAGATATGAATGTGATTTATATCAGATTGGAATGTGGAAAGATTCTAACATAAGCATCAAAGACATAAAGGTTAAGATGACTTTGATGTTAGCTTACCCAGTTTAATGTAGCAAAACCACACTCGCATCAAGGCATAGATGTCATGATGACCATAAGAATGGTTGTGCAAAAATAGTCAAGGATGATGTCTCAAATCTCCTAAGTGTTTCAAGGGAACAACAAGAGACACTCTTGAGTTTCAAGACCACACCCACAAGTAGAAATAAAATAAAAACATGCCCCATGCCCCAAGTCCTCTAGCTATGCATCGCGGAGAGACTTATTAGACAAGAACACTCAACAAAAATTAATAATTGTCAGCACATAAAGAAAATATAATGACATATCTCAAGCATTAAGTGTTGTGTTTAAAAATTTAATTGTATTATCTGATACTGAATTTTGAGGATAAGGATCAAATGCTCGCAAGCAGGTAAGATCACATGACAAAATTGGGTAAGACCAAGCTGATAAGTGTTGAAAAACACTCAATGTCTGGGGTTGTGTTGAAAAACATAGTTTGCAAGGTGTCCTAAAGACTAACACATCCATGAGACCAAAGCTAACATAGTTATGCCACCTAGACAAAGACAAAGACCAATACCAAACCAAGGAAAGAAGAATAAGGCATGATGGAGAAAGGCTAAGTATCGAGGATGTGTGCTGAGAAATAAGGGTGCAAACGCCTCAAGTAGCACTTGTTTCTAGGTTTTCACCACTTGGATATTTTTACAAATATTTTTTTTTTAGGACTTTTTATAATATTGTTTTTTGCTACCAAGGTGCCTGTTTCTAGGTTTTCACCAAGGCACTTTTTCTATTTTTTTTGAATTTTGAATATTTTTATTTTTTTGGTATTTTTTGAATATATAATTTTTTTTGGAGATACATCAAAGCGCCTATTGCTAAGTTTTCACTAAGATGATCATTTTTTCAGGACATTTTCTGATTTTAGAATTTTTGACAATGTATCATTTTTTTGGATTTTTTCAGGATCAATAAGTATGTACAAAGGATGCCCCCAGACATAATGGGCATCATGGATAGAACTTCTTTAGGTGAGAGACATTGATGGGATCAAGGAGTATATCTCCCTCTGTAGTAGATAATAAATAGCACCTATCCCAAAAGCTATTGTAATAATGTAAGGTCCAAGCCAATTAGGTTCAAATTTGCCCTTTTGATCTCTATGTTGTTTATTCTTAGGATTTTCACGTAGGACAAGATCTCCCACTTGGAATTCTCTACAGTGAACCTTTTTGTTGAAGGCTTTCGACATGCGCTTTTGATAAACCCTCATATGGTCAAATGATGCTTGATGTTTCTCATCTAGAAGTTCTAACTCTTAAAGTTTCATGGTGTGGTAGTCTTCATCTATAACTAGACCTTTGAGGGAAACTCTAAGTGAAGGAATCTCAACCTCTAAAGGTAACATTGCTTCAACACCATATGTAAGGGAAAAAGGAGTAGCCCTAGTAGGAGTATGAATACTCATTCTATAGGCCCACAAAGTCAGATTTATCTGTAAATGTCAATCTCTACCACTCTTACAAACTATTCTATGTAGGATTTTAAGAATGGTTTTGTTTGATGCCTCTGCTTGACCATTTCCTTGTGGAAAGTAAATGGAGGACCAATGTTGTTTAATTTTGAATTTCTTGTAGAGTTATTTAAGGTCCTTATTTTTGAATTGTCCTCCATTGTCAGTGATAGTCATAGAAGGCACTCCATATCGACAGATAATATGGTTTAGAATGAATAGAGAGACTGTCATGTCTGAGGCAACAGAAAGTGGGACAACTTCTACCCATTTAGTGAAGTAATCAATAGCAGTGATAATAAACTTGTGTCCACCTGATGAGTTGGGATGAATCTTCCCAACAAGATCAAAGGCCTAGCACTAAAATGACCAATGAGATATAGAAGGAATGAGCTCCCTACCTAGAGCATGTATCAAGTTACCATGTTTTTGATACTTTCCACATGACTTTGCAAAAGCTACTACATCAACCTGCATCGTAGGCCAATAGTACCCCACCCTCAGAAACCTTTAGGCCATGGCAAGAACATTAGAATATCCCCCACAGATGCTCTCATGAATGTAAACTAATGCTTCCAGTCAGATTCATCCTTTTCTAAGCATCTAAGAAGTGTTCCATCTAGAACCCTCCTATACAAATCACTAGAGATAAGGGAATGGAGAGAGGCATTTCATATAAGGTTTCTACATTTAGATCTATTTAAGGTTTTAGGGATAATTCCATCATGAAGGTATGAGTAAATGGTACCATAACAGGATGACTCATGACCAACAAGGGTACAAATGACATGAATTTCTTGGGAGTCATAGATAGGGTGATGTAGCTCTTCCACCAAGAATTCAAATCTAGATTCATGTTCCCCTAACTAAAGAAGTGAAGCAAGTGTAGCCATAGCATCAACTACTTTATTTTCTGCTCTAGGAATTTGCTGAAACATGACAAATGTGAAGTATCATTTCAAGGAATCAACCATTTTCTTATAAGGTACCAGTTTCTCATCTTTTATTTGATATTCATCATTGACTTGGTTGATTATTAGCTGTGAATCCCCATAGATGTGTAACTCTATGATTTTCCATTCTATGGCCATCTTAAGTCCATTTGTTAAAGCTTCATACTCAGCAATTTGTTTTGTACATGGGAACAATAACTTGTAAGACTTAGGAATCGTGTACTGATGCAGGAGCATCTTGGGTGTAAGAGCAATCTTGCATCACCCAAAAATATTTCTATTTTTGTATTCAATAAGGGCTATCTTGTGCAGAGCTGCTATTTATGGAAACTTTCTATTTTTAGTAAGTTGGTCATCCGATCTTAGAATATTTTGATTTCTTCCCTTGAGGTTCATTTTGGTCATATCAGCCTGCCAGTAAAGTTTCATTGACAGATCAAGTCTAGCTTTGTAGATATTGAAGATTTTTGGTATTGGCAACAGGGTATAGAAACTTTGAAGTCAGTTTTGAAGGCTTTAGAGGCCCTGAATGAGGTCAAAAATTTGGGTGACAGTGCTTGTGCAAGTCAAGGCTGTAGAGCGCTTCGTGGCCTTTCCGGAATGGGGTCATAATAGTCAATCAGGTCAACTGGTGATGACTTATGGTCTTTGGAAGTTGGGTCACCTAAAATAGCAGAAAATGATTTTCCTTCAAAATTTCTATTTGGATTTCAAAAGTTATTTTGAGCCAACTTTGATGTAATAAATTGTAAAATAAAATAATTCTAAGTTTGGTCGACCTTATTGGCTAAAAATTCTGGAACCTTCCTAGGCGATGGAAAAATTGCCTCTATAAGGAAGGCTATAGTGTTGTCTTAGGCAGTTTTAGGGATAGTTCTGGGTAGTAGATCTAGGTATTGATTTGAGGCTTTGTCCTACAGAATATTGTAAGGGAATGCCCATGTGGCTTTGCATATTGTAATTCTGAAAGTTTGTAATTCCACATTTGTGGAGATAATAAGAAGCCCATTTTTTGTTCTTGCATATTGTTGTTGTTTCTCTATTTCTGTTATGTGTTTGTGATATTAAGGGGAGAACCCTTCATCAAGTGGTATTAGAGTAGGAGTTCTTGAGTGTGGAAATAGATTGCAGATTGTGAGGTAGTTTGCACTAGGACCATGGCTTAGGGTTTCTGTGTAAACAGATCGTCGACTGTGAGGTAGTTTGCACCAGGACCATGGTTAGGGTTTCAATGACAAGCAAAAAAATGCCTCCATGAAGGGAATGTGGTGGAAGAGCTGGTGTTGTAACACCTGAGGTTAGAGCACTCTAGAGACAAGTGCAAGCATTACAAGAAGAGATTTATAGAGGAATGAATCTTAATGTTAGAGATGAAAGTGAGGATGAAGTTGAGGGAGAAGGAAATTCTGATCAAGAAGAAGGAAAAATTTTGAACCCGGAGGAAGAAAGACTTTTTTCGGGCCATTTCCAAGATTGGAAAAAGACCTAAGATTGAGGTTCCTACATTTTCAAGAAATCTTAATCTAGAGGAGTTGATCGACTAGATCAATGAATGTGAAGAGTATTTTGAGTATGAAGATATTGAGGATCCTGATAGGGTCAAATTCACAAAGGCTAGACTGAAAGGTCATGCGAAGATCTAGTGGCAAGAGATTCAATTGGAGAGAAATAGAAGAGGGAAAGATAAAATCACAAGATGGGATTAGATGGTGGATAAATTGAAGCAACAATTCATCCCTGTTGATTATGAGCTTGACCTACTAAAGAAAATGCAAAGTTTGATGCAAGCAGGATGATCTGTTCAGGAGTATACAGAGGAGTTCTATCGAATCCTCATCAGAGTAGGCCATGCGGAAGCTGATAAGGAGAAAGTTTCCTATTACCTTAATGGGTTGAGGTCAAGCATTCAGGAGGATCTGAATCTAGTTCAAATGAATAGTATTGAAGAGGCATACCAGTTTTCCCTAAAAGTAGAGGAAAAGCTAAACAAGAAGTTTGAGAGAAAACAAAGTGGAAGAGGTCGTGATGGAAGATCTGGTGGATAGTCATATGGAGATCAAAATGAAGATCCAAAAAAGAAGGATGAGGCCAATACCAATCAGAATCAGAGAGGATATAATTTCAATCATTTCCATGATCAGAATAATAGAGATCAAAGAGGAAGAGGAAGAGGACAAGAATCAAGAAGAGGAGGCTTCCATGGAACATGTTTTCACTGTGGATGAAGATGCTAGATCATCACATTCTAAAGATGTTGAAAGAGGAGAAACGTTGATCAATAGAAGAGTCCTACTGAGTGGTGAGAATGAACCTGAGCAAAGGAGGAGGCTATTTCGCACTAGGTGCAAGTGTGAGGGTAAGTGTTGTGATGTGGTTATTGATAGTTGTAGTACTGATAATTTTGTGTTAGAAGAGATGGTGACAAATTTGAAGCTCAAGAGGTAGAAACATCCACATCCATATTAGTTTGCATGGGTGCAAGATGACCACAAGGTCATGGTCAGTGAATAATGCCTAGTAAAGTTCAAGATTGGTGGGTACCATGATGAGGTACTATGTGATATCATATCTATCAATGCATGTCATATGTTGTTGGGTAGGCCATGGTAGTTTGATAGGTGTGTTGTACATGATGGTCATGTGAATACCTATTCCCTGATAAAGGATGGAGTGCGACATAAGCTAAAGCCATTGAAGGAGACAAAAGAAAAGGTATGTGGTAATGCAAGAATAACTTTTGTTGATAGATGAAATTTCTTAGATGGTATGCAGCATAAGCATATGTGTTTTACCTTAATTCCAAAGGCTAGGAAAGAGGAAGTAGAAGATGTACCTATAGGAGTTGCAGAATTATTGAATGAGTTTCAGGATATTCTATCTAATAATGTGCTTGATGGATTACCACCAGTAAGAAAGATCAGTCATCAGATGGACTTGATTCCAGGAGCCACCTTTCCAAATAAGGCAGCACACAGAATGACACTAGTAGAAGGTGAAGAGTTGAAGATAGATTTGAAGTTTAGTTCATCACATCATCTACAGATTGTATATGGAAGTAGTCCTAGAAATGCATCTAAGTTGAGAAAGATAGATAAAGGAGAAATAAGTAGTGTTGAAGCTGAGGATTTTGCAGAACATTTGAAGAACATCCATGAGGAGGTGATGAATCATATTACCAAGATAAATGCACAGTATAAGGCTAAGCAAGATGAGAAAAGGAGGCATAAGAAATTTTAGGTTGGAGATGAAGTCATGGTTCATTTACGGAAGGAGCGATATAACAAGCTGAAAATGAAGAAGTTTGGGCCATATCTAACAGAGTATCATGAAGGAGGTGTTGAAGATGAGGTTATAGCAGCACAGTGGAGTATCCTAGCAACTAGTTTAGATATCAAGGAGATTGAAGACATACTGGATAGTCATGTTGGTAGAAGCACAAGGAACATGACATATGAAGAATATCTGGTCAAGTGGAAATGATGACCTATTGAAGATTCATCATGCCTAACAAAGGAGGAGGTTAACCATCTCTTGGTTTTCCTCTACACATCTGAGTCATGACAGGGTCACTTCTCAAATTACCATGGGTGTCTGATGCAAGAGATTCCTAGGTGTAAGAGCAATCTTGCATCACCCAAAAATATTTCTATTTTTGTATTCAATAAGGGCTATGTCATGCAAAGTTGCTATTTATGGAAACTTTCTATTTTTAGTAAGTTGGTCTTCTGATCTTGGAATGTTTTGATTTCTTCCCTAGAGGTTCATTTTGGTCATATCAGCCTGCCAGTAAAGTTTCATTGACATATCAAGTCTAGCTTTGTAGATATTGAAGGATTTTGGTATTGGCAACATGGTACATAAACTTTGAACTTAGTTTTGAAGGCTTTAGAGGCCCTAGATGAGGTCAAAAATTTAGGGGATAGGTTCTTGTGCAAGTCAAGGCTGTAGAGCACTTCATGGCCTTTTTGGAATGGGTTCATAATAGTCAATTAGGTCAATTGGCGATGACTTATGGTCTTCAGAAGTTGGGTTACCTAAAATAGTAGAAAATGATTTTCCTTCAAAATTTCTATTTGGGTTTCAAAAATTATTTTGAGCTGAATTTGATGTAATAAATTGTAAAATAAAATAATTCTAAGTTTGGTCAGCCTTGTTGGCTAAAAATTTTGGAACCTTCCCATGCGATGGAAAAATTGCCTATATAAGGAAGGCTGTAGTGTTGTCTTAGGCAATTTTGGGGATAGTTCTGGGTAGTAGATCTAGGTATTGATTCGAGGCTTTGTCATATAGAATATTGTAAGGGAATGCCCATGTGGCTTTGCATATTGTAATTCTAAAATTTTGTAATTCCACATTTGTGAAGATAATAAGAAGTCCATTTTCTGTTCTTGCATATTGTTGTTGTTTCTCTATTTTTGTTATGTGTTTTTGGTATTAAGGGGAGCACCCTTCATCATGTACCCATGAGGAGAAAAAAAAAACACACCAACTCCCAAACCATTTTTCGTAAAGGATCCATCAAAGAACATCTTCCATTTTCTTTTAGTCATATACATGAGGTGTTCATCTGGGAAGTCAACTTGAATAGGTACATTATCTTGTATTGGGAAATCATCCAATTGATCTGCTCTGGCTTGTCCTTTGATTTCTTTATAGTCAATGTACTCTATGTTAAATTTTGAAAGGATCATTATCCATTTAGCAAGTCTACCTATGAGGGAAGCCTTACCTAGTAAATACTTGAGTGGATCTATTTTTGCTATGAGGTGGATAGTGTGTGCAAGCATGTAATGTCATAACTTTTCGAAAGCAAACACAACTACAAGTAAATCTTTCTCAATGTTGGTGTAGTTAACCTCATATGAAACAAGAGTGTCACTAATTTAGTATTTTCTCTTTCTTTCCCATGTTCATCAAGTTGAGCTAGTAATGCCCCCAAGGAAGATTTTGTCGCTGAAATGTATAGAATAAGTGGTTTCCCTGGGATGGAAGGCATTAGAAGGGGAGGATTTTCCAAGTATTTCTTGATTTGATCCATGCTCTTTTGACAATCCTCATTCCAAACACGTTTGAATCCTTTGTGTAAGTTCTTCTTAAAATGTTGAGCTCTATCTGCCAACAGTGAAACAAACCTCCTTATGGATTGAAGACGTCCTTGAAGACTCCTCATTTGACTAATGCTTTTAGGAGGTGTCATATTTATGATTGCTTGGAATTTTTTAGGGTCTACCTCTATTCCTTTTTCTGAAATAATAAATCCTAGTAGTTTTCTAGAGGTGACACCAAATGCACACTTTTTAGGATTTAACCTTAGTTGAAATTGTTCTATGCGATCTAGAATGACTTCTAAATCATCTAAGTGTGTGTCTCTTTTCTTAGACTTGCCCAAGGTGTCAACCACATAATCTCCCATGTTTTTATGCATCATGGCATGAAAAATGGTTTTCATATTTCATTGATAGGTGGCTCTTGCATTTTTTAATCCAAAAGGCATAACGTTCCAACAATAGGTACCCCATGCACAAGTAAATGCAATTTTTTGTTCATGTTTAGGAGCTATCTTAATCTAATTGTATCCATAAAACTCATCCATCAAGGAATAAATCTCATAACCCATAGTCATGTCCACTATCATGTCTCTATTGGGAAGTGGAAAATCATCCTTTGGGCATTCTCTATTGACATCTCTAAAATCTATGTAAATTTAAATGGATTTATTATGTTTGGAAACTGGTACAATATTTGATATCCATTTAGTATAGTCAATATATCTTATGAATCCTGCACCAAGGAGTTTCTCTAATTCTATTTTGACTAGGAGAACTATGTGAGGATGCATCTTTCTCAATTTCTATTTAACAGGTTTCACACGTGGAGCTATGGACAAGTGATGCATGATAAGATTAGTGTCCAACCCTGGCATATCTAAATAAGTCCATGCAAAATTAATCTTCTTTTTCTATAAGAACTTAGTGTAAGCTTCTTTTTCTTGAGGTGACAAGGATTGAGCCAAGTGTACTATCTATGGAGCTTCATTTGTACCCAAATTGACTATTTGTGTTGGTTCGATAAGAACTAAAGATTTGTCTTGAAAGTAGCTAGGGAGATGATCAAATACCTCATCCTTACATGCCTCAAAGAGGTTTTCACCCTTGGATACATCATTTATTTTTACCTTTTTTGGTTATGACATTACCACGTAGTGGTTTTTGACATCAGAACTCTTATTCTTTTGATTTTATTTTCTTTTTATTTTTGACTAAGGTACTTGATGTTTGGCTCTATCATGCTGGTAGTCAGTTCACTAGTGGAAGAGACTATGGATTCAATGGCATTCAAGTAACAGGTTATCTCATAATCATTTTGAAACGTTAAGACCTAAGGTTCTTGATAGTGTTGGGACTAATCGATGAGGTTAGGATGAACAAGAGGTAAGTCAATGACTGGTTCAAGGTTGTGAATGTGAATGATATCATCTCTGGTGACTAAAGAGTCAGAGTCCATCAAGTATCCTTCTAAGCTACCAAAATTGGGATTCATCCTAACAAGTGAAGAATCATCCACTAAAGCAACATGTGGGTTCAAATCCTCTAATCCTACATGTGACTCATTGAATACCTTAGGTTGAGAACTATAAGTGCGGATGACATCAACATCCATGTCAACTATGGAAGGATCTAAGAAGGAGTCCCATTCATACTCATATGAACTTGCATCTAAAATATGACCAGGATGTTTACACCATAAAGGTTTGGGATGTCTTGATGTGGAAGCTCTAATGTCATCAAGGGTAACACCTTCTCTCTCCATCAAATGAAAAATATTCTTACGTTGACGTTCTCTGATGGGATCTTATACATCTGGTTCATCTTGTTCTAAGGTTGCATCTATCTCATGAGTGACTGGACTACCTGAATCTCCCCAAAGGACATTAGTGGAAGGAACCCAATCCTCACACATATCTTGCTAATTTTTTAAATTAGGTATGTATTTTGGTTCATCTTCACTATCTGACTCATCAAGAATAGGAGCAGTGTTCTTGTTATGATTTGTAAATCCTAGGCCAACTGTCTTCTTAGACTTGTGTCCAAAAAGAGAAAGATCAAGAGGTTTATCTCTAACATCCAACCTATGACTAAGAGGGCCATGCTCAAGATAGCCCATCTATTTGACAAAATTATACCCTCTTCCATAATCCTTAGGAGAGGGAGATAAGTTCTCATTCTGCATGTATTTCTCTTCTCTATTAATCTAGTCTTTAACAACCACCTCTTCTTTTTCATCTTGAATAGCCACTAAGGAATCTACAAATTTGCCAAATAAATTCATAGCTGAAGAGGAAGATATCATTTCTTCTGAAGGCCTCCCATAATATTTAGGTGAAACTGGTAGTGCTATGAAGGAGTTGAGTTGATACACCCCCATGCCAAGGTCTACTCACTTGAGATTGTCTTTACATTCAGCTAAGGTCATATTGAAGTCTTTTGCTTCTCTATTGAGGGGAACATGAGCACTCGCTGAAACTGAGTTGATAAATAAAGTGATATCCTGAAGTATACAAATCTCTACTCCATTGTAGGGGAGCTTAACACACTGATGATAGGTAGATGACACTGCTTGCATATCATGAATCCATGGTCTACCAAGTAAGATATTGTATGCAAGGGGACCAACATCAAAAATTTGAAATAAAATATCCTTCTCAACAAGGCCAATCCTAACAGGAAAGATGACCAACCCCTTGGATCTTCTTTCTGCCTCATCATAGGCTTTGATAGAAATCTTCTTTTTGGTATCTATGACTTGTTCAGAATAACCCAATGTCTTTAAAAGACTCAAGGAACAAATATTAAGCCCAACACCCCCATCTATCAACACACGCCTAACACGGGTTTTGTGGATCATGACCTCAATATGAAGAGAGAGATTGTGTGGGTGGCTCAAAGTTTTATCATAATCCTCCAAAAAGGTAAGGTAATGAGGGGTGGAAATATGGTTAACCATGTTCTGGAATTGGTCAACATCTAAGTTGTTAGGGACATTCACTGTGTGCAAAGCATCCTCAAGGGCTTGCTTATGTCTCAGGGACAACTCTAAGAGCTCAAAGATTGAAATCTAAGCTAGGGTTCTTTGCAACTAATTGATAATATTATAGCTCAACTTAGGATTGATTACTACTTTTGAGGTGACATTCTTGGATGCCACTTTCTTTGGTTTAATTGGTTGACTTTAACTGGGTCCTCTAATGACAATGGGACCTTGACTTCATGTGACAAAATTGAGAGTTTGAGATGACACTCTGGAGTAAGGACCCCTTAGCACCATGATAGGTTCTTCATCAAAGATAGGAGGAGAGTCCATGTCTAGATCATAACCATAGGGATATTTATTCCTCATCATGTTGACATTTTCTTCTACAACTTCAAGCATGTTGACAATATTCTCCATAGTTATGTAAGTGTAATTGACCTTAGCCTTTCCATTCTTAGGGTTAGAGGTTTCTCCCTTCTCATACTTTGGAAAATGTTCTTTGAATGCCTTATGATCAGCATTGGTGTTCAATCCATCCACCTTAAGCTTTCCACTCTCAATGAGATCTTGGATTATATGTTTGAGTTTCTAGTAGTTTTCAATATCATGTCCAATGCCATTATGAAATTTGAAAAAGGCTTTCTCATCCCACCAATGTGGCTTAACATTAGGTATATAATGCTTTGCGGGATCTTGAGGATGCACAAGATTGTTGGCAATGAGTGTTTTCAATACATCCTCATATGAATCACCAAGTTTTGAAAACTGACTTCTCTCTTTCTTAGGCTTATCTTGGTATCTTGGCTTGCTCTCTTGTTGATGAGATGCATTGAGTTTCATGGCTTTAACATCACTAGACAAGTGGAGAATAGCTCTATCTTTAGGTTGAGAGGAGTCCAAAACTCCATCATTGACCACTTGTTTGTTCATATTCCAATGTGAGTTCCTTCCTTTATCCTTGTTAGAGTTGTTTTTATTTTGACCATTGTTGTTGTTGTTGTTGTTTCCATGTTTGGTCAAAATTCCTTGTTCTCTCAAAATATCCTCAATCCTACATGTGGTTTCAACCATGGAGTTAAAGGAATCAAAAACTATCTTCCTAACTTCATACCAAATTTTGGGAACCAAGTTGCTAACAAGGATGTCAATCTTCTCATTTTTAGGAATGGTCCTAGAGTAGTGAAAGCATTGTCATCTCCACCTTTGCAAGAAAGTGACAAAGGGTTCACCTTGATTTTTCTTTAAGTTGAATAAGTCCAGCATAATGAAAGATCTTGAAAGGTTGTATGCAAAGTTTTGGACAAATCTATGGACAAGCTCTTTGAAATTCTTAACGGGGGGAGTTTTTCTGGTGAACCATTCCATCTCCTAACCCTTAAGACTCCTTGGGAACAATCTCATGAGGTATGAATCATCTTGATGGAACTCAAAACTCATAATATAGAATTGACGCACATGATCATGTGGATCTCCATTCCCATCATACTTGTCATATTGAGGGATCTAAACCTTTCTAGGAAAGTCCTTCATGCTAACGCTTTTGTCAAAAGGATTAGGACAAATTGAGTCAAGTGAGAATGAACTCTTGGGTGCCAACATCTTTTCCATCATACTTTTTAGTTGTTTGATTTCTTCTTCCTGAGATGACCTTTCTTTTTTATCTTCTTGTCCACATCAAAGTTATAGGGGACTTTGGAACCTTTATTGATTAAAATCTCTAAGACTTGTCTTTTTTTTTCTCCAAGTATATCTCCACATACTATTGGAAGAGTGGTTCTTGTTGTATCTTCATGAAGTCTTGGGAGTTGAGGTCAAAACTTGAACTACTACCCCCATATTGTGAACCATGGTGAGCACGTTGTGAAGCTTGTCTTGAGTTCTTAGGAGGTGTTTGAATCCTATAATGATCATGTTGTGAAGCCCTCCTTCCTCTAGGACTAGGAGATCATGAAGGTGTTCTTGAACATCTTCCACTTTGTGGAGTCTTGCAAGGAGTTGATGGAGGAGAGTTTTTTCCACCACCAACACACATGTTGAATTGGTCATTAAGTTTTTAAGCCAAAAGTCTATCTTGCTCTTATTTTGAGGCTCTCCTTTCTGTCTCCAATAAGGCTTGTCTCTTTGACTCTAGGAGTCTAAATTTCTCTTCCTCTTTAGCTTGTTCATCTAGGAAGGCTTTCTTTTCATGCTCAATTCTCTTAAGTCTTTCACTCATGTATCTTAAAGGTACTTTGAGCGGTGAACTTGGTCTTGAATGCCTAAACAAGTCATTGGTGTATGATGCATTCACATGAGTGTCATAGGGTTCATCATCTTGGCTTTCTCTTCTTGATAGGCTTACTTGTTATCTCTTTCAGCCCTTTAGTGTGCATCCAAATATCTAGTTGAGATAAGGGGTGAGATTGGTCGATTTTCATGAGAGGAATTTCCAAAAAGAATGTTATATCTATGCCTTTCAAATATGTTATCTAGGATTTTATCAATTTATTCCCTCTCTTGTTGAGTCATTGTGTAACTCATATCCATTTTCAAGCTAGAAGATTCTAAGGGTGTACTCAACTCACTAAGATTACTCTTGGGATCAAACCAAACTTTTGAGTTGTTCCTATGTGATTGATCAAATACGGGTTTATTTCCCTTACATTTTTGGTGAGTTTGAACTAAGGGTAATTGGTTAAAGACTACTTGAGGTTGCTTTCTTTGATTTACTTGATATCTTGTTGTAAGTGACATGAAAGAAAGGGAACTATGTTATAGGATGACCCTAAGAAACCTTGGTACCAAACTAGGATAGCAAAAGCACTCACTTGTCCAAAAAGAGAGATGATAAGATAGAAATTTTGTAGGAGGTGTAAACCAACACTGCCATATAGGTGTCCAATGAATGGGTGAATACCCTAACACATATGCATCAGGAGGATGATTTACCCAAGTTATATTGATTGAATTTGAATTTTGATGGAAGTGAATGGACAGGAGATTACTAAAACTCTCCAAGTGTGTTATCAAAGAAGCTAAAGGTTTATCTTCTCAAAAAGGACAATTTTTATCTCACCTATTCCAAGAAAGGTCACTCATGAAATCAAAGATTAGTAGTTCAAGAGGTCAAAACACAGGAACCCAAGGTGCAAAAAGGCTTCTAATGGCAGGGTAACTGACCCGATCTGACCCAGATTGACCGAGGAAGACTAGAAATGATAGGATAGAAAATCAAGCAAGTTGTAAAAAGAAGGTTTTTTGACTCGAGAACTCAGTTTTTGTTCATTTTAGAATAACTGAGAGGGGGCTGAATCAGTTATCCATGGTCCCAATCACAAAATGTATATCCAATTTTTTTTTACTAAAACTTCTGTAGCTCGGTAACATAAAATAGTGTTATGTATGTGCTTTTACTAATTACCAGTTAATAACATATAGTGGTTACCAATCAAATCCAATATGCAACATGTAAAGTATGACAAAAAAAAACCATCACAGTCAACACATAACACAAGAGATTTAACGTGGAAACCCTGTAAAGGGAAAAACCACCTGGGACCGGAAACCCAAACATTGTTCACTCTTTTGAAGTGAGGTCAGTGAAGACCCAACCCTATTAAAGGTTACAAACACACTATGACATGTGACCTTGTTAGAGGATTTTAGACCAACCGTTATCATCCAACAAGCATTCACTATGGGGTTGACAGGATAACAAATGTACACTCTATGAATGACATTACAAGACTTTCTAGTCCACTCTGTTAAGAGATTTATTTATTTACAATAGTTAAAATGTAACAGTAGGTGATCTGATTACAATACAACTTCAATTGTAGATTATCAGATCTATGGTAAGCTCATTCAAATCCCCTTATAAATATATCAATTCTATTTCAATCAATATTCAGTAACTTACTATCACTCAGCTATAGCTTTCTGAGGCTCGGTAATCTTTGTAGTTCAGTTCTCCTTAACCAGTCTGATCAAGCATGCATGAAGCTTTTTCATGTGATATCTTTGTAGTCTCCTTCTGACATGAGTTTCATAATGAAACCCTAGTCTCTTAAATAGACAAGTAAACCATTTTAATTCCATCCATTAGATTTTTCTAGTTAATCTCCTTTGTTGATTTTGTCGCTTAAACCTTCCTTAGTTGATGTGTCAGTAACATGTTTTATTTCAATCCCTTGGATCTTCTATGAATTATGTTAGCCATTGATCTTCATAACAAACATTATCTCTAACTCTGATCATGAGGTACTTTCCAGCTCATCAACTTCTGTCAGCTAAACTAGTCATTTAGTTCTTTTCTCCTACTCGGATAACAAAGAAATGTGTCAGTGAGCACAAGCTCAGTTTATACTATTCTCGATATACACTACACTATGTCGGTGTATACTAAAATTATTCTTTAACTGACCACACCGCTTTGTGCATTTTTCTCTATCCTTCATCATAGATGAATGCAACATAATCAAGTCAATAACATAAGGTCATAGTCTCATTCATAAGTTACCCAATGTATTCCTTATCCTCATCTGTCATATCCATCTTCCTCATGTAGATATATTTGTTCTTCATCTCTTTTCTTCTTCTTTCTACAGATGTTTGGGTATGGTAGCTTACAAGATAAGTATTGTCAAAACTAGTTGACATCAATGACAACATAGTACTGATTCAATCATCTTACATATCTAATTAGCAACTCAATGATCTTAAATCACAGATCTTCAAGTCATACAATTTATTCAAATCAGTTGTAGTTCATCAATCTCTCCCTTTGGCATTGATGGCAACACATGCAATATGAAATATGCCATACACATACCAAACATGTATTCTACAACTCTGTCAAAAAATTTCATAACTCGGTATAAGCTCTCCCTAGCTTAATATGTTTAATCACTATGTTACATAAAAGCATTTACAAGTGCAGACTAACTTCTATAGATATGATCATTTAAGCTCATAGGGTTTCTTTTGTTCTTAGTAACTAATCTTCAATGCTCTCCCTTTGTCTTTGGCTTCATATTGAGATCTCTCTCCCTTTGACAGCAATGCCAAAGAGAAATAAAAACATGCATCTCTATAGTAGCCAAGTAACTCTTTGTTGTCAAGTGCATTCTCTGTATCTCGGTATACTGTTACATAAATTTTTTCCAGTTCTTCAACCTTTCACAAGCTTAGATAAAAGTCCAAAGTGTGAACTCTGCTATATCAACATGTATGATCTTCTAATAAGATTAGGCTGACGCAACCTCCAAATCACCTTAGTGATCGGTAGATAGGGGATGGACCCCAAGTCTAGTCCTCAAGTATTCATATGTATCTAACACAAGTAGGGAGCAAGAGGGGCCAAACAATGGCACATCCTAATGATCCAAGCCTACCCAACACATGTGGAAGCAACAAACAACAATAGTGAGAGCGAGAGTCCAAACATTGTCATATATTTTCATCAATTGAATCATACATGCTAGGTTGTAAGGCCTTCCAGGTTATGACCTGATATTACAATGAATTTTAGAAGTCCTCCAACATGTGAGGATCTATTACAAATCTCCAATCTAATGTCTACTATCTTCTATGCTAAAAAAATGGCATCTAATCTACAACCAAACATCTAAATTTATACAAGAAGCTACCAAACTTAGTCGGCCTTCAGATCCATAATAAACAGAAAGAATGGTTAGATTTGGGACCACACACTTCCCAATAATGGATACCAACATTAAATCTATGATCCAATATAAATGCACAAGTCAGCCACAACAAGAACTAAAACTAAACCCATCCGTAAGTAAGATAACAGAACAATAGATAGGCAATGTCGAGCGCCAATGCAATAACTGAATGCCCAGGAGATAATCAACCACACTCGGTAACCAAAGGAAACCAACCAACTTGGTCAAAGTAGGAAGTGAGAAACATAGACAAACTCCAAATTCTTTTTGGTGACACATGATTGCCAAGGATCCGAGATGTTCCCGCATCATACACCTGGGGTTATTTTGAAATGATTCTCCAAATCATTTGGTAGGTCTAGTTCGAGCTGCATCCAACTCAGACTATGAAATCCATAAACTGTCTTCCATCAGTCTACTCTTCTACTTAACTAAATATTCCATATACTATTTTCCTCTTGTACTCTTGCCAACTCTTTCCTTCAAGATCTGTTCAACTTCATCATTCTACTTCTTAGGATATTTTTTTGATACTATTACTTCTTCAACAAGTTCATGATATTCATACAAATTAGCAATATTGAAAATAGGTGATATTTCCATGTCATCAAGTAACTCAATTTCATATGCATTTCCACTGTCAAATTTCTTCATAATCTTGCAAGGTCCAAACTTCTTCATCTTCAGCTTCCCATATGTTCCAATAGGAAATCGGCCTTTCTTCAAATGAACCATCACTTCATCACCAACATCAAAAGTTTTATCTCTCCTTGATCTATCAGCTTTGTCTTTGTACTTCTGATTACTACCTTCTAGCTTCATCTTCACATCTTCATGCAATGTTTTCATGTACTCATAAAACTTTACTCCTTCAACACTTTTCTTATTCTCATCAACAATGTCTCTCAAATCAAATATTCCTCTTGGTTGTGTGCCATTCACAATCTCAAATGGTGTCTTTCTTGTACTCCTATTCATTGAATTATTGTATGCAAACTCTGCTTGTGCCAACACATAATCCCAATTACTCGGTGTGTCTCCAACTAAACATCTCAAAATATTTTCAAAACTTATGTTCACAACTTCAGTTTGTCCATTAGTTTGTGGGTGAAATGTAGAACTATATATCAACTCAGTGCCAAATTTCTTCCAAAGTGTTTTCCAAAAGTATACAACAAACTTACTGTCTCAGTTAGAGATAATAATCCTTGGTAATCCATGCAATCTAAAAATTTACTTAAAGAAAAGTTCTACTACATGTACTGCATCTGATGTCTTTCTACATGGTATAAAATGTGCCATCTTAGAAAATCTATCCACAACAACAAATATTGAATCATTACCTCTTACTGTCTTTGGTAAGCCAAGAAAAAAGTCCATACTAATGTCAATCCAAGGTTTCTCATGAATAGCAATCGGTGTATACAATCCAATATTCTGACTTACTCCTTTTGCAACTTGACAAATTCCACAACTTTTAACAAATTTCTGAACAACATTATACAACTGCAGCCAATTTTACTTCCCCTTAAGCAAATTCCATGTTTTATCAATACCAAAATGTCCAACCAATCCACTACTATGTTTCTCCTTTATCAAATTAGATCTCATCACTCCTCTCGGTATACACAACTAAATACCTTTAAACAACATATGTTCCTGAATAAAATATTCATCCCATTTAGTATGTTGTTGATCTTGAATAGGCGATCTACAATTTCTCCATGGCTCAGAAAAATCAGGGTCAAACTCATAAGAATCTCTCATCTCATCAAAACCAAGAACTTCAATTTTCATCTCAGTCATCAAAGATCTTCTTCTACTCAATGCATCAACAACTCGATTAGTGACTCCACTCCTATGTTTTATCAAAGATGTATAACTCTACAAATACTCAACCCATTTCATATGTCTCTGATTCAACTTATTCTAACTACCCAAATATTGTAAAGCCTTATGATCAGTATACAACACAAATTCACTTGGTATCAAATAATGTCTCCATTTCTTTAGTGCTTGAACAATAGCATAGAATTCTTGATCATACATATAATATTTCCTTCTAACATCATTCAACTTTTCACTAAAGAAACCAACAAGTTTACCGTCTTGACTCAACACAGCTCCAATTGCATTTCCACTTGCATCACATTCCACTTGAAATACTTTATTGAAATTAGGTAATGCAAAAATAGGTAATTCAACAACCTTCTGCTTCAGAGTCTCAAAATTTTTGTCAGCTCCATGTGTCCACTTGAATTCTCTTTTGTCTCCTCTCATAGTCTTAGTCATAGCATTACAAATTGAACTAAAATTCCTTATGAACTTTTGGTAAAAACTTGCCAAACCATGAAATGATCTTACCTCACTAGCATTCACAAGTGTAGGCCAATTCAAAATAGCTTCAACCTTTTCAGGATCCATCTTCAAACCATCAGCCGAAATAAAAAATCCTAAATACACAATCTCTTCTTTCATGAATGAACACTTTTTCAAATTTATCAACAACTTTTCTTCTTTCAATATCTGTAAAACTTGTCTTACATACAACAAATGTGCTTCTTTGGTCTTACTATATATCATAATGTCATCAACATATACAATCATAAAATTATCCAAGAATTTCTTCAAAACTTCATTCATCAACCTCATAAAAGTACTCAGTGCATTAGTTAAACCAAAAGACATAACCAACCACTCATACAAACCTTCTTTTGTCTTGAAATTAGTCTTCCATTCATCACCATCTCTGATTCTCATTTGATGATACCCACTTTTCAAATCAATCTTTGTGAAATACTTTTCTCCAGTCAAACTATCCATTATATCATCCATTCTCAGTATAGGAAATCTATACTTTACTATTATCTTGTTGATTTCTCTAGAATTAGTACACATTCTCCATTCTCCATTCTTCTTTGGTGCCAATACAACAGGTACTACACAAGGACTTAAACTTTCTTTGATCAAACCTTTCTCCAACAACTCTTGAATCTGTTAGTTCAATTCTTGATTCTCAATAGGTGTCAATCGATGAGGTACCTTATTCAGTAAACTAGCTCTAGGGATTAGATCCATACAATGATCAATGGTTCTTTTCAGTGGCAAACCATCAGGTACATTATTAGAAATAATATCACTATACTCAGTGAGTAACTTATCAATCTCCTCAGGGACATTATCCTCTATTTTCTTACTCGGCTTGTTAGGGATCACATCAAAACATACATTATTCTTCTTCAAAGTGTTAACAAACTTTCTTCCCTCCATCAAACAAACTTTCACAAATGTGCAAACATTACTAAAAGGTTATTCCATCAATGGTAACAAGATTTGTTTCTTTCCATCAGCCACAATAGTATACTTATGCAATCTCCCATCATATATAGCATGTTTATCATACTGCCAAGGTCTACCCAACAAAATGTGACAACAATCCATAGGCATGATATCACATAACACCTTATCATAGTATTTTCCAATCTTCAAATTCACATAATATTGTTCACTTACTAGGAGTGTATGCTCATCTTTGATCCATGAAATTTGATAGGGCTTCAGATGCACCAACCTTTCCAACTGCAATTTTGTGACCATCTCTTCAGATGTCAGATTCTCTGAGCTACCACTGTCAATGGTTACCTTCCAAACTTTGTCAAAAACTCTACATCTGGTCTTGAACAAAATTTTCCTTACCAGATCTTTCATCTTGCTTTCATTCCATAGTGCTCTTCTTACCATCAAGTTTTTTTTTCTTAGGTTCATTCTGTGACTCTTCTTGCACCAAATAATTCCTACTGCTACCAGCCTTCTTACTAGCCTGTGTACATTCAAAAGACCTATTTCCTTCTTCTCCACAATTATAACATTTTCCTTGGAAACTTCCTCTGCCATAACCACCTTGGTAGTTACTGCTTCTACCTATAGAACTTTCACCTTTCCACTCAATCTTTCCTTTGTCCAGATTTGTCTTTTCTAGTTCAGATCTACCATTTTTACCATTAGATCTACCTCTTCCTCTATGGAATCTACCACCTTGACCTCTTTGTCTTTGCTCATGTCTCTTGTTCAATTTCTTCTCGGCCTTCAAAGAAAATTGATAAGCCTCTTCAATGTTCTCCAACTTGACCATACTAATTTCCTCTTGGATGGAAACTCTCAAACCATTTAGGTATCTACCGATTCTTTCTACATCATCTTCATCATGTCCAAATCTAATATCCAATCTATAGAATTCCTCAGTATACTCCTTTATTGAGCTATCATTCTATCTCAAACTTTGCATTCACCAAACTAGGTTAATCTGATAATCACAAGGTAAGAACTTCCCTTTCAATTTGTTCACCATTTTATTCCATACCTTTATTTTTCCTTTCCTCTTCCTATCCAATATCAGATGTTCCCACCATAAGAATGCATGACTTTTCAACTTTGTGCTTGCAATCTTCACCTTCATATCCTTAGGAATGTTTTCATATTCAAAGTACTTTTCCATATCAGTGATCCAATCCACCAATTCATTAGAATCTAGCTTTCCACCATACTCAGGAGGATTGAAGTGTGGTGTTGACTTCAGACTTGTCAAAGCATTCAAAAATATTTCTTCACCTTGATCCATAATAGGTGCAAGTTCTACATTCACCTGTTCTTCTTCAACTTCATCATCACTAACATCTTCAAAATGTCTGCCTCTTCTTTTGGTTGTTTCAACAGCTTCTAACCTAGAAGCAATCTACCTTAGCATATATACCAATTTTGGATCTGCATCTCACCTCCCACAAACCATCTTGAAAACCTTCTATAATTGCAGGTCAGGTCGTAATCTGCTACTTAACAATAATCAATTTGGGCTTCAAGAGGAACCTACAAACCTAGATCCATAGAACTAGATCAAGATATCACCTCACTTTGATACCACATGATGCAAGGCAAGGAGCAATAGGGGCTAAAAAATGGCACATGCTAATGATCCAAGCCTGCCCAACACATGTGGAAGCAACAAACAATAATAGTGAGAGAGAGAACGCAAAAACTGTCATATATTTTCATCAATTGAATCATACATACTAGGCTATAAGGCCTTCCCAGTTATGGCCTGATATTACAATGAATCTCAGAAGTCCTCCAACATGTGAGGATCTATTACAAATCTCCAATCTAATGTATACTATCTTCTATGCCAAAAAATTGACTTCCAATCTATAACCAAATATCTACATTTATACAAGAAGCTACCGAACTGAGTCGGCCTTCAGATCCATAATCAATGGAAGGAACAGTTAGATCTAGGACCACATGCTTCCCAATGATGGATACCAACATTAAATCCATGATCCAATATAAATGCACAACTCAGCTACAATAGGAACTAAAACTAAACCTGTCGGTAAGTAAGATAACCGAGCAGCAGATAAGAAATACCGAGCGCCAGTGCAATAATCGACTACCTAGGAGATAACCGACCACACTTGGTAACCAAAGGAAACTGACCGACTATCGACCAACTCAATGAAAGTAGGAACTGAGCAACACAGAAAAACTCCAAATTGTTTTTGGTGACATAGGATTGCCAAGGACCCAAGATGCTCCTACATCAGTATCCTTCAGTTGAGGCTTTGTAAATATTTCAGCAAGTAATCATCACAATCAAAACATAACACAAGAGATTTAATGTGGAAACCCTCTAAAGGGAAAAACCACGTCGGACCGGCAACCCAAAAATTGTTCACTCTTCTAAAGTGAGGTCGATGAAGACCCAACCCTGTTAAAGGTTACAAACACACTATGAGGTGTGACCTTGTCAAAAAATTTTAGACCAACTGTTATTGTCCCACCAACATTCACTATGGGATTGACAGGATAACAAATGTACACTTTATGAATGACATTACAAGACTTTCTAGTCCACTCTGTTAAGAGATTTATCTATTTACAATGGTTAAAATGTAACACCAAGTGATTTGATTACAATACAACTTCAATTACAGATTATCAGATCTATGTTAAGCTCATTCAAATCCTCTAATCAATATATCAATTTTGTTTCAATCAATATTCAGTAACTTAGTGTCACTCGGTAATAGCTTTCTGACACTCAGTAATCTCTACAGTTTGGTTTTTCTTAACCAATTTGATTAGGCATGCATGAAACTTGTTCACGCGATATCTCTGCAATCTCCTTCCAGCATGAGTTTCATAATGAAACTCTAGTCTCTTAAATAGACAAGTAAACTATTTTAATTCCATCCATCAAATTTTGCCTCTTAATCTCCTTTGTTAATTTTGTCGCTTAAACCTTCCTCGATTGATGTGTTAGTAACACATTTTATTTCAATCCCTTAGATTTTCTTCAAATTACGTTAGTTGTTGATCTTTGTAACAAAAATTATCTCCAACTCTAATCACGAGGTACTTTCCATCTCATCAACTTCTGTCAGCTAAACTAGTCATTTAGTTCTTTTCTCTTGCTCGGTTAATAATTAAATATGTTGGTGAACACAAGCTCGGTTTATACTATTCTTGGTATACACTACACTAAGTCAGTGTATACTAAAATGCTTCTTTAATTGACCACACTAATTTGTGCATTTTTCTCTATCCTTCATCATAGATGAATGCAACATAATCAAGTCAATAACATAAGGTCATTGACTCATTCATAAGTTACCCAATGTATTCCTTATCCTCATCTGTCATATCCATCTTCCTCATGTAGATATATTTGTTCTTCATCTCTTTTCTTCTTCTTTCTATAGATGTTTGGGTATAGTAACTTACAAGATAAGTATTGTCAAAACTAGTTGACATCTATGACAACATATTACTGATTTAATCATCTTACATATATAATCAGCAACTCAGTGATCTTAAATCATAGATCTTCAAGTCATACAATTTATTCAAATTAGTTGTAGTTCATCAATATCTACTAATCTCTCTAAGCGATTCCAAGAGAGAACGTACCGATCAAAGTTGAGGACTAAACCAAGTAGGACCGTGAGATAATAACAACTTCCTTCCCTACTACAAGGGTTTATAATGTCAAGAAGAGCTTCACATGTAAGACAAGAAAATGAAGCCCACTCTATCAAGAACACCACAAATAGTGTTCATAGGGCCTAATTACTATGTGAGACATATATGCAAGAAAGCAAATCTAGATTCATTGTATCCTTTATAGCAAAATTGAAGTGTGATCTATGAAAGAAATAAACACTCAAGCCAAATACATGAGAGATTCATTTTATTCCCAAAATTCAAATATTATAGAGATGCAACAAAATACCTCAAGTCCAAAGCAACACGCTTAGTAGATTTTACCTTATTTTTATTTTTGTTGAGCTTTTCTGTGCAAGCAAGCCACAAACTCTCCAACAAAGAAACAAGCAAACAAAATATGCAATGCATATTCAACTTATGCAAACCCTAGGGTTAGATCTAAAAATAAATTGTTAGGAGCAATAATAACCAGTAAATAATCCAAATGACAACTCATATCATGCATTGAACCATGTGAAAAATAAGTGCATACTCATCACAAATTTTTATTTTTTTTGCATTTGACCTAGTCAACAAGATCTAATTTTTTTTATATGATTTCAGCCACAAAAATAGAAATGCAAAACAAAGATCCCTTCTAAAAAATAAAGAGCTTTCAAAAAATGTAAAAAGTTTGGAAAAGTTCATTAATTTGTGCCCTAGAGACCCATTTTACCAAAATAGATTAGTTTTTGTAAATTGACTATTTGAGCTATGATATTGCATCCAAATTTAAAACACAAAGAATGGACCCCCTGTGAAATTTAAATAGATTTTTGAAAATGTAAAAAATTTTGAAAAAAATGCTGATTTGCACCAAAAATTAATTTTTTTTGAAAAATAAAGAAAAAATTATAAAAACTTCAAAATACCTCAGAAAATTCTGAATTTTTTTTTAAGCTTCTCTGATATGTCATCAACCTGCAAATAAAATTCACACCAAAACTCTAATCCATTTGGGAGATATGATCAAATCTTTGAAAATCTAGAGTTTTAGTCTCCAAACAAATCTGCACAAGGGGGTTAGCTCAAAAAATAACCAAAACCAACATGTAAAGGTGGATTTCTCCATGCTGGGCACCAAAAATATGTGCTAAAATGTTGACACACTTCTATGAGTCACTATATCCAAGATTTCTCAAGAATGAGGTCTCAAATGACGACTCATAGCTCCTTATTCATGGAGTGCAAGCATTTATAATGGAGGCCCTCAACTTAGACCTAGTTTGTCTCCATGCAAGTACACCATAAAAAAAGAGATTCAAAGAGGAAAAGCAAGAATGCTAGTCTCAATGATTCATCAAGTATTCATGCAAATGAAAATAAAAGCTTTCTATATGATAACAATGCATGAAATAAAACTAATTTCTGAAAGGAAATGCATATGCAAGATTATTCTATGAAAGGAAATATGAATCTAATATAATATGCAATTGTAAAAGTAATCTAAATGGATTGTCATGGAGGCATGAGAGAAGAAGAAAAGAAAAGAGAAGTTTCAATATTCAAGCTCAAGTGCTCCAAACTCTTCTCCAAAATTGCTCTCCAAACCTGCATAATAATAACATAAAACCTATTAGGAATGAATGCTAAAGTGTTTGGCACCCATTTTGTAGCAGTTGTTGTTACATTCATGACTATGATTATCATTGATGTCAACACAGTGTTTTACCGAAGACTTGTAGAGAAGCAAATAGTGTTTTGATTACCGCATGTGGGATATTGTAGTTGGAGCTATGTGACATTGAGGATATACTCTTTGATATGTTATATGTCTATGGTTAAGAGCACGGATAGTAATTCTTTTATTCATGAAATTTATGATCATTTTGGTGGAAGCATTATTCAGGCAGTGTTCCTGAGTAGTAGTTTTTGGCAATTGGATGATATCTCCTAATTGGGATGGAATATGGCTTTGCATAGTTAAAGGGAAGTTAGAGACACATTGATAGTGATGTGGATTATAGTGCAAACTTTGAAGTCACACGAGTGAAGATTTATTGTATTTGGAAGCTGACAGTTATATGTAATTTTGGTATAGCGTGTGGAATATTTTATTTTGTAATTGTGTGCCGAATCATTTGTAACTATTTGAGTGTGGTATAAAGGAAGGAATCTTTTTCCTTGATATAGCGAGAGAGTGGTTGATTATGAAGTTGTGAAAGTGAATTGTCAAGGAAGACATGCGAAGTACAAAGATCTAAAATTGAGATCTGATGTAGCAGTGAGTATGGTTTGGCATAGCCAGAGAAAAGGTAACATATTATTTTGTTGAATAATGCAAAGATTATTTGGACAGTGAGTTTAGTGATCTTACCCTGAAGCTATTTGGGCAGTGGATCCTTCTGTCTTCCATAACTCCTAACAAGGTTAGAATCTTTTAACAGGGATTCAAAATCTCCTAACAAGAATTTATATGTACTGAATGTATTTCATAAGACTCCTAACAAAGTCCATCCTTTCACAAGGAATATTCATATTAGTGCATCTTTTGTGGGCATCATTCCCACTGGGGTTTACTCTTTGATCAAGAGGTTCCCTAGTCAACATATCTTGTGTTATTGTGTAATTATGTATGAATATCTTTCTATGGTTGGTAATTATATTAGTGGACTTTACTTTCTAACAATTGGTATCAGAGTAGCAGGTCCTTGAAAGAGAAGTTTAACAGCTTAAGGAGATCCATGGTGAATTTTAGGAAAGAAAGCCCTAAGTTTGATGGTCTAAATTTTAACAACTAGAAAGAAAAGATGAAGACACACCTACTATGTTTGGGACCAGGTTATTGGTTAACTACAAAGAATGATAAGACTATCATTAAAGAAGATGATCTTGAGACATGCTCTAATGATGAGAGAGATCTATTCATGTGTAACATACTTGCAAGAGAAGCACTTTTGACAACACTTCCGAAGAATGAATATAGTCAGGAAAAATGTTTGAAAAAGTCTCATGAAATTTGGAAAGCTTTGCACTCTACTTTTGAAGGTAATGAACATGCAAAAAGAGTTAGATTAAATAATTGGATATGTGCATTTGAAGATATAAGAATGTTGGAAGATGAATCTGTTAGAAGCTATATTGGTAGAATGTCAGAAATTGTTGCAGGGATAAAATCTTGTGGAGGAACAAAGATAAAGAATGAAGTGATATGCAAAATTCTAAAGACATTGACTCCTATATTTAAGCAGACAACATAGATGATTGAACAAGTTATACCTTGTACTATAAACTTTACAAGAGAGACTCTTCTTGGAAGATTGGAAGTAGCAGAGATGAACTTGAGGTTATTAGGAGACTTACCTAGAATGGAGATAACATTCAGTGCTCTTAGTGTTCGCCCTACATTATCAAGAAGCATCAGTGTGAGCGAAGATTATGCTAGCAGGAGTAGATCTAGAAATGAAGAAGACAAGAAGATTGAAGAAGGTATTGCCTTGCTTGTAAAAAGAGAACCAGATGGTAAAAAAAAATTTAAATGTTGGACTTGTCAAGAATATGGTCATTTTGCATCTAAATATCTTAAGAGAGTAAAGAAGTACGAAAATAATTTCAAGCATAGAAGATCTAAAGAATGTTACTATGCTAATGATGAAAACCTTGAAGGTAGTATTGAAAGAACTTTAAGTGAAAGTGATACTGATAATAATGATGAAATAGGATTTGTAGCAATTAAAGAAGAAAATTTTGAAACTAATATTAAGGAAGAAAAAGCCTTAGTTTCCCAAGTTGAAATGAAAGCTGATTGGATTATAGATAGTGGTTGTTCACATCATATGACTGGAGATATGAAAAAGTTCATAAAGTTTAACAATTATGATGGAGGAGTTGTTAGAGTTGGTAACAATGCACCTTGTTTGATTAAAGGTATAAGATCTATTACTCTTGATGGAAAGACTAATACTAATGATGTTTACTTTGTGGATGGATTAAAATATAATCTTTTGATTGTTGGACAGTTAGTTGATAAGGGATATCAAGTTTGGTTTAGTGAGAAAACTTGTGTGATAAAGGATAAAGATGGAAATCTGATTGGAACTGGATCTAGAACCAAAGGTAATGTATTTCAGTTGAATCCTACTGAGATGACATGTTTGATTACTAAGATTGATGATAGTTGGTTATGGCATAAAAGGTTTTGTCATATAAACTTTGATAATATTTTGAAAGTGAGTACTACACTTGTAGTAAGGGATTTGCCTGAAATTATGAAGCCTACTAACATGATTTGCAAAGAATGTGTGATGGCCAAGCAGAAGAGAAGTTCTTTTTCTAGTAAGAAGTTCACATTGGCAGAGAAGTTGGAGATTGTTCATACAGACTTGAGCGGTCCTACTAGGACTAGAGGATTCTATGGAGAAAGGTATTTTATGATTCTTGTTGATGATTTTACAAGAATGATGTGGATTGCATTTCTAAAAGAAAAATCTAAAGCATTTGATAAGTTTAAGATCATTAAGAACAAAGTTGAGAATGAATTTGGAATGAAGATTAAATATTTGAGATCTAATAGAGGTAGTGAATTTACTTATAGAGAGTTTAACACTTTTTGTGAAGTGAATGGTCTTAAGAGATAGTTTTCAACCCCTAGAACACTTGAACAAAATGGTATTGCAGAAAGAAGAAATAGATTAGTGACTGAAGTAGAAAGAGCTATGTTATTTGAGAATGATTTAGTGAAGAGATTTTGGAGAGAAGCAATGAATACAACAGTATATACAATGAACAGAGTACAAATTAGAGCAGACAGAGACAAGACACCTTATGAATTATGATTTGGACATGCACCCTCAATTAAGTATTTTAGAATTTTTGGAAGAAAATGTTATATAAAGAGAGATGATGATATTGGAAAGTTTGATCCTAGAAGTGATGAAGGTATTTTTCTTGGATATTCTTTGAAGAGAAAAGCATATAGATGTTACAATAAGAGAACTAAAACTATTTTTGAGAGAAAAAATGTTAAAGTTGATGAAAAGTTCAAAATTCAGGAAAGAATGCTTGATTATGAATCTAATGAAGAAGCTCATCCTAAGCCTAACACTGAAACTACTGAATTATTCTATGAAACTGATAGCAAATTGTTGAATGAAAGTCATGCTGAAGAAACCAAAGAGGAATCTACAGTTGAAGCAAGATCTGAGACTATGACACCAAACAAGTATTTATCAAGACATCATCCTGTTGAACAAGTTATTGGAAGTTTGGACAGAGGAGTTCTGACTCGGAATAAGGTACATTTATGTTTGATTTCTCAAATTGAAACTAAATCTACTAGTGAAGCTTGTGAAGATGAACATTGGATTAATGCTATGAGAGAAGAACTAGATCAGATAGAAAAGAATAAGACATGGGAATCGGTCCTTAGACCTAAAGAAAAGAATGTAATTGGAACTAAATGGGTATTCATAAACAAGATGAATGAACAAGGGGATGTTGTAAGAAACAAAGCAAGATTGGTATGTAAGGGATACTCATAGCAAGAAGGAATTGACTATGAAGAAACTTTTGCACCAGTAGCAAGAATTGTAGTAAGAATGTTTTTGGTGTATACAGCTTTTAAGAAATTCAAAGTGTATCAGATGGATGTGAAGTCAACATTTCTGAATGGAGAATTGGAAGAAGTCTACATTGAGTAGCCTGAAGGTTTTCCTTTGACTCAAGAAGGAGACATGGTATGTAAACTGAAGAAAACATTATATGGACTAAAGCAAGCACCTAGAACTTGGTATGCAAGACTAGATAAGTATTTGTTAAAGTTGGGATTTTCTAAAGGAACAGCTGATAGAAATCTATACACAAAAGAAATTGAAAATGGTTTGTTGATTATAGTTATTTTTGTTGATGACATTATTTTTGGAGGAGAAAATGAGGCTAGTCACAAATTTGCTGATGAAATAAAGACTGAATTTGAAATGAGTATGATTGGTGAAATGAAATACTTTTTGGGATTACAGATAACACAAAACAATGATGGTATCTTTGTAAGTCAGACAAAGTACTTGAATGATTTGTTGAAAAGATTTGGAATGGAGGACTGTAAACCAGTTGGAACACCTATGGTAACCGGACATAAGTTATCTAGCATAGATGAAACACCGATAGTTGAGAAGAAGAAATATAGATCCATGATTGGAGGATTGTAGTATTTGACACACACAAGACCAGATATAGCACATTCAGTTGGAATTGTAGCAAGATTTCAAGTTGAACCTAGAGAATCAAATTATGCAGTAGTAAAGAGGATACTGAGATATTTAAGAGGCGCCATGGACTATGGATTGTGGTATGAAAAATATGATGATGTCACCCTATGTGCATATACATATATTGTTTGGGGAGGTAGTATTGATGATAAGAAAAGCACCAGTGGAGGAGAATTTTTCCTTGGAGGAAGATTAGTTTCTTGGCTAAGCAAAAAGAAGAATTGTATTTCACAGAGCATAGCAGAAGTAGAGTATGTAGCAGCAGAAAAAAATTATAACCAGATAATTTGGATGAAGCAGATGCTCAAAGATTTTGGAATTAAATTTGTTGAACCTATTGTTATACATTGTGACAACACTAGTACAATCAGTATGTTTAAGAATCTTGTACTACACTCTAAGACAAAACAAATAGAGATCAAGTATCATGTTGTAAGAGAGAAAGTTGCTGAGAAAGAAGTCAGACTAAAGTACATAAGCACAAAGGAACATATAGCAGACATATTTATAAAGAATTTTCCTAAGGATACATTTGAGTATCTGAGAGGTATTCTTGGGGTTATGCCCCAGCCTACTTTTGAGTAATGATGCAGTTGGTTGCATCCGTCCAGTAATATATGAGCCCTCTTTTTCTTCTAGACTGGATGTTGGTACTTCCTCTATGGGGGAGTATGTGTATCTGGGCTGAGTCATGAGGACTCTAGTAAATGTATTTTTCTTCTAATAGTGTCTTTTGACATTGAGTTTTTGTTAACATAGTGATGAAATTTCTGTCATTGATGTCAGTGGGGTAGAAGTATGCATGAAAAACAATATGAGAGAACTGAACATGATAACAAAGCAAGATTTGATTGATGAAGAGGATTTGAAGAAGCAGTGTTGTAGTATTGTATTTTTGGAACATTGGATTATTTTCATCTATGTTGCCATCAATGCCAGGGTGAACCCATAATAGTGGGTTACACTTTTTTGCCTAAATGGACACTAAACTCTATATTTTGAAAAAAAAACTTCCGATTCAAATGCATATTGTCGTTAAACCATTTAGAATCAGAAGATGAAGTAAATTAGAGTCTTTTAAGATTTTCTGTCTAGATTCTAAATATATATTTTACATTTATTTTTGAATTGATTTGAATGGTTTTTTCTTTCTCCCACAAAAACTGACATGTTGCTGAAAACGTCATTTTCAAAGAGTTACATTATTTTCATAGAGCATAACTTTTTTTCTAAAATAGATATCAATGTGATTCTTTTGAAATTAGTTTTGTAACATCCATACAGAGGTCATGCAATTGGTTTGATGATATTATCATGATTATTTCATATTTTATTAACGTTGGAAGTTGACTAAACCGTAATTTTGACATACCTAGACTACATAGCTTATAACTTGTCGTGTATTTGTCCAATTTTATTTTTATTTTTTTTGATAAAAATAGAACTTAAATACCTAGGGCATAAATATTTTTTAGAATTTTTTTTCTCTCATTTACTATTTTTCCATAAGCGTCAAACATAGAGGTAGACATACGATGAAATATCTATGTTTAGTAAAACTAAAAATACAAAGGCAAAATAAACTTAATATATATTAACATTATAATCATTGGAAAGATTTTTCTTACTAGTACCTTACTAAATAGATAGGTTTTTCAAATAGATTCATTTGATCTCCCAAAAGATAAAGTCAAAGTGATTTTTTGTTAGCATTTTAATAGGTGCGAAGGAGACTCCATTGTAGGTATGAATGAGGAGTATAGATGTTATATAATGTTTTTTTTATCTAAGAGGCTTTGACATAATCATTTGTAAAAAATTCCTTCAAATAAAACCTCTCAAGACTTAAATAATCATATTTTATTAGAAATGTGTTATTTTAGCAAATATCAACATGTCTAAAAAAGTGTAACCCACTATTGTGGGGTCACCTGCCAATGTGGGAGATTGTTAGGAATGAATACTAAAGTGTTTGGCAACCATTTTGTAGTAGTTGTTGTTTCATTCATGACTATGATTGTCATTGACGTCAACACAGTGTTTTACCGAAGACTTGCAGAGAAGTAGATAGTGTTTTGATTAGCGCACGTGGGATATTGTAGTTGGAGCTATGTAACATTAAGGACATACTCTTTGATATTTTATATTTCTATGGTTAAGAGTGCAGATAGTAATTCTTTTATTCATGAAAGTTATGATCATTTTGGTGGAAGTAGTATTCAAGCAGTATTCCTGAGTGGCGGTTTTTGGCAATTAGATGATATCTCCTAATCGGGATGGAATCTATCTTTGCACAATTAAAGGGAAGTTAGAAACACATTGATAGTGATGTCGATGATAGAGAAAACTTCGAAGTCACACAAGTGAAGATTTATTATATTTGGAAGCTAACAGTTTTATGTAATTTTGGTGTAGCGTGTGGAATATTTTATTTTGTAATTGTGTGCCGGCTCATTTGTAATTATTTGAGTGTGGTATAAAGGAAGGAATGTTTTTCCTTGATATAGAGAGAGATTGGTTGATTATGAAGTTGTGAAAGTGAATTGTGAAGGAAGACATGCGAAGTACAGAGATCTGAAATTGAGATATGATGTAGCAGTGAATGCGGTTTAGCACAGTCAAAGAAAAGGTAACATATTATTCTATTGAATAATGCAAAGATTATTTGGACAATGAGTTTAGTGATCTTACCCTGAATCTGTTTGGGTAGTGGGTCCTTCTGTCTTCCATAACTCCTAATAGGGTTAGAATCTTTTAACAGGGATTCAAAATCTCCTAATAGGGATTTATATGTATTGAATGCATTTCATAAGACTCCTAACATAGTCTATACTTTCACAAGGAATATTCATATTAGTGCATCTTTTGTGGGCATCATTCCCACCGAGGTTTACTCTTTGATCAGGAGGTTCCCAAGTCAACATATCTTGTGTTATTGTGTAATTGTGAATGAATCTCTTTCTATGGCTGATAATTATATTGCTTACATGGTTTAATGTTGTTGAAGATGATAAAAGTTATAATTATCTGATAATTGATTCACCCCCCCCCCCCCCTCTCAGTTATCTTGGTGGACTTTAATTTCTAACAAAACCTTTAATCTTCACAATCTCCATGCATAAAAATGAGGAGAGGGCTCCTTATAAAAGATTTATAAATGAATGGATGATCAAGATTAAGAGACAAAAAGAAATGAGCAATGGTGGAGATTAAATCTTGGTTGATCCATGTGCTCAAGATTCTCGAGAGGCAAAATCAATGGACATGGTTAAGAGGTAAAAAGATGTGTGGAAGAGATTAAGAGGAAAAAGGAGATTCCACTCATCTTAGAAAGTGTGCATTCAATGTGTAGACAAAAAGTCTTTTTCTTTTTATTTTTCTTTTATTATTTATTTATTATTTTTAGCAAAGTGGTTTCCATTATCTAATTAAAAGATTTATTTATTTATTTAAAAGAGATTTGTTCTTTTAATTAAATGTGCCTTAGGATAAAGTGATTTTAAGGATCATGAAGAAGAAAATACATGCACAATGAGAATACACTTGATATTTACAAGAACTTGATCTTCTATATCATCCTTGGTGTAGGAGCACCTAGGCTAGCCTCTATTGTTTATAACTTTTTGGCTTGTACTTGACTCTAGCCAATTCAAGAGGTTAAGTTTGTTTGTTTGAAGACCTTAGAAGGTCATTTTCAATGTTGGTTAGGTGAATTAGTCACTAGGACTAAGGTCACTAATTAACCTTTGTTTGTTGTTATTTCAATTTCCTATTGTTAGGAGCTTAAGCTTAAGTTGGAGTCTTAAATGTGTTCTAAACACATAATGGTTATTGTAAAGATGCCATAAGGTCAAAAATGGCCTTGGATCCACAAAAAATAGGTGGTTATGAGTCCCAGAATATAGGATTGAGGCACATGACAAATTTTCCAAGTGTTGAGAAGAAGTTGTCTTCAATTTTCCAGTTATTACAAAAGAGTGCATGCCATTCGGGTATCTTTGGATTCCCTAAGTTATAGGATGGTTATTTTGTGGAAAAAAATCCCTAAAAGGAAGGAAATGACATATAATGATACCCAAGACTTGAACACAAAGTATTATGGAAGCATTTTAATCATTTAGAGAAAGTTAAGAGAGCTCTGCAAGCATTTTTAGCAGATTTTTACTGGTGTTTGTGTTGACAATCATACTTAATGGACTGAAAGACTAAATATAATGCTAGATTAGTGTTCTATATGTTTTATATGAACTTTTTCATTTGAATAGAAGGTCATTTTGAGTACATCTAAGTACTATTTTTGGGCATTTTAGTTCAGGCAGTCTATTTTCAGCTTGTTTTGAGTAGTTTAAAGAGTCATGGCTCCTCCATGAAATCTAACCATGGATAATCATTCATGATAGATGGAAATGGTAGAGGAGTCATTTTTGTACATATTTTTAGGAGTTAGGATTCTTGAAAGCATGAAGAACTATATATTATGCTAGGCCCTAGGCGAGTTTGTGCAGCCCGGTTAGAGGTCTCGAGGTGAAAAGAGTGAAGAAAAATTGCATGGTTGTACGTATCCATACTACTCCAGGAATTTTTCATGAAGGTAAAAATAATATCTATCCATTATAAGTGTATAAGATCCATACCATTTGTTTAGGATTTGGTTTGAGAAAGTTTTCTATCAAAACCACAGTTCAGTCCTAGAAATTAGGCCCATTAGGCCTCTTGTCCTTGTTTATAGGAACCCACTGTACGGTCACTTTCAGACCCAGAACTCTTAATGAAAGTTTTAAAAATTCCAAAAGGGTATCCAAATAAATTTTTATTTTTCTAATTTGTTTGGGAAAATTTTACTAAAAAGGGGAAAAACGGACTGGTGAAGGCTACAAGGAAATAGGCCTATTTTAAGGTCTCTACATGATGAATTGATGAAGCTGATTGGAAGATGACTCAAGATCCTTAAAAAATGGTTCAAATGGGAAATATTATGATTTTTTACATGATGTAGAACCTCCCTACAATGTTGGAGCATTTTTATGGAGGTTTGACACTTAGAGCCTTCTAAGTGAGTGTGGAGAAGTGAATCAAAACTAATGTGTTGATCATTCAAAATTATGTTTTCAAAAATTGAATCTTATAAAAGAGTTTGAATAGGTCTTAGTTAATGATCTAAGCCTATTGGAATATCCTATAGAGAAATAGGATACTAGGAGGCAAGTGAAGTCTCTTGGAGGGTGTGAAAACAAGCCTTGGAGCTTATCATACACCATATTGGTATCAGAGCTTGGTTGATCAAGATTGTAGTTAATGCATCAATCTTATGAATCAGTAGGAGAGAATACACTAGCTAGAGCCATGGTGACTAATTCTAAACTAGAAAAAAATGTTGAGGAACAAGAGGAGGATAATAAATTGTTAAGGAAAAGACTAACTCAAATGGAGCAGCTCTTGGGTGAAGTCCAAGACAAAGCAGATAAGCTCAAAGACAAGATTGACCAAAAGGAAGAAGCTAAAGCAAGGGATAAGGAATTAGAGTTGGAAGAAGAAGCACCAACGCCTAACCCTATTCTTCCTAAAGAGCCATTCTTAAAGGCATTAAAAGCATTGAGTGGTAAAGCTTTGGAAGGTGTTCCACTCTTTAGTGGACAAATGGATCCAGATTCAATCCTGGATTGGATTGATAGCATAGAGAACCATTTTTAATGTGATGTTATCTCTATAGCATAAAAGTTAATGGTGGCCAAGTCTAGACTAAGAGGTTCAGCTCTTACTTGGTGGAAGTTTGTGTAAACCGAGAGGGAAAAGGATGGAAAAAGTCCTATTGTAACATGGAAGGGAATGGTATCCAAAGTGAAGAAAACCTACCTTCCTAATGATTATGAAGTTCAAATTCATAGGAGGAGACACAATCTGAGGCAAAAGGAACTAGATGTCTAAGCCTACACTGAGGAATTTCAAAAAATATGTTTGAGATCCAAGGTAGTTGAAGATGAGAGTATCAAGCTAGCAAGGTATTTGAATGGCCTCAAATGGTCTTTTCAAGAGGAGATGAGCCTAGTGAACTTAAAATCCATTAGGAAATGCTATTAAATGGCCTCGAAGATAGAGCAGAAGAGCAAGAGAAAGCAAGAAAGCTCCAAAGGTAAAGGCAAAGGAAAAGATACCAAAGGTCAAAGAGGTGGCTATGGTGGAAGAAGTTCTGATTCAAGTGCTCAAGGTGAGCTAAAATTGAGTGAGCAGCAAGAAGGAAGCTCAAGTAGAGGTGGTAGAGGAAGAAATTATAACTCTATCTTTAGAGGAAGAAGTGGTGGCTCATCACAAGGAGGAAGAGGCAATTATTTGTCCAATATGAAGTGCTACCATTGCAATCAAATGGGGCACCCTGCCTATAGATGACCTGAGAAAGGTGTTTCATCACAAGGAGGTGATAAGAGAGATAACCTTATTCATGAAGACACAAATGTAGTAGACAAGCATTCTAAGATTCCATTAAATTCAAAGGAGGGAGAGAACCTCATGATGAGGAGGACTCTAATCAAGGAACCAGTGAAGGAGGGGCCAAGCCAAAAGAGGTCTTTGTTTAGAATCAAATGAAAGATAATGGGGAAAGTATGTAGGACCATCATTGATTTAGACTCTATTGATAATATAGTGTTAGAGGAAGTAGTCAACAAGTTGAAGTTGACAAGAATATCCCATACCAATCCTTACAAGGTCACTTGGCTTAACAAAGGACAACATGTGTTAGTGAATGAGCAAGCATGGGTGGAGTTCTCCATTGTAAGGTACAAAGACAAAGTTTTATGTGATGTGTTACCTATGGATGCATGTCATTTTCTCCTAGGTAGACCTTGGCAATTTGACCACCAAGCCATACATGATGGAGGAAAGAATTCCTATTCTTTCAAGAAGGATAATACAACCTTCAAAATTTAGTCATTGTTGGAGGATGTTGAAGTAAAGACAATAGGTCCAAATGTTCTTATGGTAGGTGAAAAAGAGTTCCTAAAAACCATGGAAGAGAGTGAAGGCATAGGGTATGCATTGGTGTTGAAACCAAGAGAAGGAGGTGAAGACAAGGTGACTAAGAAGACTGAATTACCAAAGGAGATTCAAGGTATGTTGCAAACTTACCAAGGCATTGTAAGTGATGGTCAACCTTCAGCCTAACCCCCTCAAAGAGCCACAAATCATAGGATAGACCTTATTCTAGGAGCTACCCTACCCAACAAAGCAACCTATAAGATGACCCCTCAACAAAATGAGGAAATAGCAAGGCAAATACAAGAGCTCTTCGACCAATTCCTAATTAGAATGAGTATTATTCCATGTGTTGTACCCACCGTACTTGCACCTAAGAAGGGAGGAACTTGGAGGCTATGTACTGACTCAAGGGATATCAATAGGATAACCATAAGATATAGGTTCCCTATCCCTAGGATTGAAGACTTAATGGACTATTTAGGTGAAGCAAGGTACTATAGCAAGATAGGCTTGAAGAGTGGCTATCACCAAATTAGAATCCATGAAGGAGATGAGTGGAAGATAGCCTTCAAAACCAATGAAGAATTGTATGAATCGCTTGTCATGCCATTTGGATTGTCAAATGCCCCCTCCACATTCATGAGGCTCATGAATGAAGTACTCAAGGACTACATAGGCAAGTTTGTAGTTGTATATCTAGATGATATACTAATTTTAGCAAGACAAAGAGTTAGCATTTGGATCACCTTAACATTGTCTTATAAAAGCTGCATGAAGAGAGGTTGATGATCAATTTGGAGAAGTGTGAGTTCATCAAATAAGAATTGGTGTATCTTGGGTTTGTTTAATCTCATGGAAATTTGAAAATGGATAAGAGCAAGGTAGAGGCTATCATGAATTGGCCTACTCCAAGGTTAGAAACTAAGGTAAGGAGTTTTCATGGTCTTCCACAATACTATAGGAAGTTTATAAGACAATTTAGTGCAATTTGTGCTCCTATGTTAGACACTATCAAAGGAGGAATGAAAAATAAGTTTTTGTGGAATGAAAATGCTAATAAGAGCTTTGAGTTGTTGAAGGAGAGGATAGCTACACAACCTATTTTGGTTCTGCCAAGCTTTGAGAAGCTATTCACCATTGAATGTGATGCTAGCAATGTAGCAATTGGGGCTATTCTAAGCCAAGAGGGTAGACTGGTGGCTTTCCATTCTGAGAAGTTAAGTGAGGCTAAGAGGAAGTACTCCTCATATGACTTAGATATGTATGCATTGGTCCAAGCTCTAAAAAAATGGAGGCATTACTTGCTTCCCAAGGAGTTCATTGTGTATTCAGAGAATCAAGCACTTAGCTTCCTGAATTCACAAGAGAAGTTGAGTCACAAGCACATGAAGTGGGTTGAGTACCTACAAGCCTACACCTTCAATATCAAACACAAGAAGGGTGTACTAAACAAGGTGGCTGATGAATTTTCAAGAAGAGCCCTCACACTACAAGAAATTTATTTGAAAAGCATGGGGATAGATCATTTCAAGGATCTATATGCAGATGATGAAGACTTTGCTGACATATACAAGGTATGTGCTGAATACAAGAATCATTTTCATAGTAAATATGTTGATTATACTTTGAAAATTGATCTCTTGTTCAAAGGGAATCAATTGTGTGCTCCTGGAGGCTCCATTAGAGAGAATTTGATTCAAGAAAAGCATAATGGTGCTTTGAGTGGTCACTTTGGGATCACTAAGACTCAAGACCTTGTTTCAAGGTTTTACTTTTGTCCTAGAATGAATCTTGATGTTAGGAGGTATGTGGAGAGTTGTGTAGTATGTCAAAAGGCCAAGGGCACTTCTACAAATGTTGGTCTTTATCAGCCACTACCTATTCCTACTAGGCCATGGGAATTGTTAAGCATGGATTTTGTAGTTGGGCTACCCAAGACAAGACAATGACTGGATAGTGTTTATGTTGTTGTTGATAGGTTTAGTAAGATGGCTCACTTTGTGCCATGCAAGAATACAAATGATGAAAGTCAAATAGCATCTCTATTCTTCAAAGAGATAGTAAGAATACAAGGACTACCTATCAGCATTGTATCAAACAGAGACACAAAATTTATGAGTCATTTTTGGAAGTCTCTTTGGCAAAGATTGGACACTAACTTATCTTTTGGGTCAGCCTACCATCCCCAAACTGATGTTCAAACTGAGGTTGTTAATAGGAGCCTTGGAAATCTTCTAAGATACCTAACTAAGGAGTATGGTCAACAATGAGATCAGTTGATTGGGCAAGCTGAATATGCCTACAATGACACCATAAATAGATCCATAGGGAAGAGTCCATTTGAAATAGTATATGGCCTACATCCTAGAGGTGTCTATGAATTGAGAGATTTGAAGGATAGAGTGAAAGGAAGTGGATATGCTGATGACTTTTCATATGCTATTGAAGAGATTCATGAAACAGTGAGGAAGACATTGACAGATAACACCATAAAACATAAAGCCAAAGTGGATGAAAGTAGAAGGACAATTGAGTTTAATGTTGGTGACTTGGTTATGGTGCATCTCAACAAGTCAAAACTACAAAAAGGAGTCCCCCACAAGCTACAAATGAGAAGGATAGGACCCTGTCCTATATTGGCTAAGTATGGTGACAATGCATTCAAGGTTGAATAGCCGAAAGATAGTGGACTATCACCCATTTTAAATATTGCTGACTTAGTCCATTATAGAGGACCACAACAAGACATGGATCAAACTCTTCATGAAGTGATTAGAGATGTGGAGGATCTCCAATTACGTACTACTATAGTCATAGGCCCAGACAACATACTAGATACAAGAGTCTATAAAAAGACAAGGACTAAAGAGTACAAGGAGCATCTCATTAAAAGGCATGGAAAAAATGATGCTGATGCTAGCTGCATAAAATAATCAGAGTTAAAAAATATGGGAGTTGATCCTACCATCATCAATCCAAGGGTGGATTGATCTTCTTATTTTGGGGAGGATGGTGCAGGAGCACCTAGGCTAGCCTCTATTGTTTATAAGTTTTTGGCATGTACTTGAATCTAGCCAAGTCAAGAGGTTAGATTTGTTTTTTTTAAGACCTTATAAGGTCATTTTCAATGTTGGTTAGGTGAATTATTCACTAGGAATAAGGTCACTAATTAACCTTTGTTTGTTGTTATTTCGATTTCCTAGTGTTAGGAGCTTAGCTTAAGTTGGAGTCTTAAATGTGTTCTAAACACATAATGGTTGTTTTAAAGATGAAATAAGGTCATATATGGCCTAGGATACATGAAAAATAGGTGGTTATGAGTCCTAAAATATAGGATTGATGCACATGACAAAGTTGCCAAGTGTTGAGAAGAAGTTGTCTTCAATTTTGCAATTATTGCAAAAGAGTGCATGTCATTCGGGTATCTTTGGATTTCGTAAGTTATAGAATGGTTATTATATGGAAAATAGGCCCTAAAAATAAGGAAATGAAATCTAATGATACCCAATACTTGAACACAAAGTATTATGGAAGCATTGTAATAGTTTAGAGAAAGTTAAGAGAGCTCTGCAAGCATTTTTAGCAGATTTTTACTGGTGTTTATGTTCATAGTCATACTTAGTGGACTGAAAAACTAAATATAATGCTTTATTAGTGTTCTATAGTTTTTATATAAAATTTTTCATTTGAATAGTAGGTCATTTTGAGTTCATCTAAGTACTGGTTTTGGGCGTTTTAGTTCAGGCAGTCTATTTTCAACTTGTTTTGAGTAGTTTAAAGAGTCATGGCTCCTCCATGAAATCTAACCATGGATAATAATTCATGATAGATGGAAATGGTAGAGGATTTATTTTTGTACATATTTTTAGGATTTATCATTCATGAAATCATGATGAACTATATATTATGCTAGGCCCTATGCGAGTTTATGCAGCCCAGTTAGAAGTCTAGAGGTGAAAAGAGTGAAGAAACATTGCATGGTTGTATGTATCCATACTGCTATAGAAATTTTTCATGAAGGTAAACATCATATATATCCATTCTAAGAATATAAGAGTCATACTAGTCATTTAGGATTCAGTTTGAGCACGTTTTCTATCAAAACCACAGTTCAGTTCTAGAAATTAGGCCTATTAGATCTCTTGTCCTTGTTTATAGGAACCCATTGTACGGTCACTTTTTGACCCAGAACCCTTAATGAAAGTTTTATAAATTCCAAAAGGGTATCCAAATAAAGTTTTTTTTTTCTGAGTTGTTTGGAAAAATGTTACTAAAAATTGGAAAAATGGACTGGTGAAGGCTACAAGGGAATAGGCCTATTTTAAGGTCTCTACATGATGAATTGATGAAACTGATTGGAAGATGACTCAAGATCCTTCCAAAATGGTTCAAATTGGAAATATTATGATTTTTTACATGATGGAGAACCTCCATACAATTTTGGAGCATGTTTATGGAGGTTTGGCACTTAGAGCCTTCTAAGTGAGTGTGGAGAAGTGAATCAAAACTAAGGTGTTGATCATTCAAGGTTATGTTTTCAAAGATTGAATCTTATAGCAGAGTTTGAATAGGCCTTAGTTAATGATCTAAGCCTATTGGAAGATCCTATAGAGGAATATGATACTAGGAGGCAAGTGAAGTCTCTTGGAGGGTGTGAAAACAAGCCTTAGAGCTTATCATACACCAATCCTCTTGCAATCTTGCATCTTCACTTCACTATCACTTGCTTTCTTCTCATGACTTGTTGAAATGAATGCAAAAGAGAGTGCTTATATAGATATTTCAAGGTGAGGCTCCTCATGCAATGTAAGGGCCCATAATTTAAATTTCATCTTAAATTATGGTCCAATCAAAATAACCAACTAAGGAGGGAAAATAATGAAATGAATTTCAAATTAAAACCCTTCCACATTTAAATCCAGAAGCCTGACATTGATTTCAAGGTCCTTCAGGACCAAAATTTGAAAAGGGGGATCAAATCCTAACAAAGATCAAGGATGACCTCAACTTTGACCTAGGTCAAAGTCAACCTCAACCTTGACCTAGGTCAAAGTTGATCTCAACCTTGACCTAGGGTTCCAGATCTAATCAGTGTAGAGAACAAGAGGTCTCGGAGATGCCCAGAGACTTAGAAATGATGACAAAATAGGTCAAAGTGCTAGAAAAGGTCACAGAGGCCTATGATGAACATGATGAAGGGTAGGAGGACCTATACCTAGATCCTACCTAGAGAATAGAGCAATAGAGAGGGGAAATCAAGGAGGACCCTTGGTATCCTAACCCTAATTCCACCTAGAATGAAGAGTTTAAGTGAAAATGCGTCCTAAATGAAATTCTATCATGATAAATGCACTAAAAGAGGGTGCTAAACCTATCAAGATGGAAGTGCTTCCATTTTAAGATAATACAAATATTTCTTATCCAATCTGCATCAGTAAAGACAATTAATGAAAAATCACCTTTATGTTCATACAAAAGACAATAATCTTTAGTTCCCTTAAGATATTTGAATATCCACTTCATAATAATTAGATTTCATTCCTTTGGATCAGAAGAAAATATTTACACCAATCCAACTACCTATGCAATGTCTAGTCTACTATGCATGACATATTGTATCTTATCATTCATGGATCAATAAAGAGTCTCAACCACTTGCTTAGCACCATCTTCTTTTGACAATTTTCAACCGGTTACCATATGGGTACCAACTGGTTTTGAGACTTCCAACCCAAATGTTTTCAATATCTCTTCCACATACTTGGACTGACTAATGTATATACATTTTTTCAAATAGTGAATCTAAAATCCAATAAGGAACTTGATCTCACCTATCAAAGACATCTTGAATTATTTTCTCATCTCATCGTTATTTGATCTACTTATTTCTTCATTGCCTCTAAATATGATATCATCAACAAATATTTCTACAATCAACAACCTATAATATTTTTCAATCTTCAGATATATATTATTGTTGTCACTTGTCCTTGTAAAACCAATTTTAATAAGATAAGAGTGAAACCTCTCATACCATTCTCTAGGTGCTTGCTTCAATCCATATAAATGTTTTTGTAATTTTTATACCATTTTCTTACCTTCTTCATTATAAAATCTTTCTGGTTGTTCAATGTAGACTTCTTCCAATACACCATTGAGAAAAGTTGATTTTACATACATAAGCAAGCAATATCCTCACACATTCAAGTCTGGCCATAGGTGAAAAAATTTCACCATAGTCCAGTCCTTCCTCCTATGCAAAACCTTTACACATCACTATTGCTTTATTTTTTATTACTTTACCTTTCTCATTCATCATATTCATGAAAATCTACTCGGTACTGATTACATTTTTTATTCATTGGTCTAGGTACTAATGTCTAGGTTTTTTTCTTCTCAATCTATTCTAATTATTCTTCAATAGCCTTAAACCAATCATTAGTGTCCTAGCACAATCAATGTTAGATCTATTTCTTCTTTTGGAAATTCCATTCTACTGAGGTATTGTAGGAGCTGACATCTACCTTTTGATTCCCTATTATTCACAATATTAAATTAACTCATGTGAAGTAAACTCACCTCCTCTATCTAATCTAAGATATTTTAGGGTCCTATCGGTCTCCTTTTCCACTCTTTCTTTGTAGATCTTGAACATATGAAAAACTTCCAATTTTTCCTTAAGAAAAACCGCCCACATCACTCTTGAATATTCATCAACAAGAAACATAAAATACATATCACCATAGTAACTTCATGTTCTCATTGGACCACATAGATCGGTATGAACCAAATATAAGATACAATAATAAGAGTAATTTTTTCTGATAAAACTTGAACTAGTTAACTTCCTAAGCTAACATTATATGCACATCACATTGTCTGGATTCACTATGTTAGGAAAAACTCTTACTATCTTCATCTTACTAACTTTGATGAAGTTATAAAAATTAACATGAGCACAAAACCTTTTATTCCATAACCAATAATTTTCTACCTTAGCAATCATACAAATTTTAACAGTAGAACTCAGATGGAACAAGTTACCTCTTGTTTTTTCACTAGTAGCAATTAAATCTCCTAATTTCCTAATGATCCTACACTTACCTTCATTGAATTCCAATTGATACCCTTTATTTTTTAAATGAGAAACACTTAAAATTTTGTATCTTCAACCATCAACCCAATAAATATTATCACAATTTATCTTATCATTTAAAGCAATGGAACCTTTACCTTTCACCATATCTAGAGCATCATTACCAAATCTCACTGAACCACTATCACATTCCTCCATCTTAATAAATTTTTTCTGTTACCAATCATGTGATGAGTATATCCACTATCAATAATCCAATCACTTTTGTGATTCAAGTTAGATACTAATTCCTTTTCACTTTCTTCCAAGGGCTATTTTCATTATAAAAAATACAATTTTCTCTTCATCTCTACCATCCAATTGTTCATTAGTGACACCTTCCTCAGCAAGGTAACATGCTTTCTGATTCGTATCCTTGAATCTCCTTGGTTTCTACATCATGTCATTGTCAGGACATCTAGAGGCTATGTGTCTAATCTTATTACATGCAAAACATTTTAAAGGTAGCTTACCTTTGTATTTACCTTTAACTCTAGGAAATATTCTTGCAAATAATGTTTTCAATTCTTCTTGCTCTCTTTCTTAAGAAATGATAGATTCATAATCATTAGAGTAAAAATGTGAAGGGTTGTTAGATATTTCATTTTCTTTCTTAGATGGTGTAATAGTCAATGATGACTTGAAAGAAGCTTCCAATTTAGGCATACTATTTTCATAATTTCTTAATTCAAACGTAGTCAAATTTACTATTAAAACATCAAGGGTAACAGTAATAGTTCCTAAATATTTGATCTCCTGAATAGCTAAAACTCTAATAGCATGCTAAGGTAAAAGAGTTCTTAATACTTTTCTTACCACATCTTCTTCAAGAAGATTACCACTAGCACCTCTAATAGAAGTAACAACTTCTTTGACTTTTTGACTATATTTCTCAATGTTCTCATTGTCTTCCATTCTCATTTCATAATATTTTCCTCTCAAATTGTCAATTTTTTCCTTATGCACATGTGGATCTCCACCATGGACAATTCTCAACTTTTTGCATATCTCATGAGAAATATCCAAGTCTTTGACATCTATAAATTTGGAATTTGGGAGGGTACTTGCAATTGCTACAATAGTAGAAATGTATTCTTGTCTAATCCTCAACTGATCTACATTCAAGACTACTGAAGGGACAATATATTTTGTAACCACATGATCCCAATACTGATCACCCATACATTTGAGATAAAGTTTCATCAAGCTACACCAAAGTGAGTAGTGATGTCTTGTGAATTTAGGCCCTTCCTTTCACATCATCTTTGGATCTCTAGGTCAAGATATTAAGCTTCACCACAATAGATGAACTAAGCTCTAATAAAAATTTTTAATACTAAGATCAGATTACTAAAGGGGGGGAGTGAATTTGTAGTCCAATAATTATCCAATTTTTGTCTTTTTAATTTTTACCACAACACTCATAAGTTTATCTTTTAACAACATGAAATAAAAATATTAACCATTAACATGTCCACAAAATTATGAAACACTTGACAAAGATATTTATCTTGTGGAAACCAAAATCAAGGAAAAACCACAATGGGAATTGGTACCCACTAAATCATGTACCTTTCTAAAGTACACCATGTCAGGAGATTAACCATGTTAGTAGTTTTACAAAAGAATTATTAGGTGCTACCTGATTAAGGGATTTACATTAAGGTCAGTTAAAGTGTTTAACCTATCAAGAGTATCCTCAATAGAGGACTTCAAATAGAATCTAATGTGCCACCTTGTTAGAGGATTTAAAATGGGGACCTACTATGATGTACCTTGTTAGGGATTTTGCCTTTTGTAACTATTAGGTAACAACCAGAATAATGGTTTGTGGAATAGCACTACCTCTATTTGACCATATCCAATAAAGCACAAAATGTCTTCTCACCACACTTATCTCTTCACTGGCTTGATTGAAACTTGTAATTTACACCAAAATTTCTTCACACATGATCAACACTCAGAACTATCAACTTCATCCTTTATATATTGTTCATCAAGCCCTTAAGTTTTCAACCACTTTAGGATTTCCCTAAATAAAATACAATTCAACTTTCAATCTTTTTTGTTACATCCAACACAAAATATAATAATATTAAATGTATATAATAAATTTCCTATACCGCATCGGCTATTGCAATGATTTACATATAAATTTAAGTCCACGAGTCAAACACATTTTGGATACACACTTCCATATTCTTGAATCTTCTCCACATGTTAGCATCAAATAATGTAATGCAAGATCATCACCTCTAATCATACATACATATCATCATATCATGACTAACTTATTATCAATGATCACACCACTTTCGCCAATCACAGATAAATGATTTAATCATTGTGACTCAATAAATTTTAACACATTAACATATTAATAACTCTAAATCTATTCGCAGATCTTCTATCTTCCACTCCAGTCATCCAAAATAGTTGTGATTGCAATCAATATAGCATACAATCACTATTGAAAACAATATCCTGTAATCACATTACAAGACACAACATAGATTTGATAAACCACTCAAATCACTTATTGCATATCACTAATTATTCTAGCAGTTGCACTGTTAACTTTCCTCTAATAATAAATTACTCACTGGTCAATATCAATAGTAGCGATCATGTATTTAACATTCTAAGACATTAGTGAGTTTTCCATATGAATCACTACATCTAAAAATCACTGAAATACTTTGATCACCATTCATATAAGTGATACTACTCATATTGAAGTTGTTATTGTTATGATATTCAGTGAAGGTTATTTTGGTTGATTGTGAAATAAATTATGGTTGTGATCAGAGATTTGATAGAGTCACATTAGTGAGAATTTATAGAGAGCAAGAAAAAAATTGGGTCTATCAAGCAATTGAAAAATACAAGTAAATGGATGATAAGATGTAGCAATAGATTTAGTTAGAGTCTTAGGAGGAAGAAGCAGAAAATGAGCCTTGTGAACAAGAGGCAATCTCTAGACTGCAAGTAGAGGATGTGGAAGAAGAACCAAACAAAGATGATCATATTGCACCTATATTGGAGGTTTTTAAAGACACCGGGGTTGATGAGTATAATTCTTTTATTTCTGATGATGTGTTTGTCAAGTCCAGGGAGTTTCAATCTTTTCTATTTAATTTCAAAGAGAAAAAACTCAAGGAGTCCATTCCTAATATCACTCCTGAGATTAAGGAATGGATATTAAGGAAAATTAAAGAGGATATTAATGTTGAGATTCAAATCATGACTCCTTAGAGGGGTAGGGAATCATTAACAGAAGCTGGTATATTTTTATTTCTAATTTGGGATCTCAGTGCATATTTTATATTTGATAGTTTTTTGTATTAAGATAATTAATATTTCAAATTGGACATAGGATTTAATGATGTTTTCATTGGTTCAAGATTTTATTCTAATGATGAATCTTTTTTCTTGTGGGAATTATAACCACCAAATAAAATTACTAAACTTATCAAGATGTGGAGAAAGTATTTGTATATGTGATGAAATTTAAAGTGGGGGAAATTGACCCTTTGGTGTCTCATGACATAGGAGTTGATGTGTTCAAATTTTATAAAGCACAGATGTTAAAGGTAGTAAGGGAAAGGGATCAGTACAAGGTTATGTATGAATAAACCTTTAGAAGGGGTGTAGAACCTATTCCAATACTATCATCACTAGATAATACTAAGCCGAACATGAAGTGTGATGAAATGTAGAGGGAAAATTAGGGAAAATTCAAACAAATACAAAGTATTAGAGTTGACAATCCTTCCTTTATGTTGAATAAGAGATTTGAGAAATTAAAGGGTAACTCAGAAAAGTTTTGGAATTCTTACAGAAATAATGTTGAAAACATGATAACTCACAATTGGATTAGAAATAGGCTAGATGTAAAAATTCATGAGAAAAACTTAAGTGCGCCAGATTCTAAAGAGATTGAAGAACTAAACAAAGTGATTTTTAAGAATAGAAAGTGTTGAGCCAATCAAAATGGGATTTTTTGAGCCTCATTTTTACATGAGACAACAACTAGGAATTTGTGTGAGAAAATTCCCCTCTTGGAAGAATGACATAAATCAATCTCAAGAGGGGAACTTGCTCACACAAATTCCTAGCCATTGTCTCGTGTGAAAATGATGCTCAATAGAAGTGGTGCTAGAATGAGGGCATCCAAGAAGCCATCACTATGATTGGCCAAGTGTATGGATTGCAAAAATCAATCCAACTAGAGCCATGGATGATCCTTCTCATCAAGAGGATAAAAGAGAGACGGGAAAGGTTTGACTGGGTGACTATCCTCAATGATAACTTGGATCAACAATTGATCATAGTAAAGAGTGATCCTCATTTCTACATGACTTCCTATATTGTATACCTACTGGCATCAAGAGCATTGTACCTAGGGTTGGTAAAAGTTGGTGCCGTGGGTGACCCAAATGCATGGCCATTCACGGTGTATCCCCAACTGGTTCGAAAAGAATACTTCACAAAAGGTAACCCATGGTGCCACATCATCAATGATGATTTTTTTTCACTATCATCTGCTCAATTGAGGGTGATTATGCCAAAAGGATGTTAGAGGAAGCATATACCAAATTGAAGGCCCTTGGGGCATTCTATATTCAATTCAAAAAATTTACATATATTAGGGTGCTAGGAAGCATCCTCACTCCAAAGAAGTTGCCAAGGTATCCTTCAGATAGGATAGTTCTATTAGAAATAGCTAGACAAATATTGGATGCCCATGAACATATCTAGCATAAGAAGAAACACTATTGGGATTTCCCTATCTTGATAGGTCCTCATTGTCCATAAGAAATGAAGATTTGCAAGTCATTTTCCTTCAAATGGGATGAGTATCCATTACAAAACTTCAATCTCATCATGACTAGATTTGACCCCATTGACACCTACAACCATATAATGGGAAGGCACTATATGTACATGAGCCTCACATTGAGGACCATTGGATGAATTACACTGATGACTATGAAGTCAAGATTCATGACTACTGATGGATGGGTCTAGAGCTGGCACAGACTACCTTACTATTGCGTATACCATGGTAGGTTAAAGAGGCTAATGTAGAGGATGTCTTGGATCCAATCTATAATCAAGACAAGATATACACTAGGCAAATCCTCAACAAAGAGGTGGATAGGGATGAAAATGATGATATTAAATTCAAAGCCCCACATGTTGTCAAGGTGGAAAAGGCATGGATGCCCCATCCATTTCAAATGTACTCTATGCCTATGAAGCAAAAACTAGCTCCACCTTTGAAAGAGAAGAATAAGAAAGGATAGAAAGTGTTAATGCCACAATTCAAAGAGGCTGCACCACTGAGGCTGGAGACGGTGTACCAACATGAATGCTCGACTGCATATGGGTTAGATACTCGGTCTAAATGTCCAAAGACTAGGATGACTAGGATTATATCACTACTAAATGCTCCATATTAAAGTGGTCTAGAGCCACCTATTACACCTAAGAAGGTAGCAAGGGTAAAGGTAATCAGACCTAGGCCTGTCGGGGTAATTAAAGGGCATGTATATAAAAGAAAGAGATCCTCAACACCCACTCACATAGAGGCCCTTTTGGAGGATGATGAGTTAGATGAGGTAGATGAAGTACCCCTCAATAGGATAACCCACTTAGCAATATTCTTGAAGAAAAGAAAGCTGCAAAAAGAAAATGTACAGATAGATGTTGAAGAGGGGGCCCAAGGAGAGCAATTAAATCCAATGGACGCTCTAGGAAATGATGAGTTTGATTTATCTAACTTTGAAGGCCTTTGTATATTCAAAGTGACTAAACAACAAGTCCTGGTAGAAGGGCCTTCCTCATAGAAACCCTTCTTGTTCACATTCCCCTTGACTCAATTCATAAGTCCTTTGAATAGTGTAGGACAGTAAGTTCAGCCAGAGTCTTAGGAATCAACAGGGAAATTGGTAGATAAAAGTAAAAAGGATGCCACTGAATCAAAGAAGGAAACCTCTAGGGGAGTCACTTCTAGGGAGGAAATTGTAGTTCCAATCCCTCCATCCTAGCATGTTCCAATGCCACCTCAATAGCAAGCACCAGTCCCACCACTTCACTTCCACCACAAGTTCAAACCATTCAGCCTCCACCACAACCTCCACCTACTCATATTCCCATGCCTATTCAACCTCCTCTATAAATACCAATGTCTTCACCTACTCCTCCTTCTACTCCCACAACCCCTGCATAGAACCCTTTTCTATCAGCACCAACTCCTCCACCTCCTCAAACTACGACAGTTGTGCAAGAACCTCAAGAGATAGAAAGGGAGATAGACATAATGAAGGAGGTTCCATCTAAAGAGAAAGCTAGATCAAAAGGACAAACTGGAGGAGAGGAACAAACAATGAAGGGAGAGGAATAGAGTATAGGAGAAGAACATGTAATGGTGGGAGAAGAAGAGGAAAGACAGGTGGAAACTGAGCTAGAATACAGAGTTGCTACCTCTAGCTCAATCACGCCATATGAGCCAATACATGTTTTCTCTAAACCCACTGGGTTCACCAAAGAAATAAAACCAAGGGTAAGGGTAGATAGAGATGAAGAGGACATAGATATGGTATTGTTAGGAGGATCATTCTATCAAATAGAATCCATTTCTCAGGCAAGGATCCTATCTTATGTAAGGCAAGATTAGGTAGGTAGGTAGAAGGAATAGGTAGCCGTAACCACGATGAATGTTAGTATGGCTGAAATTACTCTAGAAGATTATACTTGTGAGGGAAGCCTTACCTCATAAATACTTGAGTGGTTCTATTTTTTCTATGAGGTGGATAGTGTGTGCAAGCATGTAATGTCATAACTTTTGGGAAGTAAACACAACTAGAAGAAAAGATTTCTCAATGCTGGTGTAGTTAACGTCATATGAAACAAGAGTGTCACTAATTTAGTATATTGCTCTTTCTTTCCCATGTTCATTAAGTTGAGCTAGTAATGCCCCCAAGGAAGATTTTGTCACTGAAATGTATAGAATAAGTGGTTTCCCTGGGATGGTAGGCATTAAAATGGGAGGATTTGCCAAGTATTTCTTGATTTGATCCATGCTCTTTTGAAAATCCTCATTCCAAACACATTTGACTCCTTTGTGTAGGTTTTTGTTAAAATGTTGAGCTCTATCTGCCAACTGTGAAATGAACCTCCTTATGGATTGAAGACGTCCTTGAAGACTCCTCATTTGACTAATGCTTTTAGGAGGTCTCATATTTATGATTGCTTGGACTTTTTTAGGGTCTACCTCTATTCCTTTTTCTGAAATAATAAATCCTAGTAGTTTTCTAGAGGTGACACCAAATGCACACTTTTTAGGATTTAACCTTAGTTGAAATTGTTCTATGCGTTCTAGAATGATTTCTAAATCATCCAAGTGTGTGTCTCTTTTCTTAGACTTGGCCAAGGTGTCAACCACATAATCTCCCATTTTTTTATGCATCATGGCATGAAAAATGGTTTTCATATCTCATTGATAGGTGGCTCCTGCATTTTTTAATCCAAAAGGCATAACGTTCCAACAATAGGTACCCCATGTACAAGTAAATGCAATCTTTTCTTCATCTTCAGGAGCTATCTTAATCTGATTGTATCCATAAAACCCATCCATCAAGGAATAAATCTCATAACCCATAGTCATGTCCACTATCATGTCTCTATTGGGAAGTGGAAAATCATCCTTTGGGCATTCTCTATTGATATCTCTAAAATCTGTGCAAATTTGAATGGATTTGTTATGTTTGGAAAGTCATACAATATTTGATATCCATTTAGCATAGTCAATATATCTTATTAATCTTACACCAAGGAGTTTCTCTAATTCTATTTTGACTAGGAGAACTATGTGAGGATGCATCTTTCTTAATTTTTATTTAACTAGTTTGACACCCAGAGCTATGGACAAGTGATGCATGATAAGATTCATTTCCAACCATGGCATATCTGAATAATTGCATGCAAAATTAATCTTCTTTTTCTATGATAACTTAGTGTAAGATTCTTTTTCTTGAGGTGAAAAGGATTGAGCCAAGTGTACTATCTATGGAGTTTCATCTGTACCCAAATTGACTGTTTGTGTTGGTTCGATAAGAACTAAAGATTTGTCTTGAAAGTAGCTAGGGAGATGATCAAGTACCTCATCCTTACATGCCTCAAAGAGGTTTTCACCCTTGGATACTTTTAGGAATGAATGTTGAAGCCTTTGGAATTCATTCTATAGTAGTGGTCGTTGCATTCATGGCTATGATTGTCATTGATGTCAACACAGTGATATTCTAGAGTTTAGCAGAGAAGCAGGCACAGTTTTGTTTTGTGCACATGTTATATTGTAGATTGAGTTATGAATAGTTGATGGTATTTTCTTTGGTGTGTGATTAGCCTATGGTTGAGAGCACAAAAGGAAATTCATTTATTCATGAAAGTTATAAGCATTTTGGTGGAAGCAGTATTTTGGCAGTATTCCTGAGTAGCGGTTTTTGGTAATCGGAGGATATCTCCTAATCAGGATGGAATTTGATTCTACATAGTTAAAGGGAAGTTTGAGACTCATTGGTGGTGACGTGGTTCATAGCACAAACTTTGAGGTCACATGATTGGAAAGTTATTGTATCTAGAAGCTGACAGTTATTATGTAATTTTGATGTAGCGTGTTGAAATTATTATTTTGTATTTGGATGCCAACTCATTTGTAATTATTTGAGTGTGGTATAAAGGAAGGAATTTTTTCCTTTTTATGATGGGATTTTAATATTTGTGATATGAAATTGTGAAATTTGTGATGTGAATGTAAGCATGAAGTGAAGAAAAGAGCTAATTCAGTGATGAAGGAAGACTTGTGAAGTATAGAGATCTGGATTTGTGATCTTGTGTAGCAGAGAGTGTGGTTTTGGCACAATGTGAAGGAGGTAACATATTTCATATTATTCTATTGAATAATCCTAAGATCTATTGGACAGTGAGTTCAGAGATCTTGCCTTGAAGCTGTTTGGGTAGTGGGTCCTTCTGTCTTCCATAACTCCTAATAGGGTCCATCCTTTCACAAGGAACTTTCAAATTAGTGCATCATTTTGTGGGCATCATTACCACTAGGGTTTACTCTTTGATCAAGAGGTTCCCTAGTTAACATATCTTGTGTTATTGTGTCATTGTGTATGATTATATTTCTATGGTTGGTTACTGCATTTATTATATGGTTTAAAGCTGTTGAAGTTGATATTGAAGTTGATAAATGGTTTAATTATCAGATAACTAATTCACCCCCCTTCCCCCTCTCAATTATCTTGGTGCTCTTTACTTTCTAACAATTGGTATCAGAGTGACAGGTCCTTGAAAGAGAAGTTTAACAACTTAAGGAGATCCATGGTGAATTTCAGGAAAGAAAGCCCTAAGTTTGATGGAGTAAATTTTGACAGCTGGAAAGAAAAGATGAAGACACATCTCTTGTGTTTAGGACTAGGTTATTGGTTGATTACAAAGAATGAAAGGACTATAATTGAAGACAATCTTGAAACAAGTACTAAAGATGAGGTAGATCTATTCATGTGTAACATACTTGCAAGAGAAGCACTTTTATCAGCACTTTCAGAGAATGAATACAGTCAGGTAAAAGGTTTAACTAGATCTCATGATATTTGGAAAGCTTTACATTCTACTTTTGAGGGTGATGAACATGCAAAGAAAGCTAGGTTACATAACTAGATTTGTGCATTTGAAGACATAAGAATGATGGAAGATGAATCTGTTAGAAGCTATATTGGTAGGATGCCAGAAATTGTTGTAAGAATAAAGTCTTGTGGAGGTGAAAAGACGGAGAATGAAGTAATATGGAAGATTTTGAGAACATCGACACCAGTATTTAGGTAGACTACACAAATGATTGAATAAGTGATACCTTGTACACAAAATTTTTCAAGAGAGACTCTTCTTGGAAGATTGGAAGCAGCAGAGATGAATTTGAGATTATCAAGAGAACTACCTAGAGTGGAGACAGCATTCAGTGCTCTTAGCATCAGACCTACTTTGTCTAGAAGTACAAGTGTGAATGGAGATTATGCCAACAATAGAAGATCCAAATCTGATGAAGATAAGAAGATTGAAGAAGGTATTTCCTTTCTTGTGAAAAGAGAACTAGATGGTAAGAAAATCTTTAAATGTTGGAAATGTCAAGAATATGGTCATTTTGCATCTAAGTGTCCTAAGAGAGTTAAGAAGTATAGGAACAATTTTAAGCCTAGAAGATCTAAAGAATGTTATTATTAAAATGATGAATAAATTGAAGTAGGAATTGAAAGACATTTGAGTGATAGTGATAATGATAACTTTGATGACATAGGATTTGTAGCAATTAAGGGAGAAAATTCTGAATTTGATATTAAGGAAGAGAAAGCCTTAGTTTCCCAAGTTGAAAAGAAAGTTGATTGGATTATAGATAGTGGTTGTTCACATCATATGACTAGTGATAAAGGAAAGTTCATAAAGTTTAACAATTATGATGGAGGAGTTGTTAGAGTTGGTAACAATGCACCTTGTTTGATTAAAGGTATAGGATCTATTACTCTTGATGGAAAGACTAATACTGATGATGTTTACTTTGTTGATGGATTGAAACATAATCTTTTGAGTGTTGGACAGTTAGTGGATAAAGGATATCAAGTTTGGTTTACTGAGAAAACTTGTGTGATAAAGGATAAAGATGGAAATCTGATTGGAATTGGATCTAGAACCAAAGTTAATGTATTTCAGTTGAACCCCACTAAGATGACATGTTTGATGACTAAAATTGATGACAGTTGGTTATGGCACAAAAGGTTCTGTCATATAAAATTTCATAATATTGTGAAAGTAAGTTCTACACTTGCAGTGAGAGATTTACCTAAGATTATGAAGCCTACTAACATGATTTGCAAAGAATGTGTGATGGCTAAGCAGAAAAGGAGTTCATTTCCTAGAAAGAAGTTCACATCTCTAGAATAGTTGGAGATTGTTCATATAGACTTGAGTGGTCCTACTAGGACTAGATGATTCTATGGAGAAAGGTATTTTATGATTCTTGTTGATGATTTTACAAGAATGATGTGGATTGCATTTTTGAAAGAAAAAACTAAAGCATTTGATAAGTTTAAGGTCATGAAGAATAAAGTTGAGAATGAATCAGGAATGAGGTTTAAATGTTTGAGATCTGATAGAGGTGGAGAATTTACATCTAAAGAGTTTAACACCTTTTGTGAAGTAAATGGTATTAAAAGAAAGTTATCAACCCCTAGAACACCTAAACAAAATGGTATTGTAGAAAGAAGGAACAGATCAGTGATTGAAGTAGGTAGAGCTATGTTGTTTGAAGGTAATTTGGCAAAGACATTTTGGAGAGAAGCAGTGAATACAAAAGTATATTCAATGAACAGAGTACAAATCAGAGCAGAAATAGACAAGACACCTTATGAATTATGGTTTGGACATGCACCCTCAGTTAAGTATTTTAGAATTTTTGGAAGCAAATGTTATATTAAGAGAGATGATGATATAGGAAAGTTTGATCCTAGAAGTGATGAAGGAATTTTTCTTGGATATTCTTTGAAAAGGAAAGCATATAGATGTTACAATAAGAGAACCAAGACTATTGTTGAAAGTGAAAATGTAAAAGTTGATGGGAAGTTTAAAATTTAGGAAAGAGTGCTGGATTATGAATCTGATGAAGGAACTAACCCTCAGCCTAACATTGAAACAATTGAACAATTTTTTGAGACTGACAATGAATTGTTGAATGAAAGTCATGTTGAAGAAAATAGAGAAGAATCTAGAGAAGAATCTATAGTTGAAGAAAGATCAGTGACTATGACACCTAACAGGTATATATCAAGACATCATCCTATTGAACAAGTGATTGAAAGTTTGGACATAGGAGTTATGACTAGAAAGAAGGTACATTTATGTTTGATTTCTCAAATTGAACCTAAGTCTACTAATGAAGCTTGTGAAGATGAACATTGGATTAAAGCTATGAAAGAAGAATTGGATTAGACTGAAAAGAACAAGACACGGGAATTGGTCCCTAGAACTAAAGACAAAAATGTGATTGGAATAGAATGGGTATTCAAGAACAAGATGAATGAATAAGGAGAAGTAATTAAAAACAAAGAAAGATTGGTATGTAAGGGATACTCACAGCAAGAAGGAATTGAATATGAAGAGAATTTTTCCCCCATGGAAAGACTTGAAGCAGTAAGAATATTTTTGGCTTATGCAACATTTAAGAAATTCAAAGTGTATCAGATGGATGTGAAGTCAACATTTCTGAATGGTGAATTAGAAGAAGAAGTCTACATTGAGCATCCTGAAGGTTTTCCTTTGACTCAAGAAGGAGACATGGTATGTAAACTAAAGAAAGCATTGTATAGACTAAAGCAAGCACCTAGAACTTGGTATGCTAGATTAGATAAGTATTTGTTAAAATTGGGATTTACAAAAGGAACAGTTGATAGTAACTTATACACAAAAGAAATTAAGAATGGATTGTTAGTTTTGGTTATTTTTGTTGATGACATTATTTTTGGTGGAGAAGATGAAGCTAGTGACAAATTTGCTAATGAAATGAAGACATAATTTGAAATGAGTATGATTGGAGAAATGAAATACTTTTTGGGATTAAAAATAACACAAAATAAAGATGGTATCTTTGTAAGTCAGACAAAGTACTTGAATGATTTGTTGAAAAGATTTGGTATGGAGAATTGTAAACTAGTTGGACCACCTATGGTTATAGGACATAAACTATCTAGTAAAGATGAGACACCAGTAGTTGAGCATAAGAAATAGAGATCTATGATTGGTGGATTGTAGTGCTTGACACACACTAGACCAAATATACAACATTCAGTTGGAATGGTAGCAAGGTTTCAAGCTAAACCTAGAGAGTCACATTATGCAACAGTAAAGAGGATATTGCGATATCTTAAAGGCACAATGGACTATGGATTGTGGTATGAAACTTCTGATGATTTTACCCTATGTACATATACTGATGCTGATTGGGGAGGTAGCATTGATGATAAGAAAAGCACCAGTGGTGGAGCCTTTTTTCTTGGAGGAAGGTTAGTTTCTTGGTTGAGAAAAAAGTAGAATTATATCTCACAGAGTACAATAGAAGCAGAATATGTAGCAGCAGCAAACAATTGTAATCAGATAATTTGGATGAAGCAGATGTTGATGGACATTGGAATCAAGTTTGATGAGCCTATTGTCATACATTGTGACAATACAAGTATAGTTAATATGTCTAAGAATCCTATTTTAAATTCTAAAACAAGGCATATAGAGATCAAGTATCATGTTGTAAGAGAGAAAGTTGTAGATAAAGAAGTTAGACTGGAGTACATAAGCACAAAGGAGCAGATAATAGATATATTTACTAAGCCTTTGCCTAAGGATACATTTGAGTATATGAGAGGTATGCTTGGGGTTATGCCCTAGCCTACTTTTGAGTAATGATGTAGTTGGTTGCATCCATCCAGTGGAATATGGCCCTATCTATTTTCTAGATTGGATGTTGGTACTTCCTCTATGGGGGAGTATGTGTATCTAAACTGAGTCACTGAGGACTCTAGTGAATATTTTTTCTGAATAGTGTCTTTTGACATTGAGCTATTGTTTGACATAGTGATAGAATTTATGTCATTGATGTCAATGGGGGAGATAATCATGAAAAACATTGAGGAACTACATTTGTTGAAGAGATTGAATAGGATAACGAAACAAGATTTGATTGATGAAGAGCAACAGAGTAGCTGAGCAGCAGTAATTGGATTTTTGGAACATTGGATGTTTTTCATCTATGTTTCCATCAATGCCAATGTGGGAGATTGTTAGGAATGAATTCTGAAGCCTTTGGCTGTCATTCTATAGTAGTGGTTGTTGCATTCATGGCTATGATTGTCATTGATGTCAACACAGTGATATTCTAGAGTTTAGCAGAGAAGCAGGCACAGTTTTGTTTTGCGCACATGTTATATTGAAAATTGAGTTATGCACAGTTGATGGTATGTTCTTTGGTGTGTTATTAGCCTATGGTTAAGATTGAAAAAGGAAATTCATTTATTCATGAAAGTTATAAGCATTTTGGTGGAAGCAGTATTCTGGCAGTATTCCTGAGTAGCGGTTTTTGGTAATTAGAGGATATCTCCTAACCGGGATGGAATCTGATTCTATGTAGTTAAAGGGAAGTTTGAGACTCATTAGTGGTGATGTGGTTCATAGTGAAAACTTTTAGGTCACATGATTGGAAAGTTATTGTATCTAGAAGCCGACAGTTTTTATGTAATTTTGATGTAGCGTGTTGAAATTATTATTTTGTATTTGGATGCCGACTCATTTATAATTATTTGAGTGTGGTATAAAGGAAGGAATTTTTTCCTTTCTATGATGGGATTTTAATAGTTTTGATATGAAATTGTGAAAGTTGTGATGCGAATGTATCCATGAAGTGAAGAAAAGAGCTAATTCAGTGATGAAGGAAGACTTGTGAAATACAAAGATCCGGATTTGTGATCTTGTGTAGTAGAGAGTGTGGTTTTGGCATAGTGTGAAGGATGTAACATATTTCATATTATTCTATTGAATAATCCTAAGATCTATTGGATAGTGAGTTCAGAGATCTTGCCTTGAAGCTATTTGGGTAGTGGGTCCTTCTGTCTTCCATAACTCCTAACAGGGTTAGAATCTTTTAACAAGGATTCAAAATCTCCTAACAAAGATTCATATGTACTGAATGTATTTCATAAGACTCCTATTAGGGTCCATCCTTTCACAAGGAAATTTCATATTAATGCATCATTTTGTGGGCATCATTCCCACTGGGGTTTACTCTTTGATCAAGAGGTTCCCTAGTTAACATATCTTATGTTATTGTGTCATTGTGTATGATTATATTTCTATGGTTGGTTACTACATTGATTATATGGTTTAAAGCTATTGAATTTGATATTGAAGTTGATAAATGGTTTAATTATCAGATAACTAATTCACGACCCCCCCCCCCCTCTTAGTTATCTTGGTGGTCTTTACTTTCTAACAGGATACATCATCTCTTTTTACTTTTTTTGGTTATGACACCACCACGCAGTGGTTTTTGACATCAGAACTCTTATTCTTTTGATTTTATTTTCTTTTTATTTTTGACTAAGGTACTTGATGTCTGGCTCTATCATGCCGATAGTTAGTTCACTGGTGGAAGAGACTACGGGTTCAATGGCATTCAAGTAATAGGTTATCTCATAATCATTTTGAAATGTTAAGAGCTGAGGTTCTTGATAGTGTTGGGACCAATCAATGAGGTTAGGATGAACAAGAGGTAAGTCAATGACTGGTTCAAGTTTTTGAATGTGAATGATATCATCTCTAGTGACTAAAGAGTCAGAGTCCGTCAAGTATCCTTCTAAGATACCAAAATTGGGATTCATCCTAACAAGTGAAGAATCATCCACTAAGGCAACATGTGGGTTCAAATCTTCTAATCCTACATGTGACTCATTGAATACCTCAGGTTGAGAACTATAAGTGTGGATGACATCAACATCCTTGTCAACTATGGAAGGATCTAAGGAGTCCCATTCATACTCATATGAACTTGTATCTAAACTATGACTAGGATGTTTACACCATAAAGGTTTGGGACATCTTGATTTGGAAGATCTAATGTCATCAAGGGTAACACCTTCTCTCTCCATCAAATGAAAATATTCTTGCATTGACATTCTCTAATGTGATCTTATACATCTGGTTCATCTTGTTCTAAGGTTGCAACTATCTCATGAGTGACTGGACTACCTGAATCTCCCCAAAGGATATTAGTGGAAGGAACCCAATCCTCACACATATCTTGCTGATTTTTCAAATTAGGTATGTATTCTAGTTCATCTTCACTATCTGACTCATCAAGAATAGGAGCAGTGTTCTTGTTATGATTTGTAAATCCTAGGCCAACTATCTTCTTAGACTTATGTCCAAAAAGAGAAATATCAAGAGGTTCAGCTCTAGCGTCCAATCTATGACTAAGAGGGCCATGCTCAAGATAGCCCATCTGTTTGACAAAAGTATACCCTCTTCCATAATCCTTAGCAGAGGGAGATAAGTTCTCATTCTACATGTATTTATCTTCTCTATAAATCCAGTCTTTAACAACCACCTCTTCTTTTCATCTTGAATAGGCACTGAGAACTCTACAAATTTGCCAAATAAATTCATAGCTAAAGAGGAAGATCTCATTTCTTGTGAAGGCCTCCCATAAGATTTAGGTGAAACTGGTAGTGCTATGAAGGAGTTGAGTTGATACACCCCCATGCCAAGGTCTACTGACTTAAGATTGTCTTTACATTCAACTAAGGTTGTATTGAAGTCTTTTGCTTCTCTATTGAGTGGAACATGAGCACTCGCTGAAACTAAGTTGACAAATAAAGTGATATCCCCAGGTATACAAATCTCTACTCCATTATAGGGGAACTTAACACACTGATGATAGGTAGATGACACTACTTGCATATCATGAATCCATGGTCTACCAAGTAAGATATTGTATGCAAGGGGACCAACATCAAAAATTTGAAATAAATATCCTTCTCAATAGGGCATTGTCATCTCCACCTTTGCAAGAAAGTGACAAAGGATTCCCCTTGATTTTTCTTTAAGTTGAATAAGTCCAACATAATGAAAGATCTTGAAAGGTTGTATGCAAAGTTTTGGACAAATCTATGGACAAGCTCTTCGAAAGTCTTAACGGGGGGAGTTATGTTGGTGAACCATTCCATCTCCTAACCCTTAAGACTCCTTGGGAACAATCTCATGAGGTACGAATCATCTTGATGGAACTCAAAACTCATAATATATAATTGACACACATGATCATGTGGATCTCCATTCCCATCATACTTTTCATATTGAGGGATCTCAACCTTTCTAGGAAAGTCCTTCATGCTAACACTTTTGTCAAAAGGATTAGGACAAATTGAGTCAAGTGAGAATGAACTCTTGGGTGCCAACATCTTTTCCATCATACTTTTTAGTTGTTTGATTTCTTCTTCCTGAGATGGACCTTTCTTTTTTATCTTCTTGTCCACATCAAAGTTATAGGGGACTTTGGAACCTTTATTGATTAAACTCTCTAAGAACTTGTCTTTTTTTTTCTCCAAGTATCTCTCCACATACTATTGGAAGAGTGGTTCTTGTTGTATCTTCATGAAGTCTTGGGAGTTGAGGTCAAAACTTGAATTACTACCCCCATATTATGAACCATGGTGAGCACATTGTGAAGGTTGTCTTGATTTCTTAGGAGGTGTTCATCTCCTATAATGATCATGTTGTGAAGCCCTCCTTCCTCTAGGACTAGGAGATCATGAAGGTGTTCTTGAATGTCTTCTGCTTTGTGGAGTCTTGGAAGGAGTTGATGGAGGAGAGTTTTTTCTACCACCAACACACATGTTGTTGAATTGGTCATTAAGTTGTTAAGCCAAAAGTCTATCTTGCTCTTATTTTGAGGCTCTCCTTTCTATCTCCAATAAGGCTTGTCTATCTGACTCTAGGAGTCTAAATTTCTCTTCCTTTTTAGGTTGTTCATCTAGGAAGGCTTTCTTTTCATGCTCAATTGTCTTAAGTCTTTCACTCGAGTATCTTGAAGGTAATTTGAGTGGTGAACTTGGTCTTGAATGCCTAAACAAGTCATTGGTGTATGATGCATTCACATGAGTGTCATAGGGTTCATCATCTTGGCTTTCATGTTGTGATTTCTCTTCTTGATAGGCTTGCTTCTTATCTCTTTTAGCCCTTTAGTGTGCATCCAAATATCTAGTTGAGATAAGGGGTGAGATTGGTCAATTTTCATGAGAGGAATTTCCAAAAAGAATGTTATCTCTATGCCTTTCAAATATGTTATCCAGGATTTTATCCATTTCTTCCCTCTCTCATTGAGTCATTGTGTAACTCATATCCATTTTCAAGCTAGAAGACTCTAAGGGTGTACTCAACTCACTAAGATTACTCTTTGAATCAAACCAAACTTTTGAGTTGTTCCTAGGTGATTGATCAAATATGGGTTTATTTCCCTTACATTTTTGGCGAGTTTGAACTAAGGGTAATTGGTTAAAGACTACTTGAGGTCACTTTCCTTGATTTACTTGATATCTTGTTGTAAGTGACATGAAAGAAAGGGCACTAGGTTATAGGATGACCCTAAGAAACCTTGGTACCAAACTAGTATAGAAAAAGAACTCACTTGTCCAAAAAGAGAGATGATAAGATAGAAATTTTGCAAGAGGTGTAAACCAACACTGCCATATAGATGTCCAATGAATGGGTGAATACCCTAACACATATGGATCAAGAGGATGATTTACCCAATTTATATTGATTGAATTTGAATTTTGATGGAAGTGAATGGATAGGAGATTACTAAAACTCTCCATGTGTGTTATCAAAGAATCTAAAGGTTTATCTTCTCAACAAGGACGGTTTCTAGCTCACCTATTCCAAGAAAGGTCACTCATGAAATCAAAGATTAGTAGTTCAAGAGGTCAAAACATAGGAACCCAATGTGAAAAAAGGCTTCTAATGGTGGGGTAACTGACCCGATCTAACCCAGATCGACCGAGGAAGACTAGAAATGACAGGATAGAAAATCAAGCAAGTTGTAAAAAGATGGTTTTTTGACTCGGGAACTCAATTTTTGTTCATTTTAATTAATCAACGAGATGTATTAATAGATTTTTATCATTAATTAGGCACACAAGACAATAATTAGGGAGTTGAAGAAAACAATTTTCGTCAAACAATGAGCAAGGGACAAAGCAACCTTACGCATGAACAAGAATAGTGACATAGTATTCTACTCCCTAAAGATTCTACTTGTGTATGTTCTCGAAATTTTATTCAGTCACGCACATAGTCCTAGCAAAGAAAAAATTGGTTGCACTATGGTTCGCAGTAATGGTCAACTTTGCAACTTTTGCAATTTCAAGAGGGAAAACTCTAATCCAGGCGTACCGGGGTTTTGACACATTTTGAGAATTTAATCAATTGGAGATGCTAAGGAGATCTGACAGCCCAACAAGAAACTACACCCGTAAATATTTCCTCCATAAGGATATTTATATAGCAATTATTTCTAGCATGGAAAAAATGACTATTACCACTTGAGGTTTCATCCACGTGGTTGACCCAATAAAGGGAATGTCCACTATGGTTAAACCTCTCTAATAAGGAAGACTCACAAAAAGGACCACATGGGGACTTAGCTCAAATTTAAGGATTTGAGTTTCTAATGTGCCCAAAGGGGAACAAATCATAATTCTATAGCCTCTTCACCTCACCCAAAAATAGCAAGAAAATTTATTTACACGCTAAAATTGAAATGACCTCACCAAAGTTCATACATCAACAAAAAAGTCTGTTAGAATAACTGAGAGGGGGCTAAATCAGTTATTCATAGTCCCAATCACAAAATGTATATCCAAAAAAAATTTACTAAAACTTTTGTAGCTCGGTAACATAAAATAGTATTATGTTTGTGCTTTTACTAATTACCAGTTAATAACATATAGTGGTTACTGATCAAATCCAATATTTAACATGTAAAGTATGACAACAAAAAATCATCACAGTCAACACATAACACAAGAGATTTAACGTGGAAACCTTGTAAAGGGAAAAACCACCTGGGATCGGAAACCCAAAAATTGTTCACTCTTCTGAAGTGAGGTCGGTGAAGACCCAACCCTATTAAAGGTTACAAACACACTGTGACATGTGACCTTGTTAGAGGATTTTAGACCAACCGTTATCATCCAACAAGCATTCACTATTGGGTTCACAGGATAACAAATGTACACTCTATGAATGACATTACAAGACTTTCTAGTCCACTCTATTAAGAGATTTATTTATTTACAATGGTTAAAATGTAATAGTATGTGATCTGATTAAAATAAAACTTCACTTGTAGATTATCAGATCTATGTTAAGCTCATTCAAATCCCCTTATCAATATATCAATTCTATTTCAATCAATATTCAGTAACTTACTGTTGCTTGGCTATAGCTTTCTGACACTCGGTAATCTCTGTAGTTTGGTTCTCCTTAACTAGTCTGATCAGGAATGCATGAAGCTTTTTCACATGATATCTTTGCAATCTCCTTCTTCTGACATGAGTTTCATAATGAAACCCTAGTCTCTTAAATAGACAAGTAAACCATTTTAATTCCATCCATCAGATTTTTCTGCTTAATCTCCTTTGTTGATTTTGTCACTTAAACCTTCCTTAGCTAATGTGTCAGTAACATGTTTTATTTCAATCCCTTGGATCTTCTTTGAATTATGTTAGCCATTGATCTTCATAACAAACATTATCTCTAACTCTGATCATGAGGTACTTTCCAGCTCATCAACTTCTGTCGGCTAAACTAGTCATTTAGTTATTTTCTCCTGCTCAGTTAACAAAGACCTGTGTCAGTGAACACAAGCTTAGTTTATACTATTCTTGATATACACTACACTATGTTGGTGTATATTGAAATGATTCTTTAGCTGACCACACCGCTTTGTGCATTTTTCTCTATCCTTCATCTTAGATGAATGCAACATAATCAAGTCAATAACATAAGGTCATAGTCTCATTCATAAGTTACCCAATGTATTCCTTATCCTCATCTATCATATCCATCTTCCTCATGTAGATATATCTATTCTTCATCTCTTTTATTCTTCTTTCTATAGATGTTTGGGTATAGTAGCTTACAATATAAGTATTGTCAAAACTAGTTGACATTAATGACAACATATTACTGATTTAATCATCTTACATATCTAATCAGCAACTTAGTGATCTTAAATCACAGATCTTCAAGTCATACAATTTATTCAAATCAGTTGTAGTTCATCAATCTCTCCCTTGGGCATTAATGGCAACACATGCAATATGAAATATGCCATACACATACCAAACATGTATTCTACAACTCTGTCAACAAATTTTGTAACTTGGTACAAGCTCTCCCTAGCTTAATATGTTTAATCACTATGTTACATAAAAGCATTTACAAGTGCAAACTAACTTTTGTAGATATGATCATTTTAGCTTGTAGGGTTTCTTTTGTTCTCAGTAACTAATCTTCAATGCTCTCCCTTTTTATGTATCTCTCTCCCTTTGTCTTTGGCTTCATATTGAGATCTCTCTCCCTTTGAAAACAATGCCAAAGAGAAATAAAAACATACATCTCTATAGTAGCCAAGTAACTCTTTGTTGTCCAGTGCATTCTCTGTATCTCGGTATACTATTATGAAAATTTGTTCTAGTTCTTCATCCTTTCACAAGCTTAGACAAAAGTCCAAAGTCTAAACTCTGTTGTATCAACATGTATGATCTTCTAATAAGATTAGGCTGATGCAACCTCCAAATCACCTTAGTGATCGGTAGATAGGGGATGGACCCCAAGTCTAGTCCTCAAGTATTCATATGTATCTGATGCAAGTAGGGAGCAAGGGGGGCCAAAAAATGGCACACCCTAATGACCCAAGCCTACCCAACACATGTGGAAGCAACAAAAAACAATAGTGAGAGAGAGAATGCAAACATTATCATATATTTCATCAATTGAATCATACATGCCAAGTTGTAAGGCCTTCCTGGTTACTGCCTAATATTACAATAAATTTTAGAAGTCCTCCAACATGCAAGGATCTGTTACAAATCTCCAATCTAATGTCTACTATCTTTTAGGCTAAAAAAAAGACATCTAATCTACAACCAAACATCTACATTTATACAAGAAGCTACCAAACTTAGTCATCCTTCAGATCCATAATCAACAAAAGGAATGGTCAGATCTAGGACCACATGCTTCCCCATAATGGATACCAACATTAAATCCATGATCCAATATAAATGCACAAGTTAGCCACAACAAGAACTAAAGGAAACTGACCCACTGCCCATGAGATAATCGACCACACTTAGTAACCAAAGGAAACTGACCAACTCAGGCAAAGTAGGAAGCAAGAAAGACAGACAAACTCCAAATTCTTTTTGGTGACACATGATTTCCAAGGACCCGAGATGTTCCTGCATCAGACACCTAGGCTTATCTTGAAATGATTCTCCAAATCATTTGGTAGGTCTGGTCCAAGCTACACCCAACTCAGATTATGAAATCCATGAATTGTCTTCCATCAATCTACTCTTCCACTTAACTAAATATTCCATATACTATTTTCCTCTTGTACTCTTACCAACTCTTTCCTCCAAGATCTATTCAACTTCATCATTCTGCTTCTTAGGATATTTTGTCGGTACTGTTACTTCTTCATCAGGTTCATGATATTCGTACAAATCAACAATATTGAAAATAGGTGATATGTCCATGTCATCAGGTAACTCAATTTCATATGCATTTCCACTGTCAAATTTCTTCATAATCTTGCAAGGTCCAAACTTCTTCATTTTCAGCTTCCCATATGTTCCAACAGGAAATCAGCCTTTCTTCAAATGAACCATCACTTCATCACCAACATCAAAATTTTTATCTCTCCTTGATCTATCAGCTTTGTCTTTTTACTTCTGATTACTATCTTCCAGCTTCAACTTCACATCTTCATGCAATGTTTTCATGTACTCATAAGAATTTACTCCTTCAGCACTTTTCTTATTCTCATCAACAATGTCTCTCAAATCAGATATTCCTCTCGGTTGTGTGCCATTCATAATCTCAAATGGTGTCTTTCTTGTACTCCTATTCATTGAATTATTGTATGCAAACTCTGCTTGTGCCAACACATAATCCCAATTACTCGGTGTGTCTCCAACTAAACATCTCAAAATATTTCCTGAACTTATGTTCACAACTTCAGTCTGTCCATCAGTTTGTGGGTGAAATGTAGAACTATATTTCAACTCAATGCCAAATTTCTTCCAAAGTGTTTTCCAAAAGTATCCAACAAACTTACTATCTCGGTCAGAGATAATACTCCTCGGTAATTCATGCAATCTAACAATTTACTTAAAGAAAAGATCTGCTACATGTACTGCATCTGATGTCTTTCTACATGGTATAAAATGTGCCATCTTAGAAAATCTATCCAAAACAACAAATATTGAATCATTACCTCTTACTATCTTCGGTAAGCCAAGAACAAAGTCCATAATAATTTCAATCCAAGGTTTCTCAGGAATAGCAATCGGTGTATACAATCTAGTATTCTAACTTACTCCTTTTGCAACTGGACAAATTCCACAACTTTTCACAAATTTATGAGCATCTTTATACAACTGCAGCCAATTTTACTTCCCCTTAAGCAAATTCCTTGTTTTATCAATACCAAAATGTCTAGCCAAACCACTACTATGTTTCTCCTTTATCAAATTAGATCTCATCACTCCTCTTGGTATACACAACTAAATACCTTTAAACAACATATGTTCCTGAATAAAATATTCATCCCATTTAGTATCTTGTTGATCTTGAATAGGTGATCTGTACTTTCTCCATGGCTTAGAAAAATCATGGTCAAACTCTTTAGAATCTCTCATCTCATCAAAACCAAGAACTTCAATTTTCATCTCGGTCATCAAAGATCTTCTTCTACTCAATGCATCAACAACTCGATTAGTGACTCCACTCTTATGTTTTATCAAAGATGTATAACTCTGCAAATACTCAACCCATTTCATATGTCTCTGATTCAACTTATTTTGACTACCCAAATATTTTAAAGCCTTATGATTAGTATACAACACAAATTCACTCGATATCAAATAATGTCTCCATTTTTTAGTGCTTGAACAATAGCATAGAATTCTTGATCATACACATAATATTTCCTTCTAATATCATTCAAGTTTTCACTAAAGAAACCAACAAGTTTACCTTCTTGACTCAACACAACTCCAATTGCACTTCCACTTGCATCACATTCCACTTGAAATACTTTACTAAAATTAGGTAATGCCAAAATACATAATTCAGCAACCTTCTGCTTCAGAGTCTCAAAACTTTTGTCAGCTCCATGTGTCCACTTGAATTCTCTTTTGTCTCCTCTCATAGTCTCGGTCATAGCATTACAAATTGAACTGAAATTCCTTATAAACTTTTGGTAAAAACTTGCCAAACCATGAAATGATCTTACCTCACTAGCATTCACAAGTGTAGGCCAATTCAAAATAGCTTCAATCTTTTCAGGATCCATCTTCAAACCATCAGCCGAAATAACAAATCCCAAATACACAATCTCTTCTTTCATCAATGAACACTTTTTCAGATTTATCAGCAACTTTTCTTCTTTCAATATCTACAAAACTTGTCTTACATGAAACAAATGTGATTTTTGGGTCTTACTAAATATCATAATGTTATCAACATATACAATCATAAACTTATCCAAGAATTTCTTCAAAACTTCATTCATCAACCTCATAAAAGTACTCAGTGCATTAGTTAAACCAAAAGGCATAACCAACCACTCATACAAACCTTCTTTTGTCTTGAAATCAGTCTTCCATTCATCACCTTCTCTGATTCTAATCTAATGATACCCACTTTTCAAATAAATCTTTGTGAAATACTTTTCTCCAGTCAAACTATCCATTATGTCATCCATTCTCGGTATAGGAAATCTATACTTTACTATTATCTTGTTGATTTCTCTAGAATTAGTACACATTCTCCATTCTCCATTCTTATTTGGTACCAATACAATAGGTATTGCACAAGGACTCAAACTTTCTCTGATCAAACCTTTCTCCAACAACTCTTGAATCTATCAGTTCAATTCTTGATTCTCGATAGGTGTCAACCGATGAGGTACCTTATTCGGTAAACTAGCTCTAGCGATTAGATCCATATAATGATCAATGCTTCTTTTTAGTGGCAAACCATTAGGTACATTATCAAAAATAATATCACTATACTCGGTGAGTAACTTATCAATCTCCTCAGGGACATTATCCTCTATTTTCTTACTCGGCTTGTTAGGGATCACAACAAAACATACATCATTCTTCTTCAAAGAGTTAACAAAATTTCTTCCCTCCATCAAACAAACTTTCAAAAATGTGCAAACATTACTAAAAGGTTCTTCCATCAATGGTAACAAGATTTGTTTCTTTCCATTAGCCACAATAGTATACTTATGCAATCTCCCATCATATATAGCATGTCTATCATACTGCCAAGGTCTACCCAACAAAATATGACAACAATCCATAGGCATGATATCACATAATACCTTATCATAGTATTTTCCAATCTTCAAATTCACATAATATTGTTAACTTACTAGGAGTGTATGCTCATCTTTGATCCATGAAATCTGATAGGGCTTAGGATGCACCAACCTTTCCAACTGCAATTTTGTGACCATCTCTTCAGATGCTAGATTCTCTGAGCTACCACTATCAATGGTTACCTTCCAAACTTTGTCAAAAACTCTACATCTGGTCTTGAACAAAATTTTCCTTACTGGATCTTCCTTCTTGCTTTCATTCCATAGTGCTCTTCTTACCATCAAGTTTTTTTTTCTTAGGTTCATTCGGTGACTCTTCTTGCACCAAAGAATTCCTACTGCTACCAACCTTCTTACTAGCCTATGTACATTCAAAAGACCTATTTCCTTCTTCTCCACAATTATAACATGTTCCTTAGAAACTTCCTCTACCATAACCACCTTGGTAGTTACTGCTTCTACCTATAGAACTTTCACCTTTCCACTTGATCTTGCCTTTGTCCAGATTTGTCTTTCCTAGTTCAAATCTACCATTTTTACCATTAGATCTACCTCTTCCTCTATGGAATCTACCACCTTGTCCTCTTTGTCTTTGCTCATGTCTCTTGTTCAATTTCTCCTTGGCCTTCAAAGAAAATTGATAAGCCTCTTCAATGTTCTCCAACTTGACCATACTAATTTCCTCTTGGATGGAAACTCTCAAACCATTTAGGTATCTGCCAATTCTTTCTACATCATCTTCATCATGTCCAGATCCAATATCCAATCTATAGAATTCCTCAGTATACTCCTTTATTGAGCTATCTTTCTATCTCAAACTTTGCATTCACTGAACTAGGTTAATCTAATAATCACAAGGTAAGAACTTCCCTTTTAATTTGTTCACCATTTTATTCCATACCTTGATTTTTCCTTTCCTCTTCCTATCCAATATCAAATGTTCCCACCATAAGAATGCATGAATTTTCAACTTTGTTCTTGCAATCTTCACCTTCTTATCCTAAGGAATGTTATCATATTCAAAGTACTTTTCCATCTCGGTGATCTATTCCACCAATTCATCAAAATCTAGCTTTCCACCATACTTAGGAGGATTGAAATGTGGTGTTGACTTTAGATTTGTCAAAGCCTTCAAAAATAATTCTTCACCTTGATCCATAATAGGTGGAGGTTCTGCATTCGCCTGTTCTTCTTCAACTTCATCATCACTAACATCTTCAAGATGTCTGCCTCTTCTTTGGGTTGTTTCAACAACTTCTAACCTAGAAGCAATCTACATTAGCATATCTACCAATCCTGGATCTGCATCTCACCTCCCACAAACCATCTTGACAACCTTCTATAATTGCAGGTCAGATCGTAATCTGCTACCCCACAACAATCAATTAGGGCTTCAAGAGGAACCTACAAACCTAGATCCATAGAACTAGATCAAGATATCACCTCACTCTGATACCACCTGATGCAAGGAAAGGAGCAAGAGGGCCCAAACAATGGCACATGCTAATGATCCAAGCCTACCCAACACATGCAGAAGCAGCAAACAGTAACAGTGAGAGAGAGAACACAAAAATTATCATATATTTTCATCAATTGAATCATACATACTAGGCTATAAGGCCTTCCCAATTATGTCCTGATATTACAATGAATCTCAAAAGTCCTCCAACATGTGAGGATCTATTACAAATCTCTAATCTAATGTCTACTATCTTCTATGCCAAAAAACTGACTTCTAATCTATAACCAAATATCTACATTTATACATGAAGCTACTGAACTGAGTCGGCCTTCAGATCCATAATCAATGGAAGGAACGGTCAGAGCTAGGACCACATGCTTCCCAATGATGGATACCAACATTAAATCCATGATCCAATATAAATGCACAAGGTGGCTACAATAGGAACTAAAACTACACCTGTTGGTAAGTAAGATAACTGAGCAGTAGACAAGAAATACCTAGCGCTAGTGCAATAATCGACCACACTCAGTAACCAAAGGAAACTGACTGACTGCTGACCAACTCAGTGAAAGCAAGAATCAATCAATACAGACAAACTCTAAATTGTTTTTGGTGACACAGGAATGCCAAGGACCCAAGATGCTCCTACATCAGTATCCTTCAGTCGAGGCTTTATAAATATTTCAGCAAGTAATCATCATAGTCAACACATAACATAAGAGATTTAATGTGGAAACCCTGTAAAGGGAAAAACCACCTAGGACCGGCAACCCAAAAATAGTTCACTCTTCTAAAGTGAGGTCAGTGAAGACCCAATGCTGTTAAAGGTTACAAACACACTATGAGGTGTGACCTTGTTAAAGAATTTTAGACCAACCATTATTGTCCAATCAACATTCACTATGGGGTTGACAGGATAATAAATGTACACTTTATGAATGACATTACAAGACTTTCTAGTCCACTCTGTTAAGAGATTTATCTATTTACAATGGTTAAAATGTAACACCAGGTGATTTGATTACAATACAGCTTCAATTGCAGATTATCAGATCTATGTTAAGCTCATTCAAATCCTCTGATCAATATATCAATTTTGTTTCAATCAACATTCAATAACTTAGTGTCGCTTGGTAATATCTTTCTGATGCTTGGTAATCTCTACAATTCAGTTCTCCTTAACCAGTTTTATCAGGCATGCATGAAACTTGTTCATGCAATATCTCTGCAGTCTCCTTCCAGCATGAGTTTCATAATGAAACCCTAGTCTCTTAAATAGACAAGTAAACCGTTTTAATTCCATCCATCAAATTTTGCCTCTTAATCTCCTTTGTTAATTTTTTCACTTAAACCTTCCTCAATTGATGTGTCATTAACACATTTTGTTTCAATCCCTTAGATCTTCTTTGAATTATGTTAGCAGTTGATCTTCGTAACAAACATTATCTCCAACTCTCATCACGAGGTACTTTCCATCTCATCAACTTATGTCAGCTAAACTAGTCATTTAGTTTTTTTCTCTTTTTGGGTTAATAAAGCAATATGTCGGTGAACACAAGCTTGGTTTATACTATTCTCGGTATACACTACACTGAGTCAGTGTATACTGAAATGCTTCTTTAATTGACCACACTAATTTGTGCATTTTTCTCTATCATTCATCATAGATGAATGCAACATAATCAAGTCAATAACATAAGGTCATAGACTCATTCATAAGTTACCCAATGTATTCATTATCCTCATCGGTCATATCCATCTTCCTCATGTACATATATCTGTTCTTCATCTCTTTTCTTTTTCTTTCTACAGATGTTTGGGTATAGTAACTTACAAGATAAGTATTGTCAAAACTAGTTGACATCTATGACAACATATTACTGATTTAATCATCTTACATATATAATCAGCAACTCAGTGATCTTAAATCATAGATCTTCAAGTCATACAATTTATTCAAATTAGTTGTAGTTCATCAATATCTACTAATCTCTCTAAGCGATTCCAAGAGAGAACGTACCAATCAAAGTTGAGGAATAAACCAAGTAGGACCATGAGATAATAATAACTTCCTTCCCTACCTACAAGGGGTTCTATTGTCAAGAAGAGCCTCGCATGTAAGACAAGAAAATGAAGCCCACTCTCTCAAGAATGCCACAAATAGTGTTCATAGGGCCTAATTACTATGTGAGACATATATGCAAGAAAGCAAATCTAGATTCATTGTCTCCTTTATAGCAAAATTGAAGTGTGATCTATGAAAGAAATAAACACTCAAGCCAAATACATGAGAGATTCATTTTATTCCCAAAATTTAAATATTATAGAGATGCAACAAAATACCTCAAGTCCAAAGCAATGCGCTTAGTAGATTTTACCTTATTTTTATTTTTGTTGAGCTTTTCGGTGCAAGCAAGCCACAAACTCTCCAACAAGAAAACAAGCAAACAAGATATGCAATGCATATTCAACTTATGAAAACCCTAGGGTTAGATCTAAAAATAAATTGTTAGGAGCAATAATAACTAGTAAATAATCTAAATGACAACTCATATCATCCATTGAACCATGTGAAAAATAAGTGCATACTCATCACAAATTTTATTTTTTTTTGCATTTGACCTAGTCAACAAGATCTAATTTTTTTGATATGATTTCAGCCACAAAAATAGAAATGCAAAATAGAGATCCCTATTAAGAAAATAAAGAGCTTTCAAAAAATTTAAAAAGTTTGGAAAAGTTCATTAATTTGTGCCCTAGAGACCCATTTTACAAAAATAAACTAGTTTTTATAATCGACTATTTGAGCTATGATATTGCATCCAAATTTAAAACACAAAGAATGGACCCCCTATGAAATTTAAATAGAGTTTTGAAAATGTAAAAATTTCTAAAAAATATGTGATTTGCACCAAAAATTAATTTTTTATGAAAAATAAAGAAAAAATTATGAAAAATTCAAAATACATTAGAAAATTTTGCATTTTTTATTGAAGCTTTTCTGATATGTCGTGAACCTACAAATAAAATTTCACACCAAAACTCTAAGCCATTTGGGAGATATAATCAAATCTTTGAAAATCTAGGGTTTTAGTCTCCAAACAAATCTGCACAAGGGGGTTAGCTCCAAAAATAACCAAAACCAACATGTAAAGGTGGGTTTCCCCATGGTGGGCACCAAAAATATGTGCTAAAATGTTGACACACTTCTATGAGTCATTATATCCAAGATTTCTCAAGAATGAGGTCTCAAATGGTGACTCATAGCTCCTTATTCATGGAGTGCAAGGGTTTATAATGGAGGCCCTCAACTTAGACCTAGTTTGTCTCTATGCAAGTACACCATAAAATAAGAGATTCAAAGAGGAAAAGCAAGAATTCTAGTCTCCATGATACATCAAGTATTCATGCAAATGAAAATGAAAGCTATTCTAAATGATAACAATGCATGCAAGAAAACTAATCTCTAAAAGGAAATGCATATGCAAGATTATTCTATGAAAGGAAATATGAATCTAATCTAATATGCAAGTGAAAAATTAATCTAAATGGATTGTCATGGAGGCATGAGAGAAGAAGAAAAGAAAAGAGAAGTTTCAATATTCAAGCTCAAGTGCTCCAAACTCTTCTCCAAAATTGCTCTCAAAACCTGCATAACAATAACATAAAACCTATTAGGAATGAATGTTAAAGTGTTTGGCACCCATTTTGTAGTAGTTGTTGTTGCATTCATGACTATGATTGTCATTGATGTCAACACAGTGTTTTACCAAAGACTTGCAAAGAAGAAGACAATGTTTTGATTAGCGCACGTGGGATATTGTAGTTGGAGCTATGCGATGTTGAGGATATACTCTTTGATATGTTATATGTCTATGGTTAAGAGTGCAGATAGTAATTCTTTTATTGATGAAAGTTATGATCATTTTGGTGGAAGTAGTATTCAGGTAGTGTTCTTGAGTAGCGGTTTTTGGCAATCGGATGATATCTCCTAATCAGGATGGAATCTAGCTTTGCATAGTTAAAGGGAAGTTAAAGACACATTGATAGTGATGTGGATTATAGTGCAAACTTCTAAGTCACATGAGTAAAGATTTAATGTATTTGGAAGCTGACAGTTTTATGTAATTTTGGTGTAGCATGTGGAATATTTTATTTTGTAATTGTGTGCTGACTCATTTGTAATTATTTGAGTGTGGTATAAAAGAAGGAATGTTTTTCCTTAATATAGGGAGAGATTGGTTGATTATGAAGTTTTGAAAGTGAATTATGAAGGAAGACATGCGAAGTACAGAGATCTGAAATTGAGATCTGATGTAGCAGTGAGTGTGGTTTGGCATAGTTAGAGAAAAGGTAACATATTATTCTATTGAATAATGCAAAGATTATTTGGATAGTGAGTTCAATGATCTTACCCTGAAGCTGTTTGGGTAGTGGGTCCTTTTGTCTTCCATAAATCCTAACAGGGTTAGAATCTTTTAACAGGGATTCAAAATCTCCTAATAGGGATTTATATGTACTAAATGTATTTCATAAGACTCCTAACAGAGTCCACCCTTTCACAAGGAATATTCATATTAGTGCATCTTTTGTGGGCATCATTCCCACCGGGGTTTACTCTTTGATCAAGAGGTTCCCTAGTCAACATATCTTGTGTTATTATGTAATTATGTATGAATATCTTTCTATGGTTGGTAATTATATTGCTCACATGGTTTAATGTTGTTGAAGATGATAAAATTTATAGTTATCTAATAAATAATTCACCCCCCCCCCCTCTCAGTTATCTTGGTGGACTTTACTTCTAACAATTGGTATCAGAATAGCAGGTCCTTGAAAGAGAATTTTAATAGCTTAAGGAGATCCATGGCAAATTTTAGGAAAGAAAGCCCTAAGTTTGATGGACTAAATTTTGAGAACTGGATAGAAAATATGAAGACACACCTACTATGTTTAGGACCAGGTTATTGGTTAACTACAAAGAATGATAAGACTATCATTGAAGAAGATGATCTTGAGACATGCTCTAATGATGAGAGAGATCTATTCATGTGTAACATAGTTGCAAGAGAAGCACTTTTGACAGCACTTCCAGAGAATGAATATAGTCAGGAAAAATGTTTGATAAAGTCTCATAAAATTTGGAAAGTTTTGCACCCTACTTTTGAAGGTGATGAACATGCAAAAAAAGTTAGATTACATAATTGGATATGTGCATTTGAAGATATAAGAATTTTGGAAGATGAATCTGTCAGAAGCTATATTGGTAGAATGTCAAAAATTGTTGTAGAGATAAAGTCTTGTGGAGGAACAAAGATAGATAATGAAGTGATATGGAAAATTCTGAGGACATTGACTCCTATATTTAAGTAGACAACATAGATGATTGAACAAGTTATACCTTGTACTATGAACTTTACAATAGAGACTCTTCTTGGAAGATTGGAAGCAACAGAGATGAACCTGAGGTTATCAAGAGACTTACCTAGAATGGAGACAACATTCAGTGCTCTTAGTGTTTTCCCTACATTATCAAGAAGCATCAGTGTGAGTGGAGATTATGCTGGCAGTAGCATATCTAGAAATTAAGAAGATAAGAAGATTGAAGAAGGTATTGCCTTGCTTGTGAAAAGAGAACCAGATGGTAAGAAAAATTTTAAATGTTGGACTTTTCAAGAATATGGTCATTTTGCATCTAAATGTTCTAAGAGAGTAAAGAAGTATAGAAATAATTTCAAGCCTAGAAGATCTAAGGAATGTTACTATGCTAATGATGAAGACCTTGAAGCTAGTATTGAAAGAATTTTAAGTGAAAGTGATACTAAGAATAATGATGAAATAAGATTTGTAGCAATTAAAGAAGAAAATTCTAAAACTAATATTAAGGAAGAAAAAACCTTAGTTTCCCAAGTTGAAAAGAAAGATGATTGGATTGTAGACAGTGGTTGTTCACATCATATGACTGGAGATATGAAAAAGTTCATAAAGTTTAACAATTATGATGGAGGAGTTGTTAGAGTTGGTAACAATGCACCTTGTTTGATTAAAGGTATAGGATCTATTACTCTTGATGGAAAGACTAATACCAATGATGTTTACTTTGTGGATGGATTAAAACATAATATTTTGAGTGTTGGGCAGTTAGTTGATAAGGGATATCAAGTTTGGCTTACTGAGAAAACTTGTGTGATAAAGGATAAAGATGGAAATCTGATTAGAACTAGATCTAGAACCAAAGGTAATGTATTTCAATTGAATCCTACTGAGATGACATGTTTGATTACTAAGATTGATGACAGTTGGTTATGACATAAAAGGTTTTGTCATATAAACTTTGATAATATTGTGAAAGTGAGTACTACACTTGTAGTAAGGGATTTGCCTAAAATTATGAAGCCTACTAACATGATTTGCAAAGAATGTGTGATGGCCAAGTAGAAGAGAAGTTCTTTTTTTAGTAAGAAGTTCACATCGGCAGAGAAGTTGGAGATTGTTCATACAGACTTGAGCGGTCCTACCAGGACTAGAGGATTCTATGGAGAAAGGTATTTTATGATTCTTGTTGATGATTTTACAAGAATGATGTGGATTGCATTTCTGAAAGAAAAATTTGAAGCATTTGATAAGTTTAAGATCATTAAAAACAAAGTTGAGAATGAATTTGGAATGAAGATTAAATGTTTGAGATTTGATAAAGGTGGTGAATTTACTTCTAGAGATTTTAACACTTTTTGTGAAGTGAATGGTATTAAGAGACAATTTTTAGCCCCTAGAACACTTGAACAAAATGGTATTGCAGAAAGAAGAAATGGATCAGTGACTGAAGTAGAAAGAGCTATGTTATTTGAGAATGATTTAGCGAATAGATTTTGGAGAGAAGTAGTGAATAAAGTAGTATATACAATGAACAAAGTACAAATCAGAGCAGACACAAAATGTACACCTTATGAATTATGGTTTGGACATGCACCCTCAGTTAAGTATTTTAGAAATTTTGGAAGCAAATGTTATATAAAGAGAGATGATGATATTGGAAAGTTTGATCCTAGAAGTGATGAAGGTATTTTTCTTGGATATTCTTTGAAGAGAAAAACATATAGATGTTACAATAAGAGAACTAAAACTATTGTTGAGAGCACAAATGTTAAAGTTGATGAAAAGTTCAAAATTCAGGAAAGAATGCTTGATTATGAATTTGATGAAGAAGCTCATCCTAAGCCTAACACTGAAACTACTAAATTATTCTATGAAACTGACAGCAAATTGTTGAATGAAAGTTAAGCTGAAGAAACCAAAGAGGAATCTATAGTTGAAGGAAGATCTAAGACTATGACATCGAACAAGTATTTATCAAGACATCATCCTATTGAAAAAGTTATTGGAAGTTTGGATAGAGGAGTTCTAACTCAGAATAAGGTACATTTATGTTTGATTTCTCAAATTGAACCTAAATCTACTAGTGAAGCTTGTGAAGATGAACATTGGATTAATGCTATGAGAGAAGAACTAGATCAGATAGAAAAGAACAATACATGGGAATTGATCCTTACACCTAAAGACAAGAATGTAATTGGAACTAAATGGGTATTCAAAAACAAGATGAATGAACAAGGGGACATTGTAAGAAACAAAGAAAGATTGGTATGTAAGGGATACTCACAGCAAGAAGGAATTGACTATGAAGAAAATTTTGCACTAGTACAAGAATTGAAGTAGTAAGAATGTTTTTGGTGTATACATCTTTTAAGAAATTCAAAGTGTATTAGATGGATGTGAAGTTAGCATTTCTGAATGGAGAATTGGAAGAAGAAGTCTACATTGAGCAGCCTGAAGGTTTTCCTTTGACTTAAGAAGGAGACATGGTATGTAAACTGAAGAAAGTATTATATGGACTAAAGAAAGCACCTAGAACTTGGTATGCAAGACTAGATAAGTATTTGTTAAAGTTGGGATTTTCTAAAGGAACAATTGATAGCAATCTATACACAAAAAAAATTGAAAATGGTTTGTTGATTATAGTTATTTTTGTTGATGACATTATTTTTGGAGGAGAAAATGAGGCTAGTGACAAATTTTCTAATGAAATGAAGATTGAATTTGAAATTAGTATGATTGGTGAGATGAAATACTTTTTGGGATTATAGATAACACAAAACAATGATAGTATCTTTGTAAGTTAGACAAAGTACTTGAATGATTTGCTGAAAAGATTTGGAATGGAGGACTATAAACCAGTTGGAACACCTATGATAACTAGACATAAGTTATCTAGCACAGATGGAACACCGACAGTTGAGAAGAAGAAATACAAATACATGATTGGAGGATTGTAGTATTTGACACACACAAGACCAGATATAGCATATTTAGTTGGAATTGTAGCAAGATTTCAAGCTAAACCTAGAGAATCACATTATGCAGCAGTAAAGAGGATACTTAGATATTTAAGAGGCACAATGGACTATGGATTGTGGTATGAAAAATATGATGATTTCACCCTATGTGCATATACAGATGTTGATTAGGGAGGCAGTGTTGATGATAAGAAAAGCACCAGTGGAGGAGAATTTTTCCTTGGAGGAAGATTAGTTTCTTGGCTAAGCAAAAAGAAGAATTTTATTTCACAGAACACAATAGAAGTAGAGTATGTAGCAGTAGAAAAAAATTGTAACCAGATAATTTGGATGAAGCAAATGCTGAAAGATATTGGAATTAAATTTGTTGAACCTGTTGTTATACATTGTGACAACACCAATACAGTCAGTATGTCTAAGAATCTTATACTACACTCTAAGACAAAACATATAAAGATCAAGTATCATGTTGTAAGAGAGAAAGTTGCTGAGAAAGAAGTCAAACTAAAGTACATAAGCACAAAGGAACATATAGTAGACATATTTACAAAGCCTTTGCCTAAGGATACATTAGAGTATCTAAGAGGTATTCTTGGGGTTATGCCCTAGCCTACTTTTGAGTAATGATGTAGTTGGTTGCATCCATCTAGTAATATATGAGCCCTATTTTTCTTTTGGACTGGCTGTTGGTGCTTCCTCTATGGGGGAGTATGTGTATCTGAGCTGAGTCATGAGGACTCTAGTAAATGCATTTTTCTTCTAATAGTGTGTTTTGACATTGAGTTTTTGTTGACATAGTGATGAAATTTCTATCATTGATGTCAATGGGGGAGAAGTATGCATGAAAAAAAAAATGAGAAAAACAATATGAGAGAACTGAACAGGATAACGAAGCAAGATTTGATTGATGAAGAGGATTTGAAGAAGCAGTGTTGCAGTATTGTATTTTTGGAACATTGGATTTTTTTCATCTACGTTGCCATCAATACCAATGGGGGAGATTGTTAGGAATGAATGCTAAAGTGTTTGGCACCCATTCTATAGCAGTTGTTGTTGCATTCATGACTATGATTGTCATCGATGTCAACACAGTGTTTTACCGAAGACTTGTAGAGAAGCAGATAGTGTTTTGATTAGCACACATGGGATATCATAGTTGGAGCTATGTGACATTGAGGATATACTCTTTGATATGTTATATGTATATGGTTAAGAGTGCAGAAATTAATTCTTTTATTCATGAAAGTTATGATCATTTTGGTGGAAGCAGTATTCAAGCAGTGTTTCTGAGTGGCAGTTTTTGGCAATTGGATGATATCTCCTAATCGGGATGGAATCTGGCTTTGCACAGTTAAAGGGAAGTTAGAGACACATTGATAGTGATGTTGATGATAGAGAAAACTTTGAACTCACATGAGTGAAGATTTATTGTATTTGGAAGCCGACAGTTTTATGTAATTTTGGTGTAGTGTGTGGAATATTTTATTTTTTAATTGTGTGCCGACTCATTCGTAATTATTTGAGTGTGGTATAAAGGAAGGAATTTTTTTTCTTGATATAGAGAGAGATTGGTTGGTTATGAAGTTGTGAAATTGAATTGTGAAGGAAGACATGCAAAGTACAAAGATCTGAAATTGAGATCTGATGTAGCAGTGAGTGCGGTTTGGAACAGTTAGAGAAAAGGTAACATATTATTATGTTGAATAATGAAAAGATTGTTTGGATAGTGAGTTTAGTGATCTTACCCTAAAGCTATTTGGGTAGTGGGTCCTTTTGTCTTCCATAACTCCTAACAGGGTTAGAATCTTTTAACAGGGATTCGAAATCTCCTAACAAGGATTTATATGTACTGAATGTATTAGATAAGACTCCTAACAAAGTCTATCCTTTCACAAGGAATATTCATATTAGTGCATCTTTTTTGGGCATCATTTGCCACCAGGGTTTACTCTTTGATCAAGAGGCTCCCTAGTCAACATATCTTATATTATTTTGTAATTGTGTATGAATATCTTTCTATGGTTGGTAATTATATTGCTTACATGGTTTAATGTTGTTGAAGATGATAAAAGTTATAATTATCTAATAATTGATGCACCCCCCCCTCTTAGTTATCTTGGTGGACTTTAATTTCTAACAAAACCTTTGATCTTCAAAATCTCCATGCATAAAAATGAGGAGAGGGCTCCTTATAAAGGATTTAGAAATGAATGGATGGTCAAGATTAAGAGACAAAAAGAAATGAGAAATGGTGGAGATTAAATCTTGGTTGATCCATGTGCTCAAGATTCTCAAGAGGTAAAATCAATGGACATGGTTAAGAGGTAAAAAGATGTGTGGAAGAGATTAAGAGGCAAAAGGAGATTCCACTCATCTTGGAAAGTGTGCATTCAATGTGTAGACAAAAAGTCCTTTTCTTTTTATTTTTTATTTTATTATTTATTTATTATTTTTAGCAAATTGGTTTCCATTATCTAATTAAAAGATTTTTTTATTTATTTAAAAGAGATTTGTTCTTTTAATTAAATGTACCTTAGGATAAAGTGATTTTATGGATCATGAAGAAGAAAATACATGCACAATGAGAATACACTTGATATTTACAAGAACTTGATCTTCTATATCATCCTTGGTGTAGGAGCACCTAGGCTAGCTTCTATTGTTTATAAGTTTTTGGCTTGTACTTGGCTCTAGCCAAGTCAAGAGGTTAGATTTGTTTTTTTGAAGACCTTAGAAGGTCATTTTCAATGTTGGTTAGGTGAATTAGTCACTAGGACTAAGGTCACTAATTAACCTTTGTTTGTTGTTATTTCAATTTCCTAGTGTTAGGAGTTTAGCTTAAGTTGGAGTCTTAAATGTGTTCTAAACACATAATGGTTATTGTAAAGATGCCATAAGGTCAAAAATGGCCTTGGATCCACAAAAAATAGGTGTTTATGAGTCCTATAATATAGGATTGAGGCACATGACAAAGTTTCCAAGTGTTGAGAAGAAGTTGTCTTCAATTTTGCAATTATTGCAAAAGAGTGCATGCCATTCAGGTATCTTTGGATTCCCTAAGTTATAGGATGGTTATGTTGCAAAAAAAAATCCATAAATGGAAGGAAATGGAAACTAATGATACCAAATACTTGAACACAAAGTATTATGGAAGCATTTTAATAGTTTAGAGAAAGTTAAGAGAGCTCTAGAAGCATATTTAGCAGATTTTTACTGGTGTTTGTGTTGATAGTCATACTTAATGGACTGAAAGACTAAATATAATACTGGATTGGTATTCTATAGGTTGTATATAAAATTTTTCATTTGAATATCAGGTCATTTTGAGTTCATCTAAGTACTGGTTTTGGGCATTTTAGTTCAGACAGTCTATTTTCAGCTTGTTTTGAGTAGTTTAAAGAGTCATGTCTCCTCCATGAAATCTAACCATAGATAATCATTCATGATAGATGGAAATGGAATATGAGTCATTTTTGTACATATTTTTAGGATTTATGATTCATGAAAGCATGAAGAACTATATATTATGCTAGGCCCTAGGCGAGTTTGTGCAGCCCGGTTAGAGATCTAGAGGTGAAAAGAGGGAAGAAACATTGCATGGTTGTACGGATCTGTACTTCTCCAGGAATTTTTCTTGAAGGTAAACATAATATATATCCATTATAAGAATATAAGAGTCATACCAATTTTTTATGATATGGTTTGAGCAAGTTTTCTATCAAAACCATAGTTCAGTCCTAGAAATTAGGCATTTTAGGCCTCTTGTCCTAGTTTATAGGAACCCACTGTACAGTCACTTTCAGACCAAGAACCCTTAATGAAAGTTTTAAAAATTCCAAAAGGGTATCCAAATAAATTTTTATTTTTCTGATTTGTTTGGAAAAAAATTACTAAAAGGGGGAAAATGAACTGGTGAAGGCTACAAGGGAAAAGGCCTATTTTAAGTTCTCTACATGATGAATTGATGAAGCTGATTGGAAGATGACTCAAGATCCTTAAAAAATGGTTCAAATGTGAAATATTATGATTTTTTACATGATGGAGAACCTCCTTGCAATGTTGGAGCATGTTTATGGAGGTTTGGCACTTAGAGCCTTCTAAGTGAGTGTGGAGAAGTGAATCAAAACTAAGGTGTTGATCATTCAAGATTATGATTTCAAAGATTGACTCTTATAGAAGAGTTTGAATAGGTCTTAGTTAATGATCTAAGCCTATTGGAAGATCCTATAGAGAAATAGGATACTAGGAGGCAAGTGAAGTCTCTTGGAGGGTGTGAAAACAAGCCTTGGAGCTTATCATACACCATATTGGTATCAGAGCTTGGTTGATCAAGCTTGTGGTTAATGCATCAATCTCTTGAATCAGTAGGAGAGAATAAACCAACTAGAGCCATGGTGACTAATTCTGAACTAGAAAAGAAGGTTGAGGAACAAGAGGAGGATAATAAATTGTTAAGGCAAAGACTAGCTCAAATGGAGCAGCTCTTGGGTGAAGTCCAAGACAAAGCAGATAAGGTCAAAGACAAGATTGACCAAAAGGAAGAAGCTAAAGCAAGGGAGAAGGAATTAGAGTTGGAAGAAGAAGCACCAACACCTGACCCTATTCTTCTTGAAGAGCCATTCTTAAAGGCATTAAAAGCATTGAGTGGTAAAGCTTTGGAAGGTGTTCCACTCTTTAGTGGACAAATGGATACAGATTCAATCATGGATTGGATTGATAGGATAGAGAACCATTTTGAATGTGATGGTATCTTTGAAGCACAAAAGGAAATGGTGGCCAAGTCTAGACTAAGAGGTTCAGCTCTTACTTGGTGGAAGTTTGTGCAAACCGAGAGGGAAAAGGATGGAAAAAGTCCTATTGTGACATGGAAGGGAATGGTATCCAAAGTGAAGGAAACCTACCTTCCTAATGATTATGAAGTTCAACTTCATAGGAGGAGACACAATCTAAGGCAAAAGGAACTAGATGTCCAAGCCTACACTGAGGAATTTCAAAAAATATGTTTGAGATCCAAGGTAGTTGAAGATGAGAGTATCAAGCTAGCAATGTATTTGAATGGCCTCAAATGGTCTATTCAAGAGGAGATGAGTGTAGTGAAATTCAAATCCATTAGGAAATGCTATCAAATGGCCTTGAAGATAGAGGAGAAGAGCAAGAGAAAGCAAGAAAGCTCCAAAGGTAAAGGCAAAGGAAAAGATACCAAAGGTCAAAGAGGTGGCTATGGTGGAAGAAGTTCTGATTTAAGAGCTCAAGATGAGCTAAAATTGTGTGAGCAGCAAGAAGGAAGCTCAAGTAGAGGTGGTAGAGGAAGACATTCTAACTCTAGCTTTAGAGGAAGAAGTGGTGGTTCATCACAAGGAGGAAGAGGTAATTATTTTTCCAATATGAAGTGCTACCATTGCAATCAAATGGGGCACCTTGCCTATAGATTCCCTGAGAAAGGTGGTTCATCACAAGGAGGTGATAAGAGAGATAACCTTATTCATGAAGACACAAATGCAGCAGACAAGCATTCTAAGATTCCATTAAATTCAGAGGAGGGAGAGAACCTCAGGATGAGGAGGACTCTAATCAAGGAACCAGTGAAGGAGGAGCGAAGCCAAAGGAGGTCTTTGTTTAGAATCAAATGAAAGATAATGAGGAAATTATGTAGGATCATCATTGATACAGGCTCTATTGATAATATAGTGTCAAAGGAAGTAGTCATCAAATTGAAGTTGACAAGAATATTCCATACCAATCCTTACAAGGTCACTCGGCTTAACAAAGGACAACATGTGTTAGTGAATGAGCAAGAAGGGGTGGAGTTCTCCATTGGAAGGTACAAAGACAAAGTTTTATGTGATGTGTTGCCTATGGATGCATGTCATTTTCTCCTAGGTAGACCTTGGAAATTTGACTGCCAAGCCATACATGATGGAGGAAAGAATTCCTATTCTTTCAAGAAGGATAATACAACCTTCAAAATTCAGTCATTGTTGGAGGATGTTGAAGTAAAGACAACAGGTCCAAATTTTCTTATGATAGGTGAAAAAGAGTTCCTACAAACCATGGAAGAGAGTGAAGGCATAGGGTATGCATTGGTGTTGAAACCAAGAGAAGGAGGTGAAGACAAGGTGACTAAGAAGATTGAATTACCAAAGGAGATTCAAGGTATGTTGCAAACTTACCAAGGCATTGTAAGTGATGGTCAACCTTTAGCCTCACCCACTCAAAGAGCCATAAGTCATAGGATAGACCTTATCCCAAGAGCTACCCTACCCAACAAAGAAGCCTATAAGATGACCCCTCAACAAAATGAGGAAATAGCAAGGCAAATACAAGAGCTCTTAGACCAAGGCCTAATTAGAAAGAGTATTAGTCCATGTGTTGTACCCACCCTACTTGCACCTAAGAAGGGAGGAACTTGGAGTTTATGTATTGACTCAAGGGCTATCAATAGGATAACCATAAGATATAGGTTGCCTCTCCCTAAGATTGAAGACTTAATGGACTATTTAGGTGAAGCAAGGTACTATAGCAAGATAGAATCGAAGAGTGGCTATCACAAAATTAGAATCCATGAAGGAGATGAGTAGTAGACAGCCTTCAAAACCAATAAAGAGTTGGATGAATGGCTTGTCATGCCATTTGGATTGTCAAATGCCCTCTCTACATTCATGAGGCTCATGAATGAAGTACTCAAGGACTACATAGGCAAGTTTGTAGTTGTATATCTAGATGATATATTGATTTTTAGCAAGACAAAGAGTTAGCATTTGGAGCACCTTAACATTGTCTTCAAAAAGCTGCATGAAGAGAGGTTGATGATCAATTTGGAGAAGTGTGAGTTCATCAAATCAGAATTGGTGTATCTTGGGTTTGTTTAATCTCATGGAAATTTGAAAATGGATAAGAGCAAGGTAGAGGCTATCATGAATTGGCCTAATCCAAGGTCAAAAATTGAGGTAAGGAGTTTTCATGGTCTTGCACAATACTATAGGAAGTTTATAAGACAATTTAGTGCAATTTGTGCTCCTATGTTAGACACTATCAAAGGAGGAATGAAAACTAAGTTTGTGTGGAATTAAAATGCTAATAAGAGCTTTGATTTGTTGAAGGAGAGGATAGCTACACAACCTATTTTGGTGCTGCCAAGCTTTGAGAAGCTATTCACCATTGAATGTGATGCTAGCAATGTAGCAATTGGGGCTATTCTAAGCCAAGAGGGAAGACTGATGGCTTTCCATTCTCAAAAGTTAAGTGAGGCTAAGAGGAAGTACTCCTCATATGAGTTAGAGATGTATGCATTGGTCCAAGCTCTAAGAAAATGGAGGCACTACTTGCTTCCCAAGGAGTTCATTGTGTATTCAGATAATCAAGCACTTAGCTTCCTGAATTCACAAGAGAAGTTGAGTTACAAGCACATTAAGTGGGTTGAGTACCTACAAGCCTACACCTTCAATATCAAGCACAAGAAGGGTGTACTAAACACGGTGGCTGATGAATTGTCAAGAAGAGCCCTCACACTACAAGAAATTTAGTTGAAAAGCATGGGGATAGATCATTTCAAGGATCTATATGCAGATGATGAAGACTTTGCTGACATCTACAAGGTATGTGCTGAATACAAGAATCATTTTCATAGTAAATATGTTGATTATACTTTTAAAAGTGATCTCTTGTTCAAAGGGAATCAATTGTGTGTTCCTAGAGGCTCCATTAGAGAGAATTTGATTCAAGAAAACCATAATGGTGCTTTGAGTGGTCACTTTGGGATCACTAAGACTCAAGACCTTGTTTCAAGGTTTTACTTTTGTCCTATAATGAATCTTGATGTTAGGAGGTATGTGGAGAGTTGTGTAGTATGTCAAAAGGCCAAGGGAACTGTTACAAATGCTGGTCTTTATCAGCCACTACCTATTCCTACTAGGCCATGGGAATTCTTAAGCATAGATTTTGTAGTTGGGCTACCCAAGAGAAGACAAGGAATGGATAGTGTTTATGTTGTTGTTGATAGGTTTAGTAAGATGGGTCACTTTGTGCCATGCAAGACTACAAATGATGCAAGTCAAATAGCATCTCTATTCTTCAAAGAGATAGTAAGAATACATGGACTACCTATCAGCATTGTATCAAACAAAGACACAAAATTTATGAGTCATTTTTGGAAGACTCTTTGGAAAAGATTGGGCACTAACTTATCTTTTGGGTCAGCCTACCATCCCCAAACCGATGGTCAAACTAAGGTTGTTAATAGGAGTCTTGGAAATCTTCTAAGATAACTAACTAAGGAGTATGGTCAGCAATGGGATCAGTTGATTGGGCAAGCTGAATATGCCTAAAATGACACCATAAATAGATCCACAAGGAAGAGTCCATTTGAAATACTATATGGCCTACATCCTAGAGGTGTCTATGAATTGAGAGATTTGAAGGATGGAGTGAAAGGAAGTGGATATGCTGATGAATTTTCATATGATATGCAAGAGATTCATGAAATAGTGAGGAAGACATTAACAGATAACACCATAAAACATAAAGCCAAAGTGGATGAAAGTAGAAGGACAATTGAGTTTAATGTTGGTGACTTGGTTATGGTGCATCTCAACAAGTCAAGACTACAAAAAGGAGTCCCCCACAAGCTACAAATGAGAAGGATAGGACCCTGTCCTATATTGGCTAAGTATGGTGACAATGCATTCAAGGTTGAACTGCTGGAAGATAGTGGACTATCACCCATTTTCAATATTGCTGACTTAGTCCATTATAGAAGACCAAAAAAAGACATGGATCAAACTCTTCATGAAGTGATTAGATATGTCGAGGATCTCCAATTACCTACTGCTATAGTCATAGGCCCAGACAACATACTAGATACAAGAGTCTATAAAAAGACAAGGACTAAAGAGTACAAGGAGCATCTCATTAAAAGGCATGGATAGAATGATGTTGATGATGTTTGGATAAAATAATCAGAGTTCAAAAATATGGGAGTTGATCCTACCATCATCAATCCAAGGGTGGATTGATCTTCTTATTTTGGGGAGGATCGTGCAGGAGCACCTAGGGTAGCCTCTATTGTTTATAAGTTTTTGGCATGTACTTGACTCTAGCCAAGTCAAGAGGTTATATTTTTTTTTTTGAAGGATTTAGAAGGTCATTTTAAATTTTGGTTAGGTGAATTATTCACTAGGACTAAGGTCACTAATTAACCTTTATTTGTTGTTATTTCAATTTCCTAGTGTTAGGAGCTTAGCTTAAGTTGGAGTCTTAAATGTGTTCTAAACACATAATGGTTTTTTTAAAGATGCCATAAGGTCATATATGGCCTTTTATCCATGAAAAAAATGTGGTTATGAGTCCTATAATATAGGATTGAGGCACATGAAAAAGTTGCCAAGTGTTGAGAAGAAGTTGTCTTCAATTTTGCAATTATTGCAAAAGAGTGCATGCCATTTGGGTATCTTTGGATTCCCTAAGTTATAGGATGGTTATGATATAGAAAATAGGCCCTAAAAGGAAGGAAATTACATCTAATGATACCCAAGACTCAAACACAAAGTATTATGTAAGGATTGTAATAGTTTAGAGAAAGTTAAGAGAGCTCTGCAAGCATTTTTAGCAGATTTTTATTGGTGTTTGTGTTCATAGTCATAATTAATGGACTGAAAGACTAAATATAATGATAGATTAGTGTTCTATAGGTTTTCTATAAATTTTTTCATTTGAATAGTAGGTCATTTTGAGTTCATCTACATACTGGTTTTGGGCGTTTTCATTCAGGCAGTCTATTTTCAGCTTGTTTTGAGTAGTTTAAAGAGTCATGGCTCCTCCACGAAATCTAACCATGGATAATCATTCATGATTAATGGAAATGGAAGAGGAGTAATTTTTTTAAATATTTTTATGAGTTAGGAGTCAAGAAAGCATGATGAACTACATATTATGCTAGGTCCTAGGTGAGTTTGTGAAGCCTGGTTAGAGGTCTAGAGGTGAAAAGAGTGAAGAAACATTGCATGGTTTTACGTATCTGTACTGCTCCAGGAATTTTTCATAAAGGTAAAAATCATATATATCCATTATAAGAATATAAGAGTCATAACAGTCATTTAGGATTTGGTTTGAGCAAGTTTTCTATCAAAACCACAGTTCAGTCCTAGAAATTAGGCCTATTAGGCCTCTTGTCCTTGTTTATAGGAACCCACTGTACGGTGACTTTTCGACCGAGAAACCTTAATGAAAGTTTTAAAAATTCCAAAAGGGTATCCAAATAAAGTTTTATTTTTTTGAGGTTTTTCGTAAAATGTTACTAAAAAGGGGAAAAATCAACTGGTGTAGGCTACAAGGAAATAGGACTATTTTAAGGTCTCTACATGATGAATTGATGAAACTAATTGGAAGATGAGTCAAGATCCTTCCAAAATGGTTCAAATGGGAAATATTATGATTTTTTACATGATGGAGAACCTCCCTACAATTTTGGAGCATGTTTATGGAATTTTGGCTCTTAGAGCCTTCCAAGTGAGTGTGGAGAAGTGAATTAAAACTAAGGTGTTGATCATTCAAGGTTATGTTTTCAGAGATTGAATCTTATAGAAGAGTTTGAATAGGTCTTAGTTAATGATCTAATCCTATTGGAAGATCCTATAGAGGAATAAGATACTAGGAGGCAAGTGAAGTCTCTTGGAGGGTGTGAAAACAAGCCTTGGAGCTTATCATACACCAATCCTCTTGCAATCTTGCATCTTCACTTCACTATCACTTGCTTTCTTCTCATGACTTGTTGAAATGAATGCAAAAGAGACTGCTTATATAGAGATTTCAAGGTGAGGCTCCTCATGCAATGTAAGGGCCCATAATTTAAATTTCATCTTAAATTATGGTCCAATAAAAATAACCAACTAAGGAGGGAAAATAATGAAATGAATTTCAAATTAAAACCCTTCCGCATTCAAATCTGAAGGCTTGACATTGATTTCAAGGTCCTTCAAGACCAAAATTTGAAAAGGGGGATCAAATCCTAACAAAGATCAAGGATGACCTCAACTTTGACCTAGGTCAAAGTTGACCTCAACCTTGACCTAGGTCAAAGTTGATCTCAACCTTGACCTAGGGGTCTAGATCTAGTCAGTGTAGAGAACAGGAGGTCTCATAGATGCCCAGAGACTTAGAAATGATGACAAAATAGGTCAAAGTACCAGAAAAGGACACATAGGCCTATGATGAACATGATGAAGGGTAGGACGACCTATACCTAGATCCTACCTAGAGAATAGAGCCATAGAGAAGGGATATCAAGGAGGATCCTTGGTATCCTAACCCTAATTCCACATAGAATGAAGAGTTTAAGTGCAAATTCATCCTAAATGCAAGTCTATCATGATAAATGCACTAAAAGAAGGTGCTAAACCTATGAAGATGGAAGTGCTTCCATTTTAAGATAGTACAAATATTTCTTGTCCAATCTGCATCAGTAAAGATAATTAATGAAAAATCACCTTTATGTTCATACCAAAGACAATAATCTTTAGTTCCCTTAAGATATTTGAATATCCACTTCATAATAATTAGATTTCATTCCTTTTGATCAGAAGAAAATATTTACACCAATCCAACTGCCTATGCAATGTCTAGTCTACTATGCATGACATATTGTATCTTACCATTCATGGATCAATAAAGAGTCTCAACCACTTCCTTAGTACCATCTTCTTTTGACAATTTTCAACTAGTTACCATATGGGTACCAACTAGTTTTGAGACTTCCAACCCAAATGTTTTCAATATCTCTTCCACATACTTGGACTGACTAATGTATATACATTTTTTCAACTGGTGAATCTAAAATCCAATAAGGAACTTGATCTCACCTATCAAAGACATCTTGAATTATTTTCTCATCTCATCAGTATTTGATCTACTCATTTCTTCATTGCCTTTAAATATGATATCATCAACAAATATTTTTACAATTAGTAACCTATAATATTTTTCAATCTTTAGATATATATTATTGTTGTCACTTGTCCTTGTAAAACCAATTTTAATAAGATAAGAGTGAAACCTCTCATACCATTGTCTAGGTGCTTGCTTCAATCCATATAAATGTTTTTGTAATTTTTATACCATGTTCTTACCTTCTTCATTATAAAATCTTTCTGGTTGTTCAATGTAGACTTCTTCCAATACACCATTGAGAAAAGTTGATTTTACATACATAAGCAAGCAATATCCTCACACATTCAAGTCTGGCCATAGGTGAAAAAGTTTCACCATAGTCTAGTCCTTCCTCCTATTCATAACCTTTACACATCACTATTACTTTATTTTTTATTACTTTACCTTTCTCATTCATCTTATTCCTAAAAATCTACTTGGTGTTGATTACATTTTTAATACACGGGTCTAGGTACTAATGTCTAGGTTTTTTTCTTCTCAATCTATTCTAATTATTCTTCAATAGACTTAAACCAATCATCATATTTTAATGGATCTTTTACATTTTTAGGCTCAACTTCAGATAATAAACATGTACTTTCTCTTATTTTTCTTCTTCTCAAAAACACCAACATTTCTATCACCAATAATTTGATTAGGTGAATGACTCAGTTTATTATACCTTGTCAATATCAGGTCTAATACTGGAGTACCTTCAACTGATTATATTGATTCTTGTTCACTAAATTGTCTTTCCATCGATTCATCCATAGTTTCCTATTCCACCGTTTGTACATATATAAACCCATGATAATCATCTAATTCTCTTTCAGTGGATTCATCATTTTGTTTGGAGAATTCATCTATTCTCACATTAGCATTTTCAACTATCTTGTTTGTTCTCTTTTTTAAGAACTTATAAGATTTTCTCTTTGTGGAATATCCTAAGACTATTCCCTCATCACCTCTTGGATCAAACTTTGCCAATTTTTCATCTCTTTTTATGTAACATCTAACTCCAAAATTTTTAAAATAAATCACACTAGGAGATTGACCATGGCACAACTATTAAGAAGTTTTGTTTGTTCCTTTCTTCAATTTAATTCTATTCAATGTATAGATAGTAGTACTTACTACTCTCCAAAATGTTTGTGCAACACCTTTTTGAATCATCAATGTCCTAGCACAATCAATGTTAGATCTATTTCTTGTTTTGGAAATTTCCATTCTACTGAGGTATCGTAGGAGCTGACATCTACCTTTTGATTCCCTATTATTCACAATATTAAATTAACTCATGTGAAGTAAACTCACCTCCTCTATCTAATCTAAGATATTTTAGGGTTTTATCAGTTTCCTTTTCCACTCTTTCTTTGTACATCTTGAACATATGAAAAACTTCCAATTTTTCCTTAAGAAAAACCACCCACATCACTCTTGAATATTCATCAACAAGAAACATAAAATACATATCACCATAGTAACTTCATGTTCTCATTGGACCACATAGATCGGTATGAACCAAATATAAGATACAATAATAAGAGTAATTTTTTCTGATAAAACTTGAACTAGTTAACTTCCTAAGCTAACATTATATGCACATCACATTGTCTGGATTCACTATGTTAGGAAAAACTTTTACTATCTTCATCTTACTAACTTTGATGAAGTTATAAAAATTAACATGAGTACAAAACCTTTTATTCCATAACCAATAATTTTCTACCTTAGCAATCATACAAATTTTAACAGTAGAACTCAGATGGAACAAGTTACCTCTTGTTTTTTCACTAGTAGCAATTAAATCTCCTAATTTCCTAATGATCCTACACATACCTTCATTGAATTCAAATTGATATCCTTTATTTTTTAAATGAGAAACACTTAAAATTTTATATCTTAAACCATCAACCCAATAAATATTATCACAATTTATCTTATCATTTAAAGCAATGGAACCTTTACCTTTCACCATATCTAGAGCATCATTACCAAATCTCACTGAACCACCATCACATTCCTCCATCTTAATAATTTTTTTCTATTACCAATCATGTGATGAGTATATCCACTATCAATAATCCAATCACTTTTGTGATTCAAGTTAGATACTAATTCTTTTTCACTTTCTTCCAAGGGCTATTTTCACTATAAAAAATACAATTTTCTCTTCATCTCTACCATCCAGTTGCTCATTAGTGACACCTTATTTAGCAAGGTAACATGCTTTCTGATTCTTATCCTTGAATCTCCTTGGTTTCTCCATCATGTCATTGTCAAAACATCTAGAGGCTATGTGTCTAATCTTATTACATGCAAAACATATTGAAGGTAGCTTACCTTTGTATTTACCTTTAATTCTTCCTGCTCTCTTTCTTAAGACATGATAGATTCATAATCATTAGAGTAAAAATGTGAAGGGTTCTTAGATATTTCATTTCCTTTCTTAGATGGTGTAATAGTCAATGATGACTTGAAAGAAGCTTCCAATTTAGGAATACTATTTTCATAATTTCTTAATTCAAACGTAGTCAAATTTACTATTAAAACATCAAGGGTAACAACAATAGTTCCTAGATATTTGATCTCCTGAATAGCTAAAACTCTAATAGCAAACTGAGGTAAAAGAGTTCTTAATACTTTTCTTACCACATCTTCTTCAGGAAGATTACCACTAGCACCTCTAATAGAAGTAAAAACTTCTTTGACTTTTTTACTATATTTCTCAATGTTCTCATTGTCTTCCATTCCCATTTCATCATATTTTCCTCTCAAATTGTCAATTTTTACCTTATGCACCTGTGGATCTCCACCATGGACAATTCTCAACTTTTTGCATATCTCATGAGAAATATACAAGTCTTTGACATCTATAAATTTGGAATTTGGGAGGGTACTTGAAATTGCTTCCATAGTAGCAATGTATTCTTGTCTAATCCTCAACTGACATACATTCAATACTATTGAAGGGACAATATATTTAGTAACCACATGATCCCAATACTGATCACCCATACATTTGAGATAAAGTTTCACCAAGCTGCACCATAGTGAGTAGTGATGTCTTGTGAATTTAGGCCGTTCCTTTCACATCATCTTTGGATCTCTAGGTCAAGATATTAAGCTTCACCACAATAGATGAACAAAGCTCTAATACCAATTGTTAATACTAAGATCAAATTACTAAGAGGGGGGGAGTGAATCTGTAATCATCAATTATCCAAGTTTTGTATTTTTAATTTTTACCACAACACTCATAAGTTTATCTTTTAACAACATGAAATAAAAATATTAACCATTAACACGTCCACAAAATTATGAAACACTTGACAAAGATATTTATCTTGTGGAAACCAAAATCAAGGAAAAACCACAATGGGGATTGGTACCCACTAAATCATGTACCTTTCTAAAGTACACCATGTCAGGAGATTAACCATGTTAGTAGTTTTACAAAAGAATTATTAGGTGCTACATGATTAAGGGATTTACATTAAGGTCAGTTAAAGTGTTTAACCTATCAAGAGTATCCTCATTAGAGGACTTCAAATAGAAGCTAATGTGCCACCTTGTTAGAGAATTTAAAATAGGGACCTACTAGGATGTAGCCTGTTAGGGATTTTGCCTTTTGTAACTATTAGGGAACAACCAAAATAATGGTTTGTGGAATAGCACTACCTCTATTTGACCATATCCAATAAAGCACAAAATGTCTTCTCACCACACTTATCTCTTCCTTGGCTTGATTGCAACTTGTAATTTACACCAAAATTTCTTCACACATGATCAACACTCAGAAATATCAACTTCATCCTTTATATATTGTTCATCAAGCCCTTAAGTTTTCAACCACTTTAGGATTTCCCTAAATAAAATACAATTCAAATTTCAATCCTTTTTGTTACATCCAACACAAAATACAATAATATTAAATGTATATAATAAATTTCCTATACCGCATCGGCTATTGCAATGATTTACATATAAATTTGAGTCCACGAGTCAAACACATTTTGGATACACACTTCCATATTCTTGAATCTTCTCCACATGCTAGCATCAAATAATGTAATGCAAGAGCATCACCTCTAACCATACATACATATCATCATATCATGACTGACTTAGCCTCAATGATCATAACACTTTCACCAATCATGGATCAATGATTTAATCATTTTGACTCTATAAATTTTAACACATCAACATATTAATAACTCTAACTCTATTCTCGGATCTTCTATCTTCCACTCCAGTCATCCAAAATAGTTGTGATTGCAATCATTATAGCATCCAATCAATATTGGAAACAATATCCTATAATCACATTACAAGACACAACGTAGATTTGATAAACCACTCAAATCACTTATCGCATATCACTAATTATTCTAGCAGTTGCACTGTTAACTTTCCTCTAATAATAACTTACTCAATGGTCAATATCAATAGTAGCAATCATGTATTTAACATTTTGAGACATTAGTGAGTTTTCCATATGAATCACTACATCTAAAAATCACTGAAATACTTTGATCACCATTCATATAAGTGATACTACTCATATTGAAGTTGTTATTGTTATGATATTCAGTGAAGGTTATTTTGGTTGATTGTGAAATAAATTATGGTTGCGATCAAAGATTTGATAGAGTCAGATTAGTTAGAATTTATAGAGAGCAAGAAAAAAATTGGGTCTGTCAAGCAATTGAAAAATACAAGTAAATGGATGATAAGATGTAGCAATAGATGTAGATAGAGTCTTAGGAGGAAGAAGCAGAAAATGAGCCTTGTGAACAAGAGGCAATCTCTAGACTGCAAGTAGAGGATTTCGAAGAAGAACCAAATAAAGATGATCATATTGCAGCTATATTGGAGGTTTGTAAAGACACCAGGGTTGATGAGTATAATTCTTTTGTTTTTGATGATGTGTTTGTCAAGTCCAGGTAGTTTCAATCTTTTCTATTTAATTTCAAAGAGAAAAACCTCAAGGAGTCCATTCCCAATATCACTCCTTAGATTAAGGAATAGATATTAAGGAAAATTAAAGAGGATATTAATGTTGAGATTCAAATCATGACTCCTTAGATGGGTAGGGAATTGTTAACAGAAGCTGGTATATTTTTATTTCTAATTTGGGATCTCAGTGCATATTTTATATTTGATAGTTTTTTGTCTTAAGAAAATAAATATTTCAAATTGGACATAGGATTTAATGATGTTTTCATTGGTTCAAGATTTGATTCTAATGATGAATCTTTTTTCTTGTGGGAATTATAACCACCAAATAAAATTACTAAACTTATCAAGATGTAGAGAAAGTATTTGTATAGGTGATGAAATTTAAAGTGGGGGAAATTGACCCTTTGGTGTCTCACAACATAGGAGTTGATGTGTTCAAATTTTATAGAGCACAGATGTTAAGGGTAGTAAGGGAAAGGGATCAGTATAGGGCTATGTATGAATAAACCTTTAGAAGGGGTGTAGAACCTATTCCAATACTATCATCACCAGATAATACTAAGCGGAACATGAAGTGTGATGAAATGTAGAGGGAAAATTAGGGAAAAGTCAAACAAATACAAAGTATTAGAGTTGACACTCCTTCCTTTATATTGAATAAGAGATTTGAGAAATTAAAGGGTAACTTGGAAGAGTTTTGGAATTCTTACAAAAATAATGTTGAAAATGTGATAACTCACAATTGGATTAGAAATAGACTAGACGTACAAATTCATGAGAAAAACTTAAGTGCATTAGATTCTAAGGAGATTGAAGAGCTAAACAAAGTGATTTTTAAGAATAGAAAGTGTACAAATGAGTTTGAGGGAGACTACGATGAATTCAAAATGACAATCAAAATGGGATTTTTTGAACCTCATTTTTACATGAGACAAGGGCTAGGAATTTGTGTGAGAAAATTCCCCTCTTGGAAGAATGACATAAATCAATCTCAAGAGGGGAACTTGCTCACACAAATTCCTAGCCATTGTCTCATGTGAAAACAATGCTCAACAAAAGTGGTGCTAGAATGAGGGCATCCAAGAAGCCATCACTATGATTAGCCAAGTGTATGGACTACGAAAATCAATCCAAGTGGAGCCATGGATGATCCTTCTCATCAAGAGGATAAAAGAGAGATGGGAAAGGTTTGACTAGGTCACTATCCTCAATGATAACTTGGATCAACAATTGATCATAGTAAAGATTGATCCTCATTTCTACATGACTTCGTATATTGTATACCTACTGGCATCAAGAGCATTGTACCTAGTGTTGGTAAAAGTTGGTGCCATGGGTGACCCAAATGCGTGGCCATTCACGGTGTATCCCCAACTGGTCAGAAAAGAATACTTCACAAAAGGTAACCCATGGTACCACATCATCAATGATGATTTTTTTTCACTATCATCTACTCAATTGAGGGTGATTATGCCAAAAGGATGTTAGAGGAAGCATATACCAAATTGAAGGCCCTTGGGGCATTCTATATTCAATTCAAAAAATTTACATATATTAGGGTGGCAGGAAGCATCCTCACTCCAAATAAGTTGCCAAGGTATCCTTCAGATAAGATAGTTCTATTAGAAATAGCTAGACAAATATTGGATGCCCATGAACATATCTAGCATAAGAAGAAACACTATTGGGATTTCCCTATCTCGATAGGCCCTCATTGTCCACAAGAAATGAAGATTTGCAAGTCATTTGCCTTTAAATGGGATGAGTACCCATTAAAAAAATTCAATCTCATCATGACTAGATTTGACCCCATTGACACCTACAACCATATAATGGGAAGGCACTATATGTACATGAGCCTCACATTGAGGACCATTGGATGAATTACACTGATGACTATGAAGATAGGATTTGTGACTACTGATGGATGGGTTTGGAGCTGGCACAGACTACCTTACTATTGCATATACCATGGTAGGTTAAAGAGGCTAATGCAGAGGATGTCTTGAATCCAATCTATAATCAAGACAAGATATACACAAGGGAAATCCTCAACAAAGAGGTGGACAGGGATGAAAATGATGATATTAAATTCAAAGCCCCACATGTTGTCAAGGTGGAAAAGGCATGGATCCCCCATCCATTTCAAATGGACTTCATGCCTATGAAGCAAAAACTGGCTCCACCTTTGAAAGAGAAGAATAAGAAAGGATAGAAAGTGTTAATGCCACAATTCAAAGAGGCTGCACCACTGAGGCTAGAGACAGTGTACCAACATGAATGCTTGATTGCATATGGGTTAGATACTCAGTCTAAATTTCCAAAGAATAGGATGACTAGGAGTATATCACCACCAAATGCTCCATATTAAAGTGGTCTAGAGCCACCTATTACACCTAAGAAGGCATCAAGGGTAAAGGTGACCAGACCTAGGCCTGTTGGGGTAATTAAAGGGCATGTATATAAAAGAAAGAGATCCTCAACACCCACTCACATAGAGACCCTTTTGGAGGATGAAGTACCCCTCAATAGGATAACCCGCTTAGAGAGATTCTTGAAGAAAAGAAAGCTACAAAAATAAAATGTACAGATAGATGTTGAAGAGGGAGCCTAAGGAGAGCAAGTAAATCCAATGGATACTCTAGGAAATGATGAGTTTGATTTATCTAACTTTGAAGGCCTTTGTATATTCAAAGTGACTAAACAACAAGTCCTGGTAGAAGGGCCTTCCTCATAGAAACCCTTCTTGTTCACATTCCCGCTGACTCAATTCACAAGTCCTTTGGACAGTGTAGGAGAGTAAGTTCAGCCAGAGTCTTAGGAATCAGTAGGGAAAGTGGTAGATAAAAGTAAAAAGGATGCCACTAAATCAGAGAAGGAAACATCTAGGGGAGTCACTTCTGGGGAGGACATTGGAGTTCCAATCCCTCCATCCTAGCATGTTCCAATGCCACCTCAATAGAAAGCACCAGTCCCACCACCATCCACCACTTCACTTCCACCACAAGTTCAAACCATTTAGCCTCCACCACAACCTCCACCTACTCATATTCCCATGCCTACTCCACCTCCTCTACAAATACCAATGTCTTCACCTACTCCCACAACCCCTGCATAGAACCCTTTTCTATTAGCACCAACTCCCCCACCTCCTCAAACTACAACAGTTGTGCAAGAACCTCAAGAGATAGAAAGGGAGATAGATATAATGAAGGAGGTTTCATCTAAAGAGAAAGCTAGATCAGAAGGACAAGCTGGAGGAGAGGAACACATAATGAAGGGAGAGGAATAGAGTATAGGAGAAGAACACATAATGGTGGGAGAAGAAGAGGAAAGATAGGTGGAAACTGAGCTAGAATATAGAGTTGCTACCTCCAACTCAATCATGCCATATGAGCCAATAAATGTTTTCTCTAAACCCACTGGGTTCACCAAAGAAATAAAACCAAGGGTAAGGGTAGATACAAATGAAGAGGACATAGATATGGTAGTGTTTGGAGGATCATTCTATCAAATAGAATCCATTTCTTAGGCAAGGACCCTATCTTATGTAATGCAAGATTAGGTAGGTAGGTAGAAGGAATAGGTATCCGTACCCATGATGAATGTCAATATGGCTGAAATTACTCTAGAAGATTATGTGCTCAAGGAGGTAGACCTAGGAGAGCCAATGAGAGAGGGAAGAAAAACTTTGGCTACACTAGGATTGAAGCATGCCCTATGCTTCATGGATAAGGATGAGGAGAAATAAAAGCCTTGGTGGAGAAAAATGAGGCTATGAAGAAGATTATTCTTAAAACAATAGGTCACATTGACCCTAATAACACTGAGGCCTCATTACAAGCTATTTTGGAAAGGAAGGGTGCTTTAGATTTGCTAGTAGATATTTCATATTCTTTCATTCATGCTTGTACGGATTCAAAAAATGATTTCAAGGAGTGTTCCAAAACTTCCCTTAGGATAATTTTGAGACCCTTTAGATCTATTATGAAGGGGATCACCAACTTGGTGGACCTTATGTGTGGAGAAGATGGTCTTGAGGAGAGGATCCTTAAATGGAAAAAATCCCTTGATGATCTTGTAATAATACAGAAGCAACTCTTCCAAGTTTTGGTAAAAATATATAAGGGGTCAAAACTTGACAATTTTGAAGAATGGATTAGAGATATCATAGAAGCCCTAAAGGTGTATGAGAAATCCCTAAATAAGGTTGATAAGAAGAGGGATGAAGCATTTCTTTGGGTCAAAGGGTTGTATTTTTTTTTTGAAGTCTTGGACCTGGACCTCTATGATGAGGATGATGAGCAGACAATGCATCCCATTGATAATATTATAAATCAATACCTTGATATCTTTAATGGGGTTAGAACAAAGGAGGACCTCCAAGAGATGTTCCATCAAAAGGAGGGGATGAAAAAAATGTTGTCTCAAGAAGATGAAATAAGAGGCTTTGCTAATGAATTAGTCACCTTCTAAGAGAAGCAACAAGAATGCCTCAAAGGTGTCTAAATGGAAGACTTTGAAGAGGTACAGGAGATCGTGGATAGGTTTCGTAAGGCACACCCAAAAATTCTCCCAAGTCATTGAGTGTCTAGTTTTGGACTTAGCCAGTTTTGTATGAAGGAAAACATTTTCGTCGACTTGGCCAATTTTGAGTTCCAAGATTTTTTGGCCTCCAAAACTCCAAAATTTGTAAAGAGTTTCTTCAACACTTAGCCAATTTTTGAACTTTATTTTTTCAGAGTAAGGGTTAAGGTCCAAAATTTCTCGGCCATCATCGCCAATGACTTCAATCTTCTTCAGTTGTTTTTTCTGTTATATTGATCACTTCTATGGGGTCATTTCTGCATTATTTGAGGGTATCTTCTAGTTGGATCCACAAAGAAGAGCTACAACAAGGAATAAAGGGAAGAACTACAAATTTACAACAAGAACATGCATGAGTTCCAGATTTAATTTTGAGTTGTTTTATGCATACTTTTCTCCCAAATTGTAATTCATGAGGTTTAATTCTATTCTAAAGTAGTTTAAACTTGTTTTAGGGATATTTTCTTTCATGTAAACTCTATATTAGACTTATTTTCAGGTTTTATGGGAAGCCAAAACCCTAGCTGTGAAATTGAGAGTCTAGCTCTATAAATTGTATGAAAACAATGTAATTAAGGTCAATTACTTTGCAATACAATACTTACAATTGGTACTTCAATCGTGGTGTGAATTTTTTTCTATCTTTGCCAAATTCTTGAATGTGTGTCTACTCATTCTTTTATTTCAAGAGCCAATTAATTGTATGGTGATTTTGATATGCGATTCTATTAGCCCGGTGTATATCTTTGTTGCATTTCTTTGTTGTGATGAATTATTGAGAAGATTTTTCTCTGATACTTTAAGATAAATTTTTCTTGTGTGTGCACACAATCATGATGGCTCTATGATTTGATAAATTTTGATATATCTTACATCTGTGTTTCTTTCCATTGATGAGTGCATTTGCAAAATTGTGATTGTGATTCATTCAGATCTATGTTTTGTGGGTTTCCCCCATCTTCTTGGTACTTTAATTTACAGAGAAAAGTAGCATTAATTTATGTCTATTAGTTTACTATATGCAATTTCATTTCAAATTCTCATTACTCTCTTCTTGTTACATTTTTCATTTGTTTACAAAATTACTCATAATAGATTATATTTAGTTTATATTTCTTTTTTTCTATTAACCATAATTTATATTAACTTAAAAGAAGGATTACGTCATCATTACTTTAAAAAAATATAGTGTCCCATATATACATAGGGAGTAAGATCAATATTAAAAATATTTCCTACAAAAAAGCAACTTTTAGAGAATCAATAGCCATAACATCAGTGAAGAGATCTATTTAGGGAACTAGGCCATCAATGGCCTCTGGTGATCAGCCCATTTAAGGCACAAGTCTCCATGAAATATGAGGTTGTAGGGGTTGGAGAAATATGCCTCCCACAAAAGTGGAGGAAGCACTGCAATAGGAGGGACATACAAGGAGTCAACCCTGGAAGGTTGGTTGACCGGAGGTTGAAGATCTGGGAAAGACCCTGTCAAGCCACTGCTAGAGCTCCCTTGTTCTACCGTAGTGACTATCTCCTACTCTACTATAGGGACACTATCCTAGTTTCTTCCTCTTCCTACATGTTGGATTTATATTGTTGCCTCTTCTGTACCTCCTGCAGCAATCTGTGAGCACGTTTCTTTTCTCTAGCTTTGTATCTACTTGAGAAATTATCCAATGGTTATGTCAAAGTCAAACTCAGTGTCTGATCATGTAGTCATATTTCATGGGACCTAGTCCTTGTCCAAGACTTCTCTAATGCCTCTCACCACCCTCAGAGCTTTGTGTTCTTTCACCCACATAACCAAAGTGACTTGTGAAGAAACATTAAGGGTGATGAGCCTCTGTAGAGACTCGGTGAGGGATCTAATCCTACTATTGAATATACTATCATTCCTCATTTTCTAGATATTCCAAAGAACATGAAAAGAAAGTGATGCCCAAAAATAATTGAAAGCACTGTTAAGACCCAAAAAGGATCCAAAAATAACATTGAATAATAGAAAGTTGTGGTTCAGACTCAGGCCAAAAAGGTTCCATAATTCCAATTATAATACCAATTTCTAACAATTTGGTTGAGTTGATTGCATAGATATTTTCATTATGGAAACATAAGAACCACATGAAGATCACACAGGTTAGAGAGAAAGTATGACAGAGTGCATTGCATATTTGTCTAAGTATGAGACAATATTTTTACTAGTGTACCCGGACATAGTTTTTGTTTGCAACATTGACTGGAGTGATTTTAGTGCTTGCACACTTGAACATAGAATCTATGGTGACTTATGATGACCCATCTTAGAGTGCAAGTCAGTACAACATGTATAGAAGAAGTTATGATGGTTTTATCAAAGACAATGTGAAGCCGACAGGACAGTATATGAAGGCAGAATTGGTAAAGAGTTAAGGGATTATTTTGTTTATCAAAATAATGTATAAAAAATATAAAGGGATGACATATTAGATATTTAATCTTGGTTAAATCTATTGGTATATATGTATTTGTAATTTTTAAGTGTGAGAAATTGTAATAAGCAGCAAGCATTTGTAATAGTATGATGCGAAGTATATGAAGCATATGTAATAGCGATAGTGAAAGATCAACGAAGAGATATTTATGCAAGAAGAATAAGGTTATGTACCTTGACCTATTTTTTTAATCATTTTATATTGTACATTACTTGTTTGGGCAATGGGCTCAGCTGGTAATCACATTTTGTACTACCAACTCCTAACAGGGTTGAGGCTTCTAACAAGACCTATAGTCCCTTAATCAGGACTGATACACTATATGTTTGTAATAGACTCCTAACAGGGTCAACATCCTTAACATGATACTTTTGATTAGTGGATCTTTATGGGTACCATCCCCACTGGGGTTTTCCCTTGGTAGGGTTTCCTCGAGAACAAATCATGTGTTATGAGTTCTTTAGTTTTATTGCTATGCATGTTGTTTAGCTTCTTATGTTATGCATGTATAAATATAATCTGTTATATCCATAATTGGGCAAAAGATAAAGTTTGTAGAATACTAATTCACCCCCCCTCTCAGTATTCCCTATTTCTAACAAAGTTGTGGTTTAGTCTCAGGCCAAAAAGGTTCTAGAATTCCAAAGTAAAGCGATAGTCAAAGAAGATGTGAGAGATGGTCTTGGGAGCATTGCAGAAGGAGCAGGGGAGGGGTCAATCGGAGGAAAACTTAATGAGAAACCTATGCAGAAAGAAATGCCACACAAAGTGAAGGAATTTGGGTTTTGTAGGGGTGCACCAAAGCTTGGTCAGTATTTTAGTCCAAGAGTTGGTGTCTAGGTTTAACTGTCATTTGGTATTAAGGTGGTCAATTATGTTATCAATGTAAGCAAGCATTTGGTAGATAGGTTTAGCTTTAGTTTGAACCAATGGGATTCCATCCTTCCATCTAACTAAATCCATCCTATCTAAATCCACCAAAGTGTCTCTAGGGAGGTTAAGGGTGGAGCATGCATCTCTAACAGTGGTGTAGGTTCTCCATTGGGTTGAGGGAAAGTCATATCTAGAGGCTAGAGTATCCCACGTGATTAGGATATCATTTTCAAATATGTCTAAGAAATAGCTAGAATCCCAAGGCATTCCACTTTTTTGCTGAGCATCCCTAAAGTTGAGCAAGAGGCTTACCTCCCTTAATGATATTACACCAAATGTATCTTTCCCCACAAATATTTAGAGACTAATCAAGTAGGTTGGTGTCTTCCAAGAAGGGTTTAGTCTCCTCCCAACCTTTCCAAATAGATTGGAATACCTCAGATCCTGAAACCATGACTCTAAACTTCCTTGTCATGAGATCAATAAGTGGTAGATTCTTCCATTGCCTAGCCTAGGTAGGGAAGCCTTTGTTGATGTTATGCCTCACCAGAATCTTCCAGGGCTCACTTCCATGAGCTTCTTTAGCTACCCACTTCACAAAATGAGAATTACTTTGCCACCTTGAATATTTTAGCCCTAGGCCCCCTTGCTCTATGGACCTAGTGCACCAGTCCCACCTCACAGCATGAGCCTTCTTATTTCCTTTACCATCTGACCAAAGATAGTTTCAAATTACTTTGTGGATGAAATATATCTGACCATGGTTAAACAACCAGGCCAAGGAGTAATAAAAGGGGTATGTAGCCAAAATATTTTGGCATACTTGAACCCTTCCTACCAATGATAGATACATGTTATTCCACTTCTTTAGCTTCACTTCAATCTTGCTCTTCACTCATTCCCACATATTCTTCAAATCTGGTTTAACAAAGAATGGTATTCCCAGGTATCTAATCTTGTGGAGAGGGCCTCCCTAGGAAAGCCCAAATTGATTGCACCACCCCAGAGAAGCTTCATCCCAACCTAGTAGGGTTGACTTAGCTATGGTCACTTTGCTACCTGAGGCTAGACAGAATATATCCAATTTTTCCATGAGGCACTTGAAGTTATCTTGACACATTTCCACCATGAGGGAGGTGTCATTGATAAACTGGATGTTTATGAGTTCCTCATCATTAGGTAAAATGACCCCTCTAAATTTTGGAGAAATAGATTCATCCCTTAAGATATGATACAGGGAATCTGCCGCTAAAACAAAAAGGGTTGAGGCCAAAGGGCAGCCTTTCCTTATGGATCTAGTTAGAAGGAAAGGTTTTGAATTCTCACCATTCACTTCAACCACTGTAGTAGCCCCAATCAATAATGTCCAAACCAGTCTGATAAACTCTTCAAGGAATCCCAGAGCTTCCAACATAGTAGCAATAAATTGCCATTCTATCCTATTATATGCCTTCTCATAGTTAATTAACAACATACTAACCTATTGTCTAGAGCACTTTGCCCATTCCATAGTCTCCCATGAAGTGATGAGGCTCTCCAAGATATACCTAACTTTAAAAAAGCCAGCATGGGTGGGGTTGATAACCTTGGTTAGGATGTCAACCAGCCTTCTAGCCAGGACTTTGGCCAAAATTTTGTATGACACATTCAATAGGGTTATGGGCCTCCACTTCTTAATCAAGGTTCTATCACCCTCCTTTGAGATAAGCTTAATGCAACCAATGTTTATTTTTGTTCCTAGGGAGCCAGTCAATATAGCCTCATTATCGATCATCAAAAGGTCTTGGGTGATCTAGTCTATGTTAATTTTGTAGAGCTCAATAGGAAGCCCGTCAGGACTAGGGGCTTTATCATTACTCATATGTCCAATGGCCTCTACTATCTCTTTAGCAGATAGGGGTCTACTAAGGGTAACTACATCTTCTAGCTTGAGAGAGGGAGGGATAATGTTTTTGATCTTATTCCTCATTTCCCTCATCTCTGTTCCTGAATCTTCTGAGGTGAAGAGGTTAGAATAGTATCCTACAAAATCCTAGAGCATGTCCTCTTGAGATGAGAGTTCAGCCCCTTCTTGATAGATGTAGCTAATATTGATCTTGTCCTCCTTAGCTTTTACTAGATGGAAAAAGAACTTGGAGCCTTTGTCCCCTTCCTTGATCCAATTGGCTTTGGATCTAACCTTAGCTCCATTGATTTTATATTGTTGCAACTTCTTGAGCAAGTCTCTAGTCTAGGCTAGGAAATTGGTTTCCTCTCCATCTGCAGGGTTAGCCTAACTCCTCATCTCTGCTTGGCAGAGTTTCCTCTGCAACTTTGTTTCAGCTCTTCTAGAATCCTTAGCCTATTTCCTTCCAACCACTTGGAACATTGTTCTCCAACTAATGGTACACTGGTTCCAACAATCAATGATGCTCTATTTCTTAGCCATGCCAAAGTTGAACCACCTAATCAGGAGAATGGTATCTCTTATATCTTCATTATTTAGAAATGAGGTGTTAAGGGCAAAGGATTGTTTACCCTTCCTAGGGGATGGGAAACTCCCCAGTTGAAAGAGTGAAGAGACTATAGGGTGATGATCCAAGAGGGAATATGGTACCACCTTAATGCTTTCACCACCTACCTCTTTCTTGAAGCTAAAAACATCTTTATTTGCATATATTCTATCTAGCCTATAGTAGATTCTCCTATTGCCCTTTTGGTAGTTGGACCAGGTATGCTAGATACTCTTATGTTCTTTCTTCTAACCTACTAATGGGTCAAATAGTTTAATCTTACTGGTCATCTTGGACCAGAAGAACTTTCCATTGCCTTTCCATTCCATCCTAGAACCTCCTCCCTTATCCTGAGGGGATTCAACTATGTTGAAATCTCCAGCAACAACCCATGGAATATCTTTCAACTGGCACATCCAATCCCATAGTTGGATCCTATTGTTATGGTCATTTGGGGCATAAACTGAACAAATCCCAAACTCAAAATTACCATCCCTACAGGTCACCCAAAAAAATCTATTGCATGGGGAACATCCCCATTCAGAGATTTTGTTGGCTCATCTGGGGTGGATGAGCATGGCACTCCCCCCTTTACCTCTCAAGTGACAGGTGAAAACACTCCTAGCATCAGGCCAAATAAATCTTAAGGAAACCTCTAGGGAGAATCCAATTGCTTTAATCTCCTACAACAGAAAGAAATCAAATCCTTTCTACATCCTAATGAATCTTTTAACCAAATACTTTCTCTTAGGGGACTCAAGGCCCCTCACATTCCAAGTTGCTAGCTTAAAACCCATGACCAAATTAGGAATCTTGTTCCATAGAAGCATGAAAGCTCTTAAAAAAATTAGGGATGGTCCTCTTTTGGATTTTCAAGGGCTTGATACTAGAAGCATGGTTGGGAGGTCTACCTCTCTTCTTGTTGGTTGGGGGGGACACACCTTCATCTTGGGACATTCCTAGACCAGGCTTGACCTCTGGAACAGTCTCCTTGGAGAGGGGTATCCTGATCTTCTTCTTGGATTTGAATGTAAAGTCTGGGGGCTCCTCTTTCCATGAATCTAGCATGAAAAGTTCCAATCCTACAACCTCACCTTCTTCCAAGCTTTCCATCGAGACATAGGGGATGGGAGTATGATGGGGGATGAGACTAGATATATCCTCCTTAACCGAGTGGGGTGATTTACAGGGGGATAAATCTGGGTGGGCTGGAATCACTATGAGGGAGAAATTTTTTAGCCTCTTCCTTATCATATGCCTCTTTGATGGCCTCCAAGGTACTAGAAGGGCTATTCTCTCAAGGTCTCTCTACAAACTACTTGGGAGAGAGCTCACCGACACAATTATCTACAACATTGGGATTTCTTCTCCTGAGGGCTGCTATCCTCTTGATTTTATTGAGAACAATTTGTTGTGCATTCGGCTTGTGGGAGTTTGAACCTGAGTCTTTCAGTTTCAAGCCAAAGTCCAAGTTATCTATGACAGGTGGTTTGAGCACATCCTCAAAATGGGTATCAGTTGGGGCTTTATGGCCAGATTCAACATAGAAGGATTTTTTAAAAGAATCCAATGACTAAGGGCTTCAGAGGTCTTGGGAATGTCAAAAGAAATTCTCTTAGTGGGGTTTTATTTATCAATTAGATCCTTATTCCTACCTTTTTTATTCTTAGAATCTAGATTTTTACCACCTTTGGATCTCAAATTAGGGTTTTTTTTCAACAATAGGGGACAGTCATGTCTCTAGTGGCCTTCTCTTCTCCAGAGGAAGCATGAGTTAAGTCCTCCTAAAAAGGAGATAGGGAAAAAATGGGAATGGTTTCCAAGGTCAAACCAAATTCCCTCGAGGAGATTGATTCTTGGGTTAATAGTAATAAGGATTCTAGCATCAATGTGAGGAAGCAAAACATTAGTTTTATCAACCCGGAGCACCGAGCTAAATGGTTCCATGGCTTGAGGAATCATGTTCCACAAGTAAGGTGGGATGCTACCTAGGGTTATCTAGCGTGGGCTTGAAAGGGCCAGGACTTCATTATACACTGCATCGAGCGACCATGGGAGGGCCCTAAAATTAGCAGTACCAATTTGCCAAAATTGTTTATTGATAATGTCCTTTTGGGAGCTAGGGTTCTTGAGGAAAATGATGAATAGCCCTCTATGGATCATTCATAGAAAGGAAAAGTGATAACCATATTTTTTCCCCAAACATTGTGCAACCAATCATTAAGAAAGGATCAAGAAGGAATCTTATTCAAGTCTTGGGTAGCAAGAAAAATAGTAGAGTTTCTAAGAGAATTATTTTCCTTTTTAATAACTAAGGACATTTGTTTATTTAGTTTGGTAATAAAAACATTAGAAGGATCAAGACCCTCACCTCCAATGTCAGCTCCATCCCCTCCTTTCACAGGTTGGTCCCCATCGATCACAAATTTGGTGTCTGGTGGGATAACTGATTCTTCTCCGAGCACTTGCTTAAATGATTTTCCTTGCAAAGTCGACTCCAGTCTAGGAGAATGAGTTGCCATATGCATGGGTAGAGGGAAAAATAAAGGGGGTGCATTGAATGCTAGTCAGTTTGGCCGAGGGCCAAGGACATCATCAATCACCTAGTTGCAGAGCCATCTCAGATCAAGATCTTATTGTTAAGCTTTTAGCAATATATTTTTCAATACTCAAAAACAAAAATATTTGAATAAATAATTATTTATCGTTTACATTTCTTTAATCTAAAGAACTAAAATATACAAAAAGATAGAAAGATTGTTGTGTTTTAAGATTTTTTTTGTACGCCCTCAAAGATCAAACCAGTAAAGGCCTCCTCATGAATAAATTCACATTTATGTTCAATTGAGCTCTCTAAGCAGTTGAGATCCAACCCAAAAGGAACCTTGAGATTGATTTATATCATTCTCCCAAGAGGGGAATTTTGTCACACAAATTATTAGTCATTGTCTCATGTAAAAATGACCATCAACAGAAGTGGTGCTAGAAGGAGGGCCCTTGAGAGGGAAACCCCAGAATATTGGATCATTCTCTCCCAAAAGGTTTGAACGAGTCCTCAGATCATCACCAAACAAAGGGGAATTCCTACAACTTAGAGAAGTTCACAAACCTCGCAGCAATAAGTAAAAACAAAGGGAAGATATTTCAAGTCAACTAGATCCACATAATCTTCCTGTAGACTAGGATTTGTGAGTGCACCTAAACCTATTTTGAAGGCCAAAGACAAACAAACGTCATAGCATATTATCAAATCAAATTTAAAGGTAAACAAACTAAAATCAAAGCCACCTCGGTTTAAGCTTAAAACGGATGCGCCCATGCACCGTTTGATATGCTTGGATATAGATGGATGTGGGTGTGCAAACTCAAGCACTTGGAGCATGCAAGATAAATGATGATTTGAGGATCAAGAAGACCCAAAATGACACAAAATAGGTATGAGGAACCTATTTTGCCTCAAAGGCCTCAAGAACACACAAATATGCAAAGTTAAATGAAAGAACTAAGATTAAAACAAGAAATGAATCTATGTTAATCCATTTAAGCTAATTTAGATGTGATTTAAGCTTGGAAATGATCTAAAATGATGAGTTTATGCTTATGCTAAGATGAAAATGGCATTATAACTTTCCTATTGAGTTTAAGAGTTGAAAGATGATTTGCCTTAGGAAGTGAGGGTATTTATAGGATTTCTAAAGGCTTGGGGTAGGAGGAATGAATGGCCAGGATTGAAATCCTTAAGAGAGGCCAAGATTCACTCAAAGGGAAGCACATGGATTGTGCTAGTTCTCAACCAATCAGGAGGTGACACATGTCACAAGGTGAGTGGATGAAGGGAAGGGCAAAGAGGAGTCAACAAAGGGGGCTCCAAGCTCATAACTCTCCAAATAAATGCTTGTAAGAGCAATGAATGGGCTTTAAGAGGCTTTGAAGACTTTGGGGAAGCAATAAATGCTTTGTGGTTGAGATATTTGGAAGGAAAGACTTTGCTTTGGTTTAGGAAAGTCTTAAGCTTGGTTAGGATTGCACAAAGGTTTAAGGGTAGGATTAGGATTATATTAGGACAAAGAAAAGGATTAGGATGGGTGAAGAGGGTGGATTTGAGAAGATTCTAGAAGAGTCTAGATTTCTCCTTAGTTACATGGAATAAAAGTTATTCATTCCAAAAGCTCAAGTTTTAGGAATATTTATTAAAATATTTTTAATAAATATGCAAATTAAATATTTAACCTTAATTAAATATTTAACCTTGGGATTAGGGTTAGAAAAGATGGGATTAGCCTTTTAATCGAAATTAAGAAGGGATTAGAAGATTTTGGAAGAGGTTAGTGGTCTTAAGGAAATTGGCCAAGTTTGGGATAAAAAATAAATTAATTTATTTTTTGAAGTTTTTGGTCAATTTATTAATTAAATAATTAATAAATTAGGGATAATGTCCAAATGACATTTTTAGGCTAGATTCCTTAATTAAAGATTTTTAATTAAGAGAAAGGGATTTAATGCCATAAAAATAAATTAATTAATTAATAAATGATGATGTCATCAAGGATTTTCAGAAAACAAAAATAATTTATTTTCTGAAGGATTTTTCGGTGTCTACACTTCCCCTAATTCCACACATCCTTGCCCCACTTGTTGTTGTTCCAAAACCACCTCCAATGGATTTTTTCACAAATGCACAACTCTCCCCATTGGCTCTAAAAGAACAACTCCATGAGCTACCCAAAAATCCCAAAAAATTATGTCCACACTTCATCTATAGTGAATCTAGGATAGAAAAAGAACACATTCGTGCCCTCAAAGAATTATGCAATCAGAAAGAGATTGCACATCAGGATGTTGTGTGCCATATTTTTCCATACAAATTTGGGGAATTTGCATACAATTGGTACTCAAACTTTCCACATAGATCTATCCTAGGATGGGGTGAATTTGAAACAAAATTTCTCCAAGTTCAAGCTATATGTAGATCCGGCTAATCTCCATCACCAATTAATCTCAATGAAGAAGGACCATAACAAACCAACTGAAATGTTTAATCACCATTTCCATAAGATGTACCAAAGATTAAAGGCTCCTTACAGCAGGACTCGGCGGGACTCTCACTAGGACGGAGACAAGAAGGATAAATACAGGGAGGAAAGCGCTGTACAGGAAAGGGAAAGGGATATGGTACAAGATATGGTACAAAGCTTTGGAATAGGATATGGATTGCAGATGGGTTGGAGGAAGATGGAAGCTGAAAGGACAACTGAATAGATAAATAGCTCAGTTTACTATGTTGGCGCCTGTTTGCCAGGTTTTTACCAACATACTTGTCCAAGGCACTTGAATTGCCAAGTTTTCACCGTTGGACGATTATTTTCTCTTTCTCTTTTCTTCTTTTTGCTTTTTTCTTTTTTTTTTTGTCTTTTTTTGCTTTTTTGAATGTTTTTGGATTTTCTGATATATGCAGGATCAGGTTCAGGCATAGAACCTCTTCAGATGGATGATGTTGATAGGATCATTCAAGGGCTTGCCTTCTGGTGTTGATAGCTGATAGGCTCCCAAGCCAAAGGATGCGGTGACAACATAGGGGCCCAACCAAGTAGGCTCAAACTTGCCTTTCTTTTCTCTATTTGCTAGGACCTTCTGATTTTCTTTAAGGACCATGTCACCGACCTGGAACTGTCTAGGATGGACCTTCTTGTTATAACTCCTTTTGAGTCGATTCTGGTATGCAACCAGGTGATCATAGGCTTGCTGTCTCCTTTCATCTAGTAGGTCTAGCTGTGTGAGCCGGGCCACATGATAGTCTTCATCAGTTGTATAGTTCTTCATGGAGACGCGCAAGGATGGGAGCTCAACCTCGATCGGTAGAACGGCTTTAGCACCATATACAAGGGAGTATGGGGTGGTGCCTGTGGGAGTGTGATAAGAAGTGCGGTAGGCCCAAAGGGCGGGATTGATTCGGAGATGCCAATCACGACCAGAATCATTGACAACCTTCTTGAGGATTTTCAAGATAGTTTTGTTGGTTGCCTCAGCTTGGCCATTTCCTTGAGGGAAATACGGACTGGAGAAACGGTGATGGATGTGGAGTCTAGCACATAGATCATCCACATGCTGGTTTTCAAAAGGTGTGCCATGGTCTGTGAAGATGGTAGATGGTATGCCGAAGCGGCAAATGATATGATAGAGGATGAACTTGGATATTTGGATGCCAGTGGTTAGGGTGAGCGGAATTGCTTCAACCCATTTGGTAAAGTACTCTGTGGCTGTTATGATATACTTGTGTCCATCCGAAGAGAGGGGGGTGATCAAGCCAACGAGGTCGCGGCCCCAACATGAAAAAGGCCACGGTGGTGCAATAGGCTGTAGATCCTATGCTGGTGCATGTATCAAATTGGCATGCTTTTGACATGGGAGACATTTCTTGACAAATTCACACGCATCATGTTCCATTGTTGGCCAATAATATCCAACTCTAAGCAGCTGCTTTGCTAGAACCATGCCACTTGTATGGGCACCACAAATTCCAGCGTGAACTTCTTGTAAGGCCAGGACGGCCTCGTTTGAATCTAAACATCTAGATAGGACATTGTGATACCTGCGACAATATAGGGTGTTGGCTACAAGAGTGTAGCGGGAAGCTCTGCAAATAAGGTTTTGGTGTTGGTTATTGGTGAGATGGGGAGATATGATACCATTTTTTAGATATGCATGGATGTCGTGGTACCATGGAGATTGAGGACCAACCAAGACACACACCATGTCTGCATCGGCGTTCTCATAAGCTGGTGAATGTAGCTGCTCGACTAGAATTCACACTGTGATGCGTCTCGTGGCATTTCCAATAAGGATCCGATGGTTGCCATTGCATCTACTGCTTTGTTTTGAAGCCTTGGGATCTGATTGAATTGTAGATGTAGGAAATGCTCTTTCAGTTTATCCACCAGTTGCTTGTAGGGTAGCAATTTGTCATCCTTTGTCTGATACTCATCAAGGACTTGCTTGATAATGAGCTATGAATCTCCAAAGACTTGTAGTTCTGTGATGTTCCATTGGATAGCTGTTCTGAGACCTGAGATGAGTGCCTCATATTCTGCAATGTTATTGGTACAGGGGAATCCCAACTTGAATGATTTTGGAATATAGTCACCTTGAGGTGTGACGAATAGGATTCCTACGCCAGAGCTATGGGATGTGTTGGAACCATCAAAGTATAGTTTCCACATGGGCTGCTCTTCAATCATGCATAGATGTTCATCGGGGAATTCCATGATTAGTGGATAAGCATCCACCAGTGGTGCTTCTGCTAGCTGATCGGCAATGACTTTCCCTTTGATTGCTTTGCGATCTACATACTGAATGTCAAATTTGCTGAGTAACATGACCCATTTTGCCATATGGCCTGTGAGGGTTGTCCTTGATAACAGATACTTAAGAGGGTCCACCTTTGATATGAGCTTGATTGTGTGGCTAAGCATGTAATGTCTAAGTTTTTGAGTGACAAAGACCACTGCAAGGCATGCTTTCTCCATGGGTGAATAGTTAAGCTCATAGCCCACAAGAGTGCGACTGATGTAGTAGATAGCTCGTTCTCTATTTTCATCATCATGCTGTGCTAGGAGTGCCCCTAGTGCTGTAGCTATTGTTGAGATGTAAAGGATGAGTGGGCATCCTGGAACTGGTGGTACTAGGATTGGAGCATTAGCTAGATACTCCTTGAGCTTATCAAAGCTTCTTTGACATATGGGATCCCACTTGAAGTTGGTGTCTTTGCATAAGAGATGTGAGAAGGGTTGGCACTTGTCTGCTAATTGCGAGATGAACCGCCGAACTGATTGAAGCTTGCCCTGTAGGCTTCTGAGCTATTTGAGATTTCTTGGTGGAGGCATCTCTATTATAGCTTTTACCTTTTTGGGGTCTATCTCTATGCCTCGTCTAGAGACGATGAAGCCTAGAAGCTTGCCAGATGTAACACCAAAGACACATTTCTTAGGATTAAGCTTTAAGCCATAATGATTCAGATGATCAAACACATGTTCTAGGATGTTGAGGTGTTCATCCCTTGTTTTGGATTTTGCAAGGATATCGTCCACATAGTCCTCAAGGATCTTGTGGATCATGTCATGGAAGATCGCTGTCATTGCTCTCTGATATGTGGCCCCTGCATTCTTTAGCCCAAATGGCATCATGTTGTAGTAGAACGTACCCCATGGGGTTGTGAATGTTGTTTTATGTTGATCTGCTTCTGCTATATGAATCTGATTGTAGCCTGAAAAGCCATCCATGAGTGATAGCATTTCGTGACCCGCTGTGAGGTCTACAAGCATGTCTATGTTTGGCAATGGGAAGTCATCCTTAGGACATGCCTTGTTTAAGTCCCTGAAATCTATGCATATTCTGATGTCACCAGAAGGCTTTGTGACTGGCACCATGTTAGAGATCCACTCTGAATAATCTATTGCTCTGATGATCTTAGCTTGGAGGAGCTTCTCAAGCTCTGCTTTAACTAGTAATGCTACCTTTGGATGCATTTTCCTTATCTTCTGCTTCACTGGCTTGATGTTTGGATCTACTGATAGATGATGAACAACAAGGTTTGGATCAAGCCCAGGCATGTGGGCGTATGACCATGCAAAGTTGATGATGGATTCCTTGAGCAAGGCACTGAGGGCAATTTCTTCTCCTTCTGTTAGGTTGACTGCAATGTAGGTGATCCTTGGACATTCTTCTGTTCCCAAGTTGATTGGCTTGGTCTCCTCTATGATGATCGGCGACTGCTCTGGTCTATAATCTTGGATAGGGGGAAGAGGCAAGGCTTCATCTTCTAGCGCCTGAATTGCCAGGTTTTCACTAGAAGATACGCCCTTTGTTTTTACTATTTTGGAATCAGAATGTGCCCCAAGGGGGTTTTCACATAAAGACTCATGATGTTCTCTTGCTATTTCATTTTTGCGACTAAAGCTTGCCTCTTCCCCAAAATATCCTTTTGGGTGAAGCTGATAGACAGAGGTTGATGTTGGATCCTGATTGCTGGCTGGACCTGATGCCCCCATGAATTCTAGGAGTGCTTGTGCACTTTGGAACTCGTCGATGTGTGTGATGCTTGGTTGGTCCCAATCTATGAGGTCGGGGTTTGTGAGGGGAAGATCTATGAGGTTAATGGAGAGTTGTTGGAGGACAGAAGTCCCCAGGAGGGTGTCGTCGGAAAAGATATCATCGTAGGATCGGATGTCTTTCTCTTCGGGGATGTCTTCGATTTCCACAAGGTCATCCCGGCTATTCGAAAAGTTAATGCTAGTCATGTTGGTGCCCTCAGTTGCAGTATTGGGCTCTTGTTTAAGCAGGCGAGAGGTATTAAAGCCAAGTCCTTGCTATTCTGGATTTTGGGATGGTATGATAGGAAACAAATTTCCGTCCTCTTGTGGTCCTAGACCACCACCTTGATAGTTGTATTGTTTTGTGACATTCTTGTAGGGGATTGGATATTTCTCTTTGAAGTACTCAAGAAGTTGCATGTCACGGGATGGGGGATCTTTGTACAACCATTTGTTAATATCTGGATCCATTTCTTTGCTGTTTATATTGCCATGGGATTCAAAAGTCATGTTTCCGATTTGCTTGAGCTTATAATGTTCTTCAACAGGCTTGTTTTGACAACTTGGGCGCCCTTGAGTATGTGGATCACGTGGAAGAGCTCCTACAGCAAATGCATCACTGAGGCTGTATTCGCCACAACCCTGGTTGTTGATCTTGACGGATGATAAGGTGGAAGAGAGGATGGTCTCTGGATCGCGATGGGATCGGGATGAGCTAGCAATAGAAGTACCAATATCGGTTCCAGGACAATGAGTAGAATGAGGGAAAGATGTTTCCATCGCAAGGCAGTATGCAAAGGGGTTAGGGTCAGCGTGGATGGTAACCTCAGTGCCTTGATGTGGAAACTTGATGCACTGATGGTAAGTAGATGGTATGGCCTTAATGGAATGGATCCATGGATGACCGAGGAGGATATTGAACGGTAGGTCAAGATCAACAACGTGGCAGAGAGTATCTTGCGTTGCTGGGCCTAGCTAGATAGGCAAAGTTATAGTACCTTCAGAGGTATGCTCCAAGTTGTCATATGCTTTGATAGTGATTTTCTCATGTTGTATGTCGGCCTCCGTGAACCCGATCTTCTTGATGAATTTTAATGTGCACAAGTTGAGGGCTGAGCCATTATCCACTAGAACTCGTTTGATGGCGAAATCTCTGACCATGACAGCAATGCGGAGAGGGAGAGTATGGTCAGGAGTGACATCTGGTATATCAGATTCTTTGAAGGATAAGGCACATGCTGCTGATAGGTGTCCCACAAGAGTTTCAAACTGAGTTGTGTTAATGTCCGTGGGGACATGGCCTTCTTTTAGAGCTTTGTCCAGGATCTCCTGATGGATGGGTGATGTGCGGAGCAAATCCAAGATAGATATTTGGGCTGGCATGTTCCCAAGATGCTCTATGATATTGTATTGTGCTCTTGGTGCATTATGCTGTGTTGCGCGTGCATTTGATGCTGGCCTGGTGTTAGACTGTACTATGGATGCAGTAGATGTTGGCCTTGGAGGAGCAGTTGACCTTGGAGGAGCACCGGCAACAGTTATCCTACCACTGCGGGTAGTTGCAGCACATTGTCGATCCGGCCCTCTGACATGGATGGTATTGATGGTGGGCTCATCTTGGATGGGCTCAATTTGAGTTATGCATCCGACATACTTGTCATAGTTGATGTAGGTCGCTGTGTGATCTTCTTGCTTGCCTTTGCCACGATTTTGGGGCTGATTGGCATTGGCTTGATTCTTCCTGGTATCATGTTGAGGGAACACATTTTGATATATTTGCAAACTAGTGTTGGGTGAAGCTTGAGCTGGTGCATCGACCTGGATCTCCTTGCGATCAATGAGATCCTGGATGTAGTTCTTAAGCCGCATGCACTTCAATGTTGTGTGCCCCTTCACACGATGGTAATCACAGTATTCATTTTCTTTATACCAATCAGACTTTGGTGCATTGTCATCCTTCTGTGGGATGGGCGGATATGTGATCATATTTGCCTTGGCTAGCCGATAAAAGATCTGATCCAGAGGCTCACCCAAAGGTGTGAAAGTCCTCTTTGGATTGTTCTGATTGTTAGGTTTGTTCTGCCTTGGGGCAACGTTAACTGCGTTAACAGGATTGCCCTGACGTGCTGGCTGTTGCTGTTGGTATTGATGCTGATACTGTTGCACAGGTGGTTGATGAGCTTGAGGAGGCTACTGATAAATAGGTGCTTGATATGCGGGAGCTGGGGGTTGCTAATAGATGGGCGCTTGTGGCGGTTCGTATGTTTGAGCTGGTGTAGGACTAGCCACAATGAATTGTACATTTTTAGTGTCAGTGGCTCCATCTGTAACAACATTCTTGTTACGATTCCAGTAACGGGATTTATCATTGTTGGGTTTGTTCTTGGAATCATCCTTGAAGTGACGAATAGTACCTTCGTCTAGGAGAGCTTTCTCGATGCCTATGCTTTTTCTCTTGATGTCTTGGTATGTCTGGAGATAGTTCATTCGCATGTGATGGGATAGCTTTGGATGCAGGTTATCAATGAAGATCTTTGTTAGATGCTTCTCTGGCGGCTGATATGATAACCTGGTTGTAAGATTCTGCCATCTTTGCAAGTATTCTGCAAGGCTTTCTCCGTCTTTCTGCTTTGAGTTGCATAGGTCTAGCAAGGACAACTCATTCTCCACATTATGGGCATAGTGTGTGATGAACTTCTCAGAGAGTTCAGCAAAGGTTTTTATTGTCCCATGTGGTATTTTGTAAAACCACTCAACAGCAGTTCCTCCCAAGCTTTTGGGAAACAGGCGCAGGAGATAGTTATCACTGTAAGCCACTTCTTGGCACGCCATGTAGAACTCTTTGATATGGTTTACTGGATCTCCTTTCCCCCGATACTTGTCAAACTTGGGCATCTCAAAATGCTTGGGAAAAGGAATAGTTGCTATGGACCGATCGAAGGGATATGAGCACACCTCTTCGAACTTGTACGTTTTATTCTCTGTTCCACTTTGTAGCTCTTTTAGAGCATTTTTCATTGCTTCCCACTCAGCATTGAGTGGCGAGGGAACTGGAACTTCTGCTTGTGATGGAAGTTGTGGAACTGGATATGGTGCTTGCTGTGGATAAATAGGTTGGAACTGATTTTGGGGTAATGGTTGTTGGGGATATTGCTGGTGTGGCATAGGGGGATATTGTGGTAAATGATATGGAACTGCTTGATGTTGTTGGGCTACTTGCTGTTGTTGAACTAGCGGTTGTTGTGGGACTGCTTGCTGATATTGAACATTTGGAACTTGCTGCTGTAACTGATGGGTGGGAACTTGTTGTTGCTGGGGGATGATAGGGATTTGTTGCTGAGGCTGATAGCAAGGGACTTGCTGTTGTTGAGGAATGATGGGTGTTTGTTGAAAGGGGACATGTGGTTGCTGTGGGGGAGGCTGTTGGAATGATGTTGCTTGTGGGTATGATGGTGGTAGTGGCTGAGGTTGGCTTTGGGTTTGGCTGATATAAGCTGGGTGCATGCCTGCGTTACTTAGAGGTGGAACAGATGTGGGGAAGCTAGAAGCAAAGGGTGATGGGGTAAGATAGCTGGGGAAAGTTGGCTGTTGAGGTGGTGGAACTTGCTGGAAGGTATTTGGGATTTGGGATGAATAGCTTGAAGCCGGCGGTGGTTGGGGTAGTTGCTGCTATGTTGCTTGGGCGAAGGCAGTTTGTTGACTTGCAACCATAGATGTAGGGGATTGAGATGGGATCCCCCATGCCTTCATTTCTTCTTGTGTAAGGCCCCACTAAGAGCTTGTGTTAGGGTGCACTGCAGCAGATGATGGAATGGTAGGAGCAACGAGAGCTTGGGACACGAATGATGGTTGAGAGAAAGGAGCTTGTTGAGGTTGTGGTTGAGTGGATGCTTGTGAGGAGGAAAATGAAGGAAACACCCAAGAGAAAGATGAGGTTGGAATAGGGAGCGATTGTGCTAACCCCAAAGAAGAAGGTACGGGTGCTTGGGGGGTGAAGGGTGACGGTGCTCTTTTGATGGTGAAAGGTGTTGCTTGACTTGCGGATGGTGGCGAAGCTTTTGGTGTAAAAGCTTGCGTGAGAGGTGGAAGCTGACTTTGGTTTAAGTGTTAGTTTTGGGCTTGAGCAGCCATAGCAGATGATGAAGCAAAAGGGGTATGAGATGGAGCGGATAGCACTGTAGCTTTTGTTACGGGACTGGTGAGGCTTCCTTGCAAGAAAAGGGGAATGGTGGAAAGCTCTTGGGGTGTTTGCATGATAGGATCGGGAAATGATTGGACAAACGGAGAATACGCTTGTGCTGGAACTTGGATAGTTTTGATGGGGATGCGTGGATAGAGAGATGGTGGGATGGAGGTACTTTCTGGCAGGTAGTGAACAAATGTGCTCTGCTGATGTTGTGGTACAAGGGCATTGGTTGCTGATGGGCTTTCTGGAGGATTTGCAAATTCTTGGTTTGCCAACGGGGATGAAGGGATGTTTGGATCTTCACATGGGTTACTGGCTTGGATCTGCGGATTGTAGGTCATCATGGCATTGGTGAAAAGGTTGGGATCGGATGAGGTTGTTGGTGGATAAGGATTCATGCTTCTTCTTTTTCGAGATCTGGTCTCAACAGGCATGGAGATGCAAGTGCTAAATGGATGCAAGATGTTTGGCTAAAAGATATTGATGGATGCAAAGTTGATGAACTTCTAAAGATGATGACTTCTAAGATGCAAATGCAAAGAGAGGGATCAAGATGGCAATGATGGAAGCTGGATGGAATAGATATGAATCAAGATGGTGGAGGAAAGATAGGTTGCTGGTGGAAAGCTGGTGAAAAGATTACTGAGTGGTCAACAGATGAGCTGCTTTTTTTCCCAAATGGAGGATCAGAGATATGATGGGGTCAACCAAAGATAGACTGATGATCTTCGGTCAACAAGTTTCTTATCAATACACTCCAATCTCTTGCTCGAGATGATGGCTATGCAAGGACAAGGTTTGATTTCTTTATGACAACACGTTGTGCCAAAAAAGAGGATGATGGTCTCTGATCTTGGATATGGGATAGGAACCACTCAAAAGGTAGAACACTAAGTGTTGGTGGATCTCTGGATTTGGAGAAAAAGATGATGGATCTGCTGGAAAGATATGGAAAGCTGATGGGGGGATGCTAGTGGAAAAGGTTTTGAAGGGTGAAGGGACAATGCTCTTTCTAAAGGGATAATGCAAATGACAAGGATTGATTCTAGAATGCTGGTAGGAAGATAAATGCACTTTATGATGTTTTGAAATGCAACTAAGGTTTTGATGCTGATGCAAAGGGTGAAACTAGGATGAAACTAAGATGCAAAGCTGTTTGAGACAAGATTTCAAGATCCGAAGATGGAACAAGACATGAACAAGGAATTGGCTAATCTTCTGGCTCAAGGTTGACAAAGTGATGGTTAACTCGGAAACGGAAGGTGAACTGTTTGATGCGGGTGTTATGGGCAATGTTCTCAAGTCTGGTTTGGGACTTCTCCTCTGCTTGGGTTGCTTGGATAATGGATTGATAGGTCTTGGTGTTCTTCTGGATAACTTTTTGCTCTTGATAGGCTTGGGATTTGGGCAACTTTGCTTTAGGATGTTTGTTCTTGCTAGGCATCACTTGGAAAAGAGGCTTCTGATTTTGAGGCAAAGGTTTCCAATGGCAAAAGTTAAAGTCAAAGCAATCTCCGCAAGGGACAAAGCAACCCTGCGTGATACAAACAAAGACAACTAACTCTAACAAAGCTTTGAAAGTGTATGTTTCAACAAGTGTTTTCACAGAGTCTTTGACTGTCAAGCACCTCAAACAAATCTACCTAAGGAAGGTGAGTATCAAAATCGCTTGCCCACAGCTTGGTATCCCCTAGAAGGGAATACAAATGGTGAGTAATCTTGAGGCGACCCGGTAAACCCCTTGGAATTGGTCCTTGCACAAGGATTTTGATACTTTCGGATGTAGATAGGGTAGCCTCTATTTTATTAGGTTTTTAATAGTTCCGTGGAGTCTCCATACCCGGTTATGCTGATCATCCATGACTCACTTAAGAGCCTTGCCAATAATGCTGGGGGAGAGGAATGTTTACCATCCCCAGACACATGTTTGGCACGAACGCCCGGTGATTAGGAGATGTAAGTGATTCTTTTGGTATTCACTTATTTATATACCGGCCGGGGGGGATACCGGTTTGAGGTCGTTCTCCAAGGAGGAAGCGCTTCTCCTTGGATAGGCCTCGCTAAAAGCAGAACAGGTGAACTTGTCCAAGTTCAAATGTTCCACGTTGCTTACTCTAACAAGGATTATGCAAAAATTGAAAAACTCCTACATGCACATCAAGCAGATTTTGTTCATTTTCCCAAATTTGATTAAGTGATGTTTGAACTTTGAAAATGAAGACACTCGTGATTAGCTTTTGATTTGTTCCTTTCTCCAAAAAGTAAATCAAGCGTTTGCAAGTTTTTTGACTTGGGCATTCAAGATTGAGTGTGCGTGTTTGATTAAGAACTTTGAAAAAGCTTTGTTTTATCCCTTAGATCACTCAAGATTGAATTTGTTTGCTTGCTTTGAAATTTGAAACGAGATAGGGAATAGAGTTGTTTGTTCCTTTAGTGCATTCAAGATTTGGTTTGCTTTTCAAATTGACAATGACACTCTAGGACCTAAGTTCATTTCCTTAAGTTTCATTCAAGATTGAGTTTGACCTTTGCTGTAATAAAATAAATGAAAAAAACCAGTCCTAAGCAACTCAAGACAAAAACCAAAAGTGACACTGTCCAGCTTATAGGCGACGCTGGAAAGTGCAGAGGCGACATTTAATTCCTACAGGCGACATTCTGTACCTCAAAAGGTGACAGATAAAAAACCAGAGGCGTGATTTCTTTACATGCAGGCGACAGAAGAAGAATTCTAAGACGGAACAGAAATTGTCAATCACAGGAAAATCTCAGTTATGCAGGCGTGAAAATAGAACTCATAGGCGTCATTTCTTTCCTCAAAGGTGTGATTTAATTGCATGAAGGCGTGACTGAATTCTTTGTAGGCGACATTTCTTTTGTTGAAGGCGACATTTCTTTGTTTGAAGGCGACATTTAATTGCTGTAGGCATCATTTCTTTTCATGAAGGCGACATTTCTTTATTTCCTGCAAATTACAAGCATATAAAGTATAATTTCATCAAAATGATTGTGGTTTGAGTCCCACCGGGTGTGCCAGAATGTAGACTAGGATTTGTGAGTGCACCTAAACCTGTTTTGAAGGCCAAAGACAAACAAACGTCATAGCATATTATCAAATCAAATTTAAAGGTAAACAAACTAAAATCAAAGCCACCTCGGTTTAAGCTTAAAACGGATGCGCCCATGCACCGTTTGATATGCTTGGATATAGATGGATGTGGGTGTGCAAACTCAAGCACTTGGAGCATGCAAGATAAATGATGATTTGAGGATCAAGAAGACCCAAAATGACACAAAATAGGTATGAGGAACCTATTTTGCCTCAAAGGCCTCAAGAACACACAAATATGCAAAGTTAAATGAAAGAACTAAGATTAAAACAAGAAATGAATCTATGTTAATCCATTTAAGCTAATTTAGATGTGATTTAAGCTTGGAAATGATCTAAAATGATGAGTTTATGCTTATGCTAAGATGAAAATGGCATTATAACTTTGCTATTGAGTTTAAGAGTTGAAAGATGATTTGCCTTAGGAAGTGAGGGTATTTATAAGATTTCTAAAAGCTTGGGGTAGGAGGAATGAATGGCCAGGATTGAAATCCTTAAGAGAGGCCAAGATTCACTCAAAGGGAAGCACATGGATTGTGCTAGTTCTCAGCCAATCAGGAGGTGACACATGTCACAATGTGAGTGGATGAAGGGAAGGGCAAAGAGGAGTCAACAAAGGGGGCTCCAAGCTCATAACTCTCCAAATAAATGCTTGTAAGAGCAATGAATGGGCTTTAAGAGGCTTTGAAGACTTTGGGGAAGCAATAAATGCTTTGTGGTTGAGATATTTGGAAGGAAAGACTTTGCTTTGGTTTAGGAAAGTCTTAAGCTTGGTTAGGATTGCACAAAGGTTTAAGGGTAGGATTAGGATTAGATTAGGACAAAGAAAAAGATTAGGATGGGTGAAGAGGGTGGATTTGAGAAGATTCTAGAAGAGTCTAGATTTCTCCTTAGTTTCATGGAATAAAAGTTATTCATTCCAAAAGCTCAAGTTTTAGGAATATTTATTAAAATATTTTTAATAAATATGCAAATTAAATATTTAACCTTGGGATTAGGGTTAGAAAAGATGGGATTAGCCTTTTAATCAAAATTAAGAAGGGATTAGAAGATTTTGGAAGAGGTTAGTGGTCTTAAGGAAATTGGCCAAGTTTGGGATAAAAAATAAATTAATTTATTTTTTGAAGTTTTTGGTCAATTTATTAATTAAATAATTAATAAATTAGGGATAATGTCCAAATGACATTTTTAGGCTAGATTCCTTAATTAAAGATTTTTAATTAAGAGAAAGGGATTTAATCCCATAAAAATAAATTAATTAATTAAATAATTAATTAATTAATAAATGATGATGTCATCAAGGATTTTCAGAAAACAAAAATAATTTATTTTCTGAAGGATTTTTCGGTGTCTACACTTCCCCTAATTCCACACATCCTTGCCCCACTTGTTGTTGTTCCAAAACCACCTCCAATGGATTTTTTCACAAATGCACAACTCTCCCCATTGGCTCTACAAGAACAACTCCATGAGCTACCCAAAAATCCCAAAAAATTATGTCCACACTTCATCTATAGTGAATCTAGGATAGAAAAAGAACACATTCGTGCCCTCAAAGAATTATGCAATCAGAAAGAGATTGCACATCAGGATGTTGTGTGCCATATTTTTCCATACACATTTGGGGAATTTGCATACAATTGGTACTCAAACTTTCCACATAGATCTATCCTAGGATGGGGTGAATTTGAAACAAAATTTCTCCAAGTTCAAGCTATATGTAGATCCGGCTAATCTCCATCACCAATTAATCTCAATGAAGAAGGACCATAACAAACCAACTGAAATGTTTAATCACCATTTCCATAAGATGTACCAAAGATTAAAGGCTCCTTACACCATACCTATCAGGGCTTCCATACAAGTATACGTGCAAGCCTTGGATCCTTTAACATCCATATTCTTGAAAAGGTTATCTCTAGGTGACATAGATACTTTGGAAAAAGTGTGCAATGAAGCCATCACTTTTACATAATAGATGGATCAACAAGTAGGTGGAAACTATGGGGTTTCACCCACATTAGGAAATGCTACCATTATTGGTCTATTTGCAGCACATAATCAGCCTCTGGTACATCACACCCCAAAGCTCAACATAGTACCAACCTCATACATCACTGCCCCACCACTCGTCATCATCCATCTGGGATATGATGCGCACAAGCCCTCTATGAGAAAAATGTTGTTGTCCCAAATGAACCTGATAATGCCTTAGTAAATGAGTTGGATTCCATGAAGAAGACTTTATCCCACTTGAAAAGAAAGATCACCAAGATGAAGTTGAGTCCATCTCAAAACCAAGGGAATTACCAATAGCTTGTTGTTGTCCCAAACACCTATCTCCAAACTTAGAACTGTAATTATGGCAATTAAAACAAAAATGACAAGAATTATGGGAATACCACACAAGATAAAAAATTTGGGAAACAACAAACTAATAGGCCATGGAACGCATGTCCTAACAATGGTAGTATACTTATTGATAATGCCAATGCCTTTAGCTCCTCTGAGGCTAATTTTACACAAGCTCCCAATACACAACCAGATAATAAATACAAGGGAGAGTTTGACAATCATCAAGGTAAAAATTTTGACAACTCCCAGACTCATTTCAGTGCCATGGCCTTTGATTCCTATGAAGCAGATACTTAGGGAGTTCCTACTAATAACACAACCAAAGAAGAATTCATTTTCTCATTTAATCAACAGAGTCAACCTGAACATTCTGAGGTCTGGGCTTTTCAAAAAAATAACTAAAGCAGTTATAATCTGAGGAGCAAGAGAGAACCCTTGATTGTTGGCATCCCCCTGAAATGCAGCCCACTCCTCCAAACCCATGGGCCAACAACAACCCTCCACCCCCTAGGGGCCCAAGTACCACCATTGCCTCAACCACACAACCTCAGCCCAATGTACTGAAGAACCCAGACTGGGCCATTGAAAGATATAGTGCACTAGAGGAATTAAAATGAGTTAAAGCCAATATGTCAATGTATGACATGCTACAAAGCTTCCCTTCACAAATAGAAGCACTCCTGAAATACCTAGACCATTCTAAATCTGTTCCATCAAGCAACAATGCTAGGAACTCATCACATGTCAATGTCATTGAGGAAATGCCAACCATGTTCAAAGATCAGGTAGAAGTGCCCTCATTTCTACTTAGTCTCAAGATCTTTGGAAAGAATCTACACAACTATCTAATTGATTTAGGGAATTCATGTAATGTCATGCCCTTATCCATATGGTAGAAATTGGGAATGAACCCCCAACTAACTAATAGGGTCATGATTCAACTTGACAAGATAGAAGTCAAGGACATTGGAGTCCTAAAAGATAACCATATACAACTGACCATAGACCCCAAGATCCAAGATTGCATAGACATACATATAGTAGATATCCAAGAGACATATGGCATGCTAGTTAGTAGGGAATGGAATAGGTCCTCGAGAGGCTAGGTCTCCATAGATTTTACCCAACTTTGGTTTCCCTGGAAATGATTGAATAACCAAATCAAAATTGATGCTGAACCAAAAATAAACAAATAATAACTGAATATAATGCGCCAAATGAATTCTTGTTCTCACAAGATTATCTAGGAGTATATTGGTTTGACATAATCCTAATGTTCCATATCTAGGAAGAAGAGAATGCTAGTGATAGCCCCGTCCAAGGGTTGATACATGCTTAAGTCCTAGAGGAGATCCTCATATAATTTATAAGTAATATGATGAAGAATATGAAACATCTTGAGTAGGATGCTGATCCAAACATATTGTTGTTGCTAGGATATTGTCACTTGCATCAAGTGAGTCACTTAGAGTTTGAATGCCATTATTGCCAAAATGTTGTAACGCGAGTGATGAACCAAATGTCCTGAGTACCCAAAATTTCCAAAGGGGTGAATGCATAATAAGATGATGAAAGCCCTTCTCATCATGAACAACCTTTGGTCTTCATAGAAGAAAATCCTATACAAGAGGAGTGGAGCTCCTCAAATGATGGTTTCTTGCCCCCATATCATGAAGTATGGCATGAAAAAAAAGAAAAAGTGAAAATGAAATGGGTGCCTCTCTCTACAAGGGAGAATCTAGATACATAGAGTGTGGAAATTCCAACTAATGAAGACCCATCACCACCAGAGAGCCCTATTGAACCCCAAATTGATGCACATCCATCCAAGACTATCTTGGGACCCCAAACTAAGCCCCATTCACACAAGAACCATCTAGTATGGAAACTCAGATTTGATGGTTCCAAACATAAGCAAGGAGTAGGGGTAGGGGAAAGAATTGAGTTAATCAACCCTAGGGGTGGTTCATACTATGCTTCTTATAGGCTATAGTTTTATTGTACGAACAATGTCACCGAGTACAAGACATTGATATGAGGTCTCCTTATGGCACATAAAAAGAAGATAAAAGTATTGATCATAGAAGGAGACTCCAGCTAGTGGTCAAACAAATTCATAGCCAATATTCATGCACCAAAAAGTGATTGGCCTCATATAGGAAACACGTATAGAATTTAATTGAAGATTTTGAAGTGTTTAATATCAAGAGCATCCCAAAAAGGAAAAACAATATTCTTGATGCCCTAGTAGTGTCAGTAAGTTCCCTACATCTGCTGGAGAAACCAAAGCTGAAAAAGTTCTCCATTCAACTGGTGGCAGTGCCAACTATTCCAGATAACATCAATGATTTCTAGGTATTCCAAGATGACCAATAGATACTTGAATTCATCATGAGTGTCAAGGTCTTTGAAAAAAACATAGATGAAGAGTTTGATGAGATCAAAGAGTTAAAAGATTTGGGAATCCTTAACCTAAAGACTAACTCCATCTTGAGAGGAATGGTAGCCTTAGAAATGATCTTCAAAAAAGATTACTATGCTCGCAAAAAGTGGAAGGCACCAGCTATGGGAGGTAATGATTGTGAAATCTACAATCTAGGCACACACCTTGAATGCAAGGAGATTTGTATTGGTAAAATGGGTACATACAAGGAAAATAGGTGAATGGTGGAATTACTCACTGAATACAAAGATGTTATGGCATGGAGATATGAGGATCTAAAAGACTACAACCTTGTCATCATTGTACACAACATACCACTAAAATTGGTTGCCAAACCTTTCTGTCAGAGGAAGAGGCCCATGAACCCTATGATCGAGCCAATGATTCAAAAGAAAGTACAAAAGTTACTTGACACTAACATCATCTTTACTATTTGACATTCAACCTAGGTCATGAATCTTGTTCCTATGAGAAAGAAGAGTGGAGAAGTCTGACACTAGGTAGATTTTTAGAATCTAAATAGATCTTCTCAAAAGGTTAACTACCCATTTCCCTCCCTTTACAAAGTGTTACAAATTGTAAACGAGTCCTAGTTGATTTCTTTCCTTGATGGCCATTCTAGATATAATCAGGTAATGGTGAAGGAGGAGGACCATTTGAAGATGTAATTCACTACAAAGTGGGGAATATTTGCCTACTACTGCATACCTTTTGGTTTGACCAACATCAAAGAAAATTTTCAGTGGGCCATGGAAGAAGTGTTTAAGGGCCTCATAAACAAGTGCATCATCATATATATGGATGACCTTATGGTGTTCTCCAGAAACCAAGAAGATCACATTGAGGATTTGCGTAGAGTATTGAAAAGATGTAGGAGTTGTGGAATTTCACTAAATCCCGAAAATGTGTTTTTGGGATAACCCAAGGAAAGTTATTGGGATATATCATCTCATAGATGGGAATCTCAATAGATCCTTAAAGAGTCAAGGATATTCTTAAATTGGTTCCCCCAAATAGTCAGAAAGAACTAAAATATTTCTTTGGAAAGATCAATTTTTTTAGGAAGTTTATTAGTGGGTTCACTAAGATAGTGTGTACCTTGAATGACATGTTGAAAAAAGATGCAAAGATAGAATGGAATGCTCCTGCTAAAGAATCATTTGAGGAAATTAAGACATCCATTGCTACAACTCCATTTTTTGTTAGCCTAGATTACACTTTACCATTCAAGGTCTACTCTTTTGCATCGGAGCACTCATGTGTGGGCATTCTCACCCTAAAGAAAGATGGAGAAGATGAAAGACCCATAGCTTTCATGAGTTGTCTATTGAAAAATGCTGAGCTCAAGTACCCCAATCTTGAAAAATAGTATTTTGCATTGGTTAAGGCTATCAAGAAGTTCAGACATTACATCCTCGGGAGCAAGGTCATTTCTATTGTTCCTAATCCTTTCGTCAAGTCCTTATTAATGAAAAATGAGTTGGGAGAACAAAGAGGGAAATGGATGGCTATATTACAATAATTTGATATCCAAATCTAGCCTATGAAGCTAGTGAGAGGCCAAGGCCTCACCAAAATTATAGCAGAGATAGAATAGGGTTTAGTGTGCTAAGTATACACCAATGAAGAGATAGTAACCAATGTATGGTACCAAGATATAGTTTATTACTTTCTCCAAAACTATTTCCCTAAAGGATTGAATGGTTCCAATAAAAGAGCCCTAAAGATAAGAGAAGCTCCTATATGCTAAATAATGGAAATCTCTACAAGTGAAACTATGATGGTCTTTACCTATGTTGTTTGGAAAAGATAGAAGCTAAGAAAGTTCTCACAAAGTTTCATGACAAGTATGGAACAGGCCATGGGTTAGCTAAAGCCATGACACATTGGATATTTAGGTCTAGTTATTATTGGCCTACCTTTTTCAAAGATACACATGAATATGTGTGTTCATGTCATGTTTTCCATACTAGTACCACTTGCGAGAGACATCCTACAATGCCCCTACAGCTAGTTTATGAGGTATGTCCATTCATCCAATGGGGGCAAAAAATTTATAGGAATGATTAACCCTCCATCCTCGGTAGGAAACAAGTACATCTTGACCACAATAGACTACTGCACATGGTGGATAGAGGCACAAATTTTGATAAATTGCACCATGAAAGTAGTAACCAAGTTCTTGGAAGAGTTCATTATCACACGATTTGGTATGCCTTTTTTTTGGTATGTGACAATGTACCCTATTTCTCATCTGTATCTCTCATCCAATGGGCCTTTGAAAATTAGGTAATCCTCAAATTCTCATCTAACTATTATCCGCAAGGGAATGGGGTTGCTGAATCAACAAATAAAAACTTGATAACAATAATCAAATGCCTCTTGGATGATAATCCTTGAGATTGGCACACACAGTTGAAGTACACCTTGTGGACTAACCAAGTGAGAATAAAAAATGCTTTGGGTACATCTCCTTACTAGTTAGTTTGTGACCTACAACCCATTTTTCCTATGAACCTAAAAATATCAATCTTGAGGTTCATGGATCAATACGTTAAAGGTGAGGATAAGGTGCGGGTTCACCTCATGAACCTTTTGGATATAGAAAAAAAGAAAACCATGGCCTTAGAACATGTGGCCAAACATCAAGCTATCATCAAGCATTGGTTTGACAAAAGAGAAACAATAAAGGCTTTTAGGATTCCTAATTTAGTATTGATGTGGGATAAAGTGAAAGAAAACCTAGGTAGCCACACTAAATTCCAATGTTTTTGGATAGGCCCTTTCCAAATAGAAGATATCTTAGGAGAGAACAGTTTCAGGATTAGTTCTCTCGATGGGGAACTGGTCCCATTTCCTATCAATGGCCAGTATCTCAAGCACTACTTCAGGTCTTGAAGGACTCTTATCTTTTATTATACATTCTTCTAGTTTAGTGTCTTGTCTTGTGTCCTTTTCTTTGAGTCAGTCAATTCGTGTATATCAAGGGGTAGATTTATTTTAAATAAGTGTTTTGCATCGGGTAGTTTGGGAAAAAAGATGAAGGTCTTTCTTTGTCAAATACTTTGATTAGATTTTATCTTGCAAGGAGCTAGATACAGAGGTTGAAAGTGAAGTGTTTTACTCTTAGAGATCTCGAGAAGATTCATCAAAGCTAAAAAAGTTTGACACTAACATACATCTTAAAGGATTCTGAATTGGAGATTTCTTGGAAGGATTCTAGTCAAAACAAAGAAACACCCATGGTCACGAAGGAAGTCAAAAGTTGAGACCCTTTCCCACTTGAAATAACGACTAAAAGAAAAGACCAAGAAATCAAAAAGGGAGGAATACATAAAGTCAAAGTCAACAATGAAAGATAAAATTTCAAATGCTTGGGTAGCATAGTCTAATCAATGCCCAGGTTTTCAAAACAAAAATCATCAAAAATACAAATGAAGGGCCAGCACAACCTAAACGCTGCCTCGGTTCATCAAGAACATTGAAGCTGGAATAAGAGAAGAAATGTAGTATCCAAAATACAATAACTCAAGAAAATCACTTTCCACATGATGAATGTTGAGTCTAAGAACCCTTTAAAGAAGTTTAAAACTTCAAACAAGCTTGTTCGGAGGAGGAGAAGGGTGACTTTAGCAACCTCTACTAGGGTTATAAACACTTGCCTAGCAATAGAGCAAGGTTGAAGTGACTTTTGGCCGAATTCAGACCTGTGGATAGAAATTTGGATACAACTGGTTAAGAATCTAAGAGATATTTGATGGATAATTTGAGGAATATGAATACATACATGCACACACTAGATGTGGATACAAAGATTTTTTTGACCTTCATATTATGATAGGAGAATTAATATCACTGAACGTTTTTGTGTCCATCTCATTGCAAAACTAGGATCTTTTCAAGAGTGGGGTGACTAGGGGATAATTGGGTTATTCCCTTTCTTTTTCTAGGCTATTTCTTATGGTTTCACAACCATGCTCCCATTTTTGGCCACTTGGCCAAGGGGCCCCCCTTCTTAGGCTTGTTTTTTAGTTATGTTTGTTAGTTAGGTCCTTGTTTGAGACTGTCCCTTGAGTTTTTGTTCAGTTTTGGCCTTTTGCACTTTTGGAGTTCCTTAGGTGCGAAAGGCCAAAGGAGTTTGCCTACCACCTAATAACCCATTTTTTACATCTTCAGACAATTAGACTCTTTGAGGTCTGAAATACCAAAAGTATGATTTCCCAAGTTAGGAATCAGACTTTTGACATTTTGGCCTTTCACAGGTCCGAGACCCTCGAAAGTCCAAAAGGTTGATAAGTGGGGATGGTTGATGTCGCCCCTACTAGAGGCCTATTTAAGGTTGAGTGCCAACCATTTTGGTTACTTGTGCATTTTGTGTACTATTGATTTTCAAAGCTTTGTAGAGTGTGCCTTGTGACCAATTTTCTTCTTGATCTTTGGATTGCTCGCTTCTTGGTATTCTTTCCCTCCGTTGCTTTGTTGAGGTAGGTTTTGTTTGTCTCCTTTTGTTTCTTTTCTTTTTAGCATGATTTGTTAGTTTCAGTGTTTTCACATTAGGGTTTAGGTTTTAGGTCTTGTTTGTTGTCGCTTCAGGGTCACAGGATTGTCCCCTTGGACCCTTTAGCATCGAGTTCATGGTCAAACTTAGTTCAAACTTATTTTTGAGCTCTAAACCTCATATTTTGCATTTTTTTCAATTGGCCCTAAAATATTTCAAACTTTCATACTCTGAAAGTTCCCAACAACCCAAGCTTCCATTTTTTTTACTAAGTCCACTTTTCAGTGTTTTGAACTTTTTCACAATGAAATATCTATCACTCAGAATTTTTGAAACCTAACGTGTCACCCAAAACCAACTCCAGTCTATTTTACCTTTTCACCATTTTGAACACTAAAATTTCTATCACTTTTCACCGCCCAAAAGGCCGAGGCCTAAATTAAATGATGACCCTTTTTGTCATTTTAGCCTTTCCAAGGTCCTAAATCCCCAGAGGTCTGAAATGCTGAAACTACCCTTCTAAAGCATTCAGGCTTGGTTTTTATGGGTGATGCAGGAGCATCCTGGGTGTAAGAGCAATCTTGCATCACCCAAAAATATTTTTGTTTTTGTATTCATTAAGGGCTATCTTGTGCAGAGCTGCTATTTATGGAAACTTTTTATTTTTAGTAAGTTGGTCATCCAATCTTAGAATGTTCTGATTTCTTCCTTGGAGGTTCATTTTGGTCATATCAGCCTACTAGTAAAGTTTCATTGATAGATCAAGTCTAGCTTTGTAGATATTGAAGATTTTCGGTATTGGCAATAGGGTACAGAAACTTTGAACTCAATTTTGAAGGCTTTAGAGGCCCCGAATGAGGTCAACTCTTTGGCTGAATGAAGCTTACTTAATTTAGGTGTTGTAGAGCTCCTTGCACCCTTTCCGAAATGGGGTTATAATAGTCAATCGAATCAACAGGTGATGACTTTTGGTGTCCAAAAGTTGGGCCACCCGAAATGGCAGAAAATAATTTTCCTTCAAAATTTCTATTTGTGTTTCAAAATTTATTTTGAGCCAACTTTGATGTAATAAAATGAAAAATAAAATAATTCTAAGTTTGGTCAGCCCTTAGGGATAAATTTATGGAACCTTCTCGGGTGGTGGAAATTGCCTATATAAGGAAGGCTATAGTGTTGTCTTAGGCAGTCGGGACAGTTCTGGTAGTAGATCTGGGTAATAATTCGAGGCTTTGTCCTACAAAATATTGTAAGGGAATGCCCATGTGGCTTTGCATATTGTAATTCTAAAAGTTTGTAATTCCACATTTGTGGAGATAATAAGAAGCCTATTTTTTGTTCTTGCATATTGTTGTTGTTTCTCTATTTCTGTTATGTGTTTGTGGTATTAAGGGGAGCACCCTTTATCAATGGGATATCTTGATTTTTTCATACTCTTCATCTGAAATTATTCCTAAATATCATGTATTGGTTAGTGATTCATGTCCCATTATTTTTATAGAATGTCAAAAAATGTAAAATCCCCCACTTTGAAGTACTAGTTCAAGGGTTTGCCACACATCTTCCAAGGTGGAGAACTTACACTCTAAGATCACGGACACTGACATTGGAAATGTCAGTTGGATTGACTACCTAGTGAAATACACTCAACCAAGAGGAAGATCTGAGGACTCCACTTCATTATTATACAGTTCACTAGTGAGTGCAGTGGTACACCCTATGTCCATCCTCTCTTTAGACCTGATAGACACATTGGCAAACCACTACATACCAAATGAAAGGTTGGTAAAGAAAAATATGGGAGAAGTGCTATTCGACCTCTAACTAGATAACATTAAGGATGTCTTCCATCTACCAAAAAGGATAGACAAATTCTATGGGTTCTGAATAGGCAAGGGGATGAATTTTTACAACAAAGATATCCATTGTCCCATGAGATTATAAATAGGGACTACCTCATGCAACCTCTACCAAATAAAAAGCTTGATAAAATAGACATGAGGAGAGGCTATATGAAGGATGACATCCAAGCATCCATCACTATGATCAGCTAAGTTTGTGGATTGCAAAATTCAATCCAACAAGAGCCATGGATGATCCTTCTCATCGATAGGATAAAAGAGAAACATGCAAGGTTTGACTAGGTGACCATCCTTAGTGATAACCTGGATTAGAAATTGATCACAATAAAAAGTTATCTTCATTTATACATAACTTCGTACATTATATAGTTTCTAGCAACAAGAGCAGTGTACCTAGGGTTGGTAAAAGTTAGCACCATGGGTGACCCAAATGCATGGCCATTCACAGTTTATCCCCAACTGGTCTGAAAAGAATACTTCACCCAATATAATCTAGAGTACCCAATCATCAATGATGCTTTTGTTTTCACTATCATCCACTCAATTTAGGGTGATTATGTGGAAAGGATATGAGAGGAAGAAAATTCCAAAGTGAAGGCCCTTGGGGTGTTCTATATTCAATTCAAAACTTTACCATATATTAGTGTGGCAGGAAGCACCCTCGCTTCAAAGAAGCTACCAAGGTATCCTTCAAACAAGATAGTTCTATTAGAAATATCTAGACAACTATCAGATGCCCATGGACATATTTGACATAAGAAGAAACACTACTGGGATTTCCCTATCTCGATAGGCCATCATTTTCTACAAGACATGAGGATTTACAAGTCATTTTCCTTTGAATGGAATGAGTATCCATTACAAAACTTCAATCTCATCAGGACCAGATTTGATCCCATTAGCACCTACAACCATATAATGGAAAGGCACTATATACATGAGCCTCACATTGAGAACCATTGGATGGATTGTACTGATGACTATGAAGTCAAGATTCATGACTACTGCTAGATGAGTCCGGAGCTTGTACAGACTACCATACTATTGTGTATACCACAGAAGGTTAAAGAGGTTGATTCAGAGGATGTCTTGGATCCAATCTATAACCAAGACAAGATATACACTAGGGAAATCCTCAACACAAAGGTGGATAGGGATGAAAATGGTGATATAAACATCAAAGCCTGACATGTTTTCAGGGTGACAAAGGCATGAATCTCCCATCCATTTCAAATGGACTTCATGCCTATGAATAAATAGTTGGGTCTACCTTCAAAAGTGAAGAAGAAGAAAGGAGAGAAAGTGTTAATGCCACAATTCACAGAGGCTGCACCATTGAGGATAGAGATGATGTATCAACATGAATTCTTGAATACATATGGGTCAGCTACTCAGTCTAAATATCCAAAGACTAGGATGAGTGGGAGTATAGCTCTGCCAGATGCCCCATCTTCAATCAGTCTAGAGCTTCCTGGTGCACTAAAGAAGGCATCAAGGGTAAAGGTAACTAGACCAAGGCCTGCTAGGGTAATTAAAGGGCATGTTTATAAAACAAAGATATCCTTGAAACTCACTCACATGGAGACCCTTTTGGAGGATGATGAGGAAGATGAGGAGAATGAAGTACCCCTCAAAAGTAGAACCTGATCAATGGGATTCTTGAAGAAAAGAAAGCTACAAGAATAAAATGCATAGATAGATGCTAAAGAGGGGGCCTAAGCAGAGCAAGTAAATCCAATGGATGCTCTAGGAAATGAAAAGTTTGATATATCTAACTTTTAAGGCCTTTTTGGATTCAAAGAGACTAAATTTAAAGTCCCGGTAGAACCTTCCTCAGAGAAACCCTTCTCATTCATATTCCCCTTGACTCAATTGACAAGTTTTTTGGATAATGTAGGAGAGGAAGTTCAGCCAGAGTCTCAAGAATCAATTGGGGAAGTGGCAGATAAAATTCAAAAGGATGCCACTGAATTAGAGAATAAATCCTCTAGGGGAGTCACTTATGGGGAGGATATTGGAATTCCAATCCCTCTAGCCTAGCAAGTTCCGGTGCCATGTCAACAATAAGCACTAGTCCCACCACCATCTACCACTTCACTTCCACCACAAGTCCAAATGAGAAAGCCTCCACCACAACCTCCACCTACTCATATTCCCATGCCTACTCAACCTCCTTCAAAAATACCAATGTCTTTTCCTACCTCTCCTTCTACTCCCATGCACCCTACACAGAACCCTCTTCCATCAGCACCAACTCTCCCACCTCCTCAAACTAAGACAATTGTGCAAGAACCTCAAGATCTAGAAAGGGAGACAAAGGTAATAAAGGAGGTTCCATCTGAAGAGTATACTAGATAGAAAGGAAAAGCCAGAGGAGAGGAACAAACAATAATAGGAGAGGAACAAAGTATAGGAGAATAAAAGGAAATGATGAGATAAGAAGAGGAAAGATAGGAGGAAACCAAGCTAGGATACAGAGTTGTTGCCTCCAACTCAGTCATGCCATATGAGCCAATAAATACCTTTCTCTAAACCCATCTGATTCACCAAATAAATACAACCAAGTGTGAGGGTATATAGAGATGAAGAAGACACATATATGGCGGTGCTTGGACAAGCATTCCATCAAGAAAACTCCAGTGCTCGAGAAAGGATCCTATCTTATGTAATGCAAGATCATGCAAGCAAGTGGAAGGCACAAGAAGCCATACCCATGATGAATGTCAGTATGGCTGAAATCAGTCCAGAAGATTATATGCTCGAGGAGGTAGACCTAGGAGAGCCAATGAGAGAGGGAAGAAAAACTTTGGCTACACTAGGATTGAAGGATGCCCTACGCTTCATGGATAAGGATGAGGAGAAAATAAAAGTCTTGATGGAGAAAAATGAGTCTATGAAGAAGTTTATTCTTAAAATAGCGGGTCCCATTGACCCTAATAACACTGAGGTCTCATTACAAGCTATTTTGGAAAGGAAGGGTGCTTAAGATTTTCCAGCGAATATTCCACATTCTTTCATTCATGCTTGTATAGATTGGAAAAACAATTTCTAGGAGTTTTCCAAAGCTTCCCTAAGGATAGTTTTGAGATCCTTTAGAGGTATTCTAAAGGGCATCACCAACTTGGTGGATCTTATGTGAGGAGAAGATGGTATTGAGGAGAAGATCCTTAAATAGGAAAAAACCCTTGATGATCTTGTAATAATAAGGAAGGAATGCTTCCAAGTTTTGGTTAAAATATACAAGGGGTTAGAACTCGACAATTTTGAATAATGGATCAGAGATATCACAAAAGTCTTGAAGGTGTACAAGAAATTCCTGAATAAGGTTGATAACAAAAGGGATGAAGTGCTACTTTGGATCAAAGAGATGCATATTTTTTTTGAAGTCTTGGACCTAGACCTCTATGATGAGGATGATGAGAAAATGATGCATCCCATTAATGATATTATAAATCAATACATTTATATCTTTAAAGGGGTTAGAACAAAGGAGGACCTCCAAGAGTTGTTCCATCAGAAGGAGGGGATGCAAAAAATGTTGTCTCAGGAGGAGGAAATAAGAGGCTTTGCTAATAAATTAGTCAACTTCCAAGAGAAGCAATAGGAATGCCTCAAAGATATCAAAATGATAGACTTTAAAGAGGTATAGGAGATCATGGACAAGCTTGGTAAGGCACACCCAGAAATTCTCCCAAGTCACTGAGTGTCCAGTTTTGGACTTAGCCAATTTTGTATGAAGGAAAAATAGTTTCGTGGACTCAGCCAATTTTGAGTTCCAATATTTTTTTCCTTTCATCCTTCCAAGATTTTTGGCCTCCAAAATTCCAAAATTTGTAAATATTTTCTTCAACACTTAACCAATTTTTTAACTTCATTCTTTTGGAGTAAGGGTCAGGGTCTGAAATTTATGGGTGATCACCACTAATGACTTCAGTCTTCTTCATTTGTTCTTTCAGCTAGATTGATAACTTCTATGGGGTCATTTATACATGATTTGAGGGTATCTTCCAATTGGTTCCATAGAGAAGAGCTGCAACAAGGAATAAATGGTAGAACTACAAGTTTCCAGGAAGAACATGCATGAGTTCCAGATTTAATTTTGAGTTATTTTATGCATATTTTTCTCCCAAATTGTAATGCATGAGGTTTAATTCCATGCTAAAGTATTTTAAACTTATTTTAGGGATAGTTTCTTCCATGTAAACTCTAGATTAGAGTTATTTTCAAGTTTTATGGGCATTTGAAACCCTAGTTGCGATTTTGAGAGAACAACTCTATAAATCATATAAAAACAATGTAATTAAGGTCGATTACTTTGCAATACAATATGTACAATTGGTGCTTCAATCATGATGTGAATTTTCTGTTATCTTTGTGAAATTCTTGAATGTGTGTTTTCTCATTCTTTCATTTCAAAGAGCCAATTGATTGTATGGTGATTTTGATCTGTGATTTATTAGTCTGGTGTTTATCTTTGTTGCATTTATTTATTGTGATGAATTGTTGAGAAGATTATTCTCTGGTGCTTTAAGATAATTTTTTCTTGTGTGTATGCATAATCATGGTGGCTTCATGATTTGATGAATTTTGATATATCTTACATCTGTGTTTCCTTCCATTTATGATTGCATTTGCAAAGTTATGATTGTGATTTGTTCAGATTTCTATTTTGTGGGTTTCCCCCATCTTCTTGGTACTTTAATTCACAAAGAAAAGCAACATTGATTTATGTCCATTAGTTTACTATATGCAATTTCATTTCAAATTATTGTTACTCTCTTCTTGTTACTTTTCTCATTTATTTACAAAATCAGTCATAATAGATTAGATTTAGTTTACTTTTCTTTAATCTAAAGATTTGAAAATACAATAAAAATGAAAGATTGATGTGTTTTAAGATTTTTTTCGCAGTCCCTTGAAGATCAAACTAGCAAAGGCCTCCTCATGAACATATTTACATTTATCTTCAATTGAGCTATCTATGTGGTTGAGACCCACACATAAGGAACCTTGAGATTGATTTACATCATTCTTCCAAGAGGGGAATTTTCTCACACAAATTCTTGGCCATTGTCTTGTGTAAAAATGACAGTCAACAGGATTGCCAAAATTAACTAATCGAAAATGAAATCTTGGGGACAAGGGTAAGTGGAGTAATGAATGCTAGAGTATTCTTGTTGTTTTCCTTGATGAAGCCTGTTCTAATGGTATAGGGTTTAGAGGAGCCACTTCAAATATGGAGTACCTAATCATGCTAGATAATGTCACCAAGGATACCATTCATGATGATGATACCTATGCTTCATAGATATACTTTTATCACATTCAGAGATGAGGCATGTTATTGGGAGATTGATCCCTGTTCCCAAAAAGTTTTTTTATAAGTTGTCTTGTTTAAATCTTTATGGTTTTTAGTTTGTTAAGCTGGGTTTTCTAGTTCAGTAGTGTGTTTAGTTGTCATTTAGGAAGTTATTGTAGCTTTTGGTGAAGGTGTATTGCCTTTCATAAAAAATGAATCCTTCTCTATATAAGGGGATACTTTTGATGCTTTAGATATAGTTTTTCCATAGTATTTTGTCAAGTTTTTATGCAATTATAACTTTAAAAAATGGGGTATTTATGATGTAAAATTGAAGATCTTATTCTTAGAATTTGTATATAGATGGACAAGATGATATCTATTTCATTGAAGTGGATGCTGGATGTGTATTCTTGTGGAATACTATGTTGATTATGTTACAATAATAATATCATAATTAAGAATGGTTATCAAATTAATTTTTGTCTTGGTGGCCTATTCTAAGAAAGAGTTAAAATCAATAAGACTAGTTGTAGCAATAATACAAATTTCTTGAGCATACAAAAGCTATTTGAATGATAGTATTGTTAAGGAACAAGTTTAAAACTATCTCATAAACTTATACATAAGGTCAATTCAAAAGGTTTTTGCATCATTCTAAAGGAAGTAAGGCACTGGTCTTACATTATTTAGATATTGGTTAAGTGAGCCTTCTCAAACTAGTCTGAGTTATAATTCATCAATATACTTTTAATACATATAAAGGAATCAAATTTATTCAAATAAATCAAATATATAAAAAATTCAATTCAATATACAAAACTAATTTTATTTAAGAAGTAATTTTCCATCTTGAAGAATTAATTTAAAAGTTTAATGTACAATTTTTATCTTTTATAAAAATCCTTAAACTAGGAAGTTTGGTTAAAGTATAGGCCCACCCTCCTTGGTTCTGCAGAGCCAAAAGTGCAAGGGAGGAGGATCATAATTGATCACTCTCATTCATTGGCCAAGTTAGTTGGAAAGTCCAAGCATTGAGTAGGAAAGATCATAGGATCTCCAATTTGTTGATTTGGGAACCAATAGATTGGAGACTCTACTAGGGAGTTGTTCATAATAATTTTTTGAATTTTACCTAGAATCTCAGGTGATAACTTGTAGAAGATTGGCACTTCAAGTTTTCCCCATACAAGTCATGGAACCAACATATTGGGGAGTCTATTGAGGATTTTCTATTAAGGTTTCCAAAATCTTTGGTGATTAAATATAGACTCTATTGGAGACCTAAACCCAGAGTAGTAAAACAATATTTTCCTCAAAGTGAGGTTGCAACTCTATAGTATTTTATGATTAACAGATTATCTTGCAAAAGGGTAAGTAAAGATCCTAGACACTTATCTTTAAATTACATGTGGAAGAAATCTTAATAAAAATAAGAGTTTAGGCTCAAAAATGACATTTGTAATATATAAGGGGTTCCCTAATAGGGAAAGAGGAGTTTTCAATGAAGAGGAAGTTCCTACATCAAGTCATCACATTCCCAGAAGTAATAATGAAAACCATAATCATTTTTTCCCAAATAGATATGGAAGATCATGATCCTTCACATGAAATAAATCATGAAGAAGTAGATGAAGAAGAAGACGATCAACAATTAGATGTCATTTTTTGTAAGCTGAAAATACATATTGAGATATCTTCATGAAACCATTGGGCTTGGATTAAAGAATGAAAATGATGATCTAAAACTCCATGGATATTAAGACTCATATTGTGTTGGAAGTGTTGTAGATTGAAAGAGTACTTTAGGATGTTGTTTTAGTTTAGGTTCTACCATGATATCATGGTTCAAAAAAAATAAATCCTTAGTTGCACAAAGCTCCATTGAAGCTGAATACATTTTTGCATCTAAGGGATCTCGAGAAGTAGTATGGCTAAAAAATCTATTAGTTGGATTGTTTGGACAAGCCTCGGATTCCACTATTATTCATTGTGATAATCAAAGTTGCATAAAAGATTTTGTGAACTTTGTATTTCATGATAGATCCAAACACATTAAGATCCCTTGTCACTATGTTAGAGACATGGTGGAGATAAATCTTGTTCAGTTGAGATATATTAGTAAAAATGATAAAATTGTAAATATTCTAACCAAGCCTCTCTCAAAGACAAAAGTGGATCACTTTAGAGGTAAGCTTGGTATGGTAAGAGTGTAAGAATTTATAATTAGGGTTGAGACTCAATAAAATTGTACTAATGATTTATTTGAGGTATATTATATATAATTTTTAATTATGTCAGTTATTATATGATATTATTGAAACTTCCTGAAAGATGATGGTCTTTCAATGAAGTTTTCTTATAGTTACTATTATAAAGTGATGAATTTAACATAGTTTAACCTACTATCATGGTAGATACCATATGGTTGATATCCACTAACATATCATGATAATTTATATCTGTAATGTATGAAAAGGGAGATTATGGCTAAAAGATGTAGGGATGAAAAGTGTAAGATAAAATATACAAAGTGTATGGAAAATGATGTGGACAAAAACTTAATAAAACATAAATACTTATCTTGATGAGGAGAAGATTCAAAAATGACTATTTTTTGTTGTCCGTGTACAGTTTCAAGAAATTCTGCAATCGGATCTGGCTTGAAAATAAAGAATTAGAGAAAATCCAGAAATCTTTTGTCTTTCTGAGCAAGGTCGACCTTGACCCAAGACAGGGGTAAGATCTTACCCTGGGGCACAATGTTACCCCAAAAAATTTGACCTTGACCTACACTGCTCTGACAAAAATTCTATTCACAGATCCTGAAAGTTCACTGAAAAGGGCACTCAGATCTGCACTAAAATTCATTGTCCCACACCTGGATCTACAAGAAAAAGTGTTTTATTTGTTGGATGATGGGTTTTCCTTGGTCAAACCTTGGTTTTCAATCAACCTTTAAAATAGAATTGAAATAGAGAATGCTAGCAAGTAGTAGAAGTAGATCTAATAACAAAGCTATGATATTCAATAGATATGTAATTGTTTTTGAAATGTAAAGTATGTTGATATGAAAGCTTGGACTCAACACTAAAAAATGTAAATAAAAACCTCCATGATTTTATGCTTTGAATCCACCTTGAAGGGAGAATGGATAGATCTTGAAGATGAACAAAGGATTTTGAAGGAAGATCATGCCACCATGATGGATATATCTAGGGTTTGAATGATGAATTTTGAATGCTTGAACCAAATTCCTCCAAAAGACTTGAAAGCTTGAATCCTTGATCTTCAATGAAGAACTTTAATTCTTGAATTTAGATGATGTCTTGAATGCTTCCTTGATTGAGAATGCTCACTTTACCTTGCGTGATGATTTTTGACAATTGACGGAGATATGAAAAAGTGGATCATGAAAAGTTGATGATTGCAATGAGAGAGGAAGGCTTCCTTTTATACAAGTTAGGGAAAAAAATTTTAGAGAGGCCAACATAGGAGAATTAAATTCCAATTTAAGCCTTTACTCTTAGAAGTGGACCTAAATAAAATATCATTTAAGATTTTACCATTTTGAAGCCCGAAATAGTCAAGTCAGATGTGGAAGAATAAACTTTCCAAAATCTTGACATCCAGAAACTTCTAGAATTTGAAATCTGGACCCAAGGTCAAGGTCAAAGTTAACTCTAACCTAGGTCAAGGTCAAGGTTGACCTTGACCCAGAAGGTTGACCTTGACCCCAAGGTCAAAGATCTCAAATCCTCAGGATAAGGTTCTAGAAAAAGGCCAGAAATAGGTGGAGAGAAGGGTAGAACGGGGGGGAAAAGCTAGAATCGATCCAAAGATCCAACAAGGCATCTAAAATGACCCAAAACCACTTACTCGGAGGGTGAAACCTATCCTAAATGGAAGTGCTTCCATTTTTTGATGATACATTTAGCCTCCACTTTAGCAAGTGTATGGATTCAACACAAACTCTTAGTAAAGGAGAAGAAATATCTAAGTGGATTCACAATGAGATAAAATAACACTTAGCTAAGGACACAAGCCCCTAAGCTAAGGATTATAACTCAACATACATGCATGAGGGTGCGAAAACAAAGCTAAAAGACAAAAAGAAGGGTTAGTATAAAAACAAACCCAAATCAACTAGTAAAGGAAACCTTGCTAAAAGATGTTCCCTATACTGATATCATATTTGGAAAGCTATCATAAAAGAATAAATGATTACATAAGAAATACAAGAGAAATGCTATAAATAACATAGCTTCATGATCCAGTCCTACTAGCATGAAAGCAAAAAGAGGGAAAAGAAAAAGTGATTACCTCACCCACTAAGATGTCCACCTTACCATGAATCACCAAGGAGGAGAGCCCAATAGGTAACAAGACCGGATAGCTCACCCAAAATCTATGCTTTGCAATTAAAATGCATCTTCTGACAGCTTTTGGAATACCCATAGATCCACCTTCTTTTATGACTATGAATATAAAATGTGTGTCCCTTCAGGATTTAGCAACTTATGTGTGTTACCTTCCACAGATTTAGCATATTGAAAATTTTGAAAAATGTGTGTCCCTTCAGGATTTAGCAACTTATATGCATTACCTTTGGAGGATTTATCATATTAAAAATTGAAAAATGCGTATCTCTTCAGGATTTAGCAACTTATGTGTGTTACCTTCGGAGGATTTAGCATATTAAAAATTAAAAAATGCATGTCTCTTCAGGATTTAGCAACTTATGTGCATTACAAAGGATTTAGCATATAAATGAAAAAATATAGTACTAGGGAGACCCTATATATTACCCCCCTCCTTATCATGGTTGTCTACTAGACATGATAAGGAAGAGAAAGAGGATACCTACTTCACAACGTAAGGAGATATCCTGCTTAAAAATAATGTATACTCTATTCTTAGTGAAGGGTATTGACCCCTACATCAAAGAGTATAGATAATCATGAAAAGGATATGTCACTCATGGAAAAGTATCCTCAAAGAAAGAGATCTTATCAACAAGACCCCCACCATAGAGGAATTCTTTTAGATACAATATGATCTTTTAAAGGTAAACCAAGTAGGAAAAAATATTCAATCATCAAGCCCCCTGCAATCAAGAGGAAGAGGAATCTTTGAAATGAGTGAAATAACTCTAATCACCAAAGCAAGGATAAGAGTTTATAAAGAACATAATTTGCAAAATAAAGAAGAGGTGATGACCTGGGACAACAACCTCTCATATAAAAGGATATACATGGTCAAAACATCAGTCACTATAATGAAATAATGTTGCCAGCTAAACAAATGCCACTAAGCTAAGGAAAGAAGATCCCTAGACAAAGAGAAAGATGGAAGAACCTTGCCCCCCAGGGATGAAACCAAGGGATACCTTTGCAAAAAAAAAGTCTTTAAAAATATATCTTGAATAGATAATAGAATCTATGGATGATTATAAACATAATACAAAACCATAGAGAGAGAGGATAGAAAGAATACCGATTAAGCCCAAGACAAAATATATGCTAAAATCCTAATGGATCCTAGGAGACCAGATGGAAATACACCTCTTCCCCCCCAATCCAGATACAAGAGGATAAAATATCTATACTATATCAAAATGAGGGGTATCTACTAAATCAAAATTATGAAGAAATTGTAAAACTTCATGAGAGTGAGATATAATTCCCAAAGAAGCTCTTTCTCTAACATATAACTTGAAATGCACACAATCAATAAGTAAATGTGTATTACTATAATGAAAAGGACATTTATACTTGGATAGAGCATCTTTTAGCATAGGTTTAAAGATTTATTTCTTGGAATTCATTAACTGCACATACACCTTCTTTGTTAGAAAGTAAAGTCCACCAAGATAATTGAGAGGGGGGCGGGGGGGTGAATCAGTTACCTCTTCTCTGACTATTCCAAACTACACTCATTGTTGCACTAGATCTCATGTTCAGATCTTTGTACTTCGCATGTCTTCCTTCACAATTCACTTTCACATTTAGCTCTTTTCTTCACTTCATATTTGTAATAATTTGCAAATAGAAAAGATTGAACCAAGGATCTAGAGGTTGAAGAAAAGCACAAAAGAGATGATATGAATTCAATGGTGGATATTGAATTGATCTAATGAATTCACCTTGATTGATTGATGAATGATTACATAATAGGCCTCCTTATATAGGAAAGGAGATAAGAGAGAATGAAAAGGAGCTGATAAGCTATTACCTATGCTATGTGTACTCACATATCCACCAAATGTCTATCATCCTCCATTATGAAGTGAAGTATGTGCAATGGATTAGGATGATAATGTGATAAGAGCACAAAAGGTGGATCTCACACACAATGAGGTATGTGAAGACAACTATCACACCTAAAGTGAAATTCCTCCTACATCATGTACTTAATGGATGTGCAAACTCCTAGGTGTCTCAATCACAAACTACTATGCAATGCATTAACCTAAGTAAGATTAAGTAAAGTGTAATTAGGAATATTTAATTACACCAACACCCCCCATTAAGTACAACTTAGGGGAATGCACTTAAACTCACAATGCAAGATGGGTCCTAACAACTAGGCCATGTTAGGTACCCATGTACAAAATGCAATACATGAAATGCATAACTCTCATAAAGCGGAGAAAGAGGGAAAACCTCATGGGAAAAACCCTCCCCCAAAAAGAGAGAAGAAAAAAAGATGCATGGATGGATGGAGTTCTCAAGACCCCCCAAGAACTACATACATCATGTATATACAAAGAAGTATCCCACCATAAGAAGGATAGTTGGAGACATGATATCCCCCCATAATATAGAAGCTCCCATGTTGATGAAGAGTGCCTGTAAACAATAGATAAGCCAATGCTTACAAGAAACATGTCTCCCCTTAGGAAGAAATAGATACATCAAATGATGAAGAAGCCAATCCATGTGCAAATGGAATGAGGAAGAAGATGAAGGTCTCCATGCATGAATCTATAAAGACTAAATAGGAATCTCCAAGCTCAAAGAATCTATCACCTCATGTGACAAATCAAATGAAGAAGGAGAAGAATCAAGTACACCAATCTCTAAAGAAGGTGAAGAAGTATCCCCATCTATGATGAAATTGTCATCATGGGAAAGAGAAATCGCTTCCAAATTTGAATCATGAGAATCAACAAATGTTGAAGAGGCATCCAAGTAGTCATCACATTCTGCAAGATCTGAAACACTGTGATAATCCTGTTGAATAGTAGAGCCCATGTTTGAAGAAGCAAGAGGTAGAGGAGTAGGAAGATCAACACTTGTCTCAACAACAAAATGATTCAAGTGCCCAAAGTTCTCCTCATAATGAACCCTTGGCAAAGGGATGGGTACATCATGAATATCATCATCATTATCAACAAAATCTAAAAAAGAATACAAGTGGGATGTATGATCAACAACTCCCATAGCTATGACATCTCTAGTCTCCATGTCCCTAATGTAGACATAATCAAGAGTGAACTCAACAATTTTACCTTGTGCCCCATGTGTAATTTGGTAAATAGAAAGGAGATTAGTGGTCAAGGATGGTACACAAAGAACATCATTAAATGTCCCCTCTCCCATAGGAATGGAACCTTTCCCACAAACTCTCATGAATGTGTTGTTACCCATCAAAATATTAGGAGAATTACAAGGCTCAATAGAAGAAAACATATCCATAGATGATGCCATATGATGTGATACACCTGAATCAAGAAGCCATTTACCTTGCTTAGGATGTGTGGAAGCCAAGAGTGCTTGTCCTTTACCTTTATCATTGGATGATGATGTAGATGTAGAAGCTACCAAATGTGTAGAAAGAGCAGACACTAATGAGGGAAACTTAATGTTGTGTTTCTGAATAATGTGAGTTATCTCATCAATCTTCTTTTGAAAACACTTATGCTCATCATGTCCTAGCTTTTTACAATATGCATATTTATCTCTCTTTCTTCTAGATGATTCCTCTCCTAAAGAGGACTTGGATTCAGTAGTATTGTGTGAAGAAGATTCATTACCTTTTTCATGAGGCTTATGATCCTTATGATTTTTCTTTCCTTTTCCATTAGAAGCCTTTGAAGTAGACTCACTTGCAATCAATGCTTGATGTGTGGAAGGCTTCAATTGACCCATGTGTGCCAACTTTTCTTGTTCCCTTGTGAGTTGTGCTACAAATTCATCAAGAGAGGGCAATTTGTATGCACTACCAAGAGCATCCATAGTAGCATAGAATGTAGAAACAAAGATAGAATAATTAGGACCAAGCTTGGAAAGAATAGAAAAGATCAATTGTTCATCCCCTTTAACAATGCCACATGAAGAAAGCTCAAATCTAATAGAATTGAACTTAGAGAAAAAATCTTGAATATTGTCAAAATCACTAGGATTGAGACCTATGAGATCATTCTCTAATCTAAATTTTCTCATTCTATCAGGTTTACCAAAGAGTCCTTCCAATATGACTCAAGCATCATGAGCATGTGTGTAAGATGCAATATGAAAGTGTAAGTCGCAAGAAATGGATGATCTAAGAGAGGCAAGTGCTTTATCCCTTCGATCAAACCATTTTTGCCTTTTTGCAACACTTTTTTGAGGTTCTTGATCCTGCCCAAGAGTCATTCTAAGCAATCCAATACTCAACAAATGATCACTTAAAGATACTTTCCATTCATGGTAGTTATATGGAGTGAGGATTTTAACCTTTGAATTATCCATATTGCAACCAAATAATGACTAATAACTACTGATAACTCCTTAAAATGACTGATGCAAATCAGAAAATTGAAATCCAAGGATTAACCAAGTGCAAATCTAGCCCCAAAATGACCTATTTCTGAAAGTGATATGTCTACCCAAAATCACTAAAATCTAATTGCAGATCTGGAAAGTAGATGAGAAATCATGCACTTTCAAAAAAAAACTCACCTCAAAATGTTACCATATGTGCCCAAACAAACCCCTGGAATTTGTAGAAATTAGGAACAAATAGGTACAATCAACAAAATCTGCAATTTTTGACAAATTAGGTAACCAAAATGCAAAATCAACACTACCACTAGATTCTTCAGGAAATTCTACCCAAATTCAAAAAAATTACACCTGATTTGGAGACCAGATGACCAAGTTATGGCCTCCCAAAGTTGGACTGTCAAATCAAAACTACATATGGTGAGGGCAGAGAATTTTCAAACCCTACTAACATTAGCAAAACACTGGGTTAAATTTGATGATCTAGCGGTCATCACAGGTAACCCAATTTAGCCTATTTTGATGGCTAAATGACCATCAATTTTAAGACTGTAAACAGGTGACATCAACACAAAAAATGGGCTCAGGGTGATGTGCTAGATGACTGGATGGTCTGTACCATATAGATCCGTAGAAAGGGCATGGTAGGACAACGTGGTAGCCTACAATTTGTTTGCATGTGTGGTGAGGTGGCCTGGTCTGCTGACTGTGCCTTGGGTTCAGATCTAGGCTCCTGAGTTGTCTTCAACCACTGATGTAGCTCTGCATGGCGCTGGTGTGCCACGTGGCTGCTAATGTGGCTGGAAGGCAACTAGACGAGGGCCACAATGGTGGGTGGAGTGAAGGAGGCATAGTGGAGTTGGAATCCGTGGAGGGAGGTGAACGCTGCCTTAGCAGAGGTCTGTGTTAGGCAGACTACTTGTGCAGAGGTCTAGGCTCGGAGGAGGCTCCGCCCTGGGTTGAGAAACTGATGGAGCTACGTAGGGGTGGCGGATCGTGCTGCTCAAGTAGTGAAGGAGTGGAGAGCCACTCGGGCTATGGGATTTTAATCCCACATTTGACATGGGATGGGCTTCTAAGCCCTTAATATATGTCAATGCCTGATTACTAAGCAAATAAGAAAGCCCACCTATTTGGGCCTTATGCACAGACCAAACATGCTACTCTAGTTGTTGTCAAGTTGTAGGCCCTATCTGATGCTTGTGTAGATGATAGAATATTCTCTGATAGAAAAGGGGTCGTACCAACCCCGAATAAACCAAAGTTTTGCTAAATTTTTTTTTATTGAAAATATTGCAGAAGAAAAAAATACTTTTTTTTTCCAAAAATTGTACCGCAGAGGTGCAGATCGGGCCGTACGGCTCGATTTGCAAAAAAAATTTGCCCCAATTTTGACTTTCACCAAATATAGGCAAATTTATAGTCGAGCTTAACCGAAACAACCTCCCAGATGCAATGGTGAGGTCAGATCTACTCCAAGACGCCTCTATCACACGTTGGTTCTTAGATCTAAGATTTGGACCTTCAAAGCTTGCATCAAGATCTCTTCAAATCGACTGATCTAAATGCTCCAATGGCTATGATACCATGTAAGAATTTGCAAATAGAAAATATTGAACCAAGAATCTAGAGGTTGAAAAAAAGCACAAGAGAGATGATATGAATGCAATGATAGATATTGAATTGATCCAATGAATTCACCTTGATTGATTGATGAATGATTACATAATAGGCCTCCTTATATAGGAAAGGAGATAAGAGAGAATGAAAAGAAGCTAATAAGCTATTACCTATGCTAGGTGTAATCACATGTCCACCAAATATGGATCATCCTCCATTATGTAGTGAAGTATGTGCAATGGATTAGGATGATAATGTGATAAGAGCATGAAAGGTGGATTTCACACACAATGAGGTATGTGAAGACAACTATCACACCTAAAGTAGAATTTCTCCTACACCATGTGCTTAATGGATGTGCAAACTCCTAGGTGTCTCAATCACAAACTACTATGCAATCCATTAACCTAAGTAAGATTAAGTAAAGTGTAATTAGAAATATTTAATTACACCAACAATATTCATCCACTATATTCTCTCCTTCCATTACAATAAGGAAAAACATTCCTTCCTTTATACCACACTAAAATAATTACAAATGAGTCGGCATACAATTACAAAATAAAAGTTTCCACACACTATATCAAAAATACACAAAATTGTCAGCTTCCAAATACAATAAATCTTCATTCATGTGACCTCAAACTTTGTACTATCATCCATGTCACTATCAATGTGTCTTCAACTTCCCTTTAACTGCACAAAACCAGATTCCATCCCATTAGGAGATATCATCTGATTTCCACAAACCGCTACTCAGGAACACTGCCTGAATACTGTTTCCAACAAAATGTTCATAACTTCCATGAATAAAAGAATTATTGTCTGCACTCTTAACCATAGACATATAACATATTAAAGAGTATATTGTCAACATCATATAGCTCCAACTGCAATAACCCATGTGCGCTAATTCAAACTCTATCTGCTTCTCTGCAATTCTTCAGAAGATCACTATGTTGACATCAATGACAATCATAGTCATGAATGCAACAACAATTGCTACTGAATGGCTGCCAAACATTTAGCATTCATTCCTAACAATCTCCCCCATTGGCATTGATGGCAACATAGATGAAAAAACATCCAATGTTCCAAAAATCCAATACTATAATATTGTTGCTTCAAATCCTCTTCATCAATCAAATCTTGCTTCATTTTCCTATTCAGATAGTACAAATAGTTTTTTTTCATGTACACTTCTCCCCCATTGATATCAATGATATTAATTTCATCACTATGTCAACAATAACTCTAATGTCAAAAGACACTAATCAAAAAATACATTCACTAGAGTCCTCATGACTCAGCTCAGATACACATACTCCCCCATAGAGGAAGTACCAACATCTAGTCTAGAAGAAAGATAAGGCTCATATACCATTGGACAGATGCAACCAACTGCATCACTTCTCAAAAGTAGGCTGGGGCATAACCCCAATCATACCTCTTAGATACTCAAATGTATCCTTAGGCAAAGGCTTTATAAATATATCTACTATCTGCTCCTGTGTACTTATGTACTTCCTTCTCAGCAACTTTCTCTCTTACAACATGATACTTGATCTCTATATGCTTTGTCTTAGAATGTAATATAGGGTTCTTAGACATATTAACTATGCTAGTGTTGTCATGATGTATGAAAAAAGGTTCAACAAACTTGATTCCAATATCCTTCAACATTTGCTTCATCCAAATTATCTGGTTACAATTGTTTGTTGCTACTACATATTATGCTTCTACTATGCTCTGTGAGATACAATTATGCTTCTTGCTTAACCAAGAAACCAATCTTCCTTCAAGGAAAAATGCTCCACCACTAGTGCTTTTCTTATCATCAACACTACCTCCCCAATCAACATATGTATATGCACATAGGGTAAAATCATCAGATTTTTCAGACCACAATCCATAGTCTATTGTGCCTCTTAAATATCTTAGTATCCTCTTTACTACTGCATAATGTGATTCTCTAGGTTTATCTTGAAATATTGCTACAATTCCAACTGACTGTACAATATCAGGTCTTGTATGTGTCAAAAATGCAGTCCTCCAATCATAGATCTATAATTCTTTTGTTCCACTGCAGGAGTCTCATCTGTGCTAGATAACTTATGTCCAATTATCATAGGTGTTCCAATTGGTTTACAATTCTCCATTCCAAATCTTTTCAACAAGTCATTCAGGTACTTTGTCTAACTTACAAAGATACCATCATTGTTATGTGTTATCTGTAATCCCAAAAATTATTTCATTTCACCAATCATACTCATTTCAAATTTAGTCTTCATTTCATCAACAAATTTGTCACTAGCTTCATCTTCTCATCCAAAGATAATGTCATCAACAAAAATAACTATAACTAACAAACCATTTTTAATTTCTTTTGTGTACAGATTGCTATCAGTTGCTCCTTTTATAAATCTCAATTTTAACAAATACTTATCCAGTCTTGCATACCAAGTTCTAGGTTCTTGTTTGAGTCCATATAAAGCTTTCTTCAATTTACATACCATGTCCCCTTCTTGAGTTAAAGGAAAACCTTCAGGTTGCTCAATGTAGACTTCTTCTTCCAATTCTCCATTCAGAAATGCTGACTTCACATCCATCTGATATACTTTGAATTTCTTGTAAGCTGCATATGCCAAAAACATTCTTACTACTTCAATTCTTGCAACAGGTGCAAAGGTTTCTTCATAGTCAATTCCTTCTTGCTGTGAGTAACCCTTACATACCAATCTTGTTTTGTTTCTTACTACTTCTCCTTCTTCATTCATCTTGTTTTTGAATACCCATTTAGTTCCAATAACATGTTAGAAAGTAAAGATCCCCAAGATAACTGAGAGGGGGGGGTGAATCAGTTATCAGATAATTTATCCATTCAACTGCTTTAAACAATGTAATCAATGTACTAATCAACCATAGAAAAATAATCATACACAATTGCATAATAACACAAGATATGTTGACTAGGGAACCTCTTGAAAAGAGTAAACCCTGGTGGGAATGATGCCCACAAAATGATGCACTAATATGAAAGTTCCTTGTTAGAGGATGGACCCTATTAGGAGTCTTATGAAATACATTCAGTACATATAAATCCCTGTTAGGAGATTTTGAATCCCTGTTAAAAGATTATAACCCAGTTAAGAGTTTATGGAAGACAGAAGGACCCACTACCCAAACATCTTCAAGGCAAGATCTCTAAACCCACCATCCAAAAGATCTTAGAATTATTCAATAGAATAATATGAAATATATTACCTCCTTCACACTGTGCCAAAATTGCACTCTCTGCTACACAAGATCACAATTCCAGATCTCTGTACTCACAAGTCTTCCTTCATCACTGAATTAGCTCTTTTCTTCACTTCATGCATATATTCACATCTCAATCTTCATAGTACCCATTACAACAAGGAAAAAATTCCTTCTTATATACCAAACTCAAATAATTACAAATGAGTCGGTCCTCAATTACAAAATAATAAATTCTACACGCTACACATAGAATTCACATAAAACTGTCGGCTTCCAGATACTGAAAATTTCTCCAAACATATCCTCAAAGTTTGCACTATGAACATGTCATCATTAATGAGTCTCCAACATCCCTTTAACTGCACAAAATCAGATTCCATCCTAGCTAAGAGATATCCTCCAATTTCTGAACATCGCTTCATAGAAACACTGTCTAAACACTGCTTTTACCAAAATGCTCATAACTCTCACAAATGAATGAATTTGTTTTTGTGCTATTAACCATAGGTTAATAACACACCAAAGAACATACCATCAATTGTGAAAAATCCAATCTGCAATACAACATGTGCACAAAACAAAACTGTACCTTCTTTCCTACTAATATCCAGAATATCACTGTGTTGACATCAATGACAATCCAAGTCATGAATGAAACAACAACTACTACAGAATGACTGCCAAAATACTTTGCATTCATTCCTAACAATCTCCCCCATTGGCATTGATGGCAACATAGATGAAAAACATCCAATGTTCCAAAAATCCAATACTGCAACATCACTGCAAAATATCAAATCAAATCTTGCTTCGTTTTCCTATTCAGCTCTCTCATACAATCCATAATGTTTTTCATGTATATCTCTCCCCCATTGACATCAATGATAGAAATTCTATCACTAAGTCAACAACAACTTAATGTCAAAAGACACTTTTCAGAAAAATACAATAACAAGAGTCCTCATGACTCAGCTCATAAACTCCCCCATAGAGGAAGTTCCAACATCCAATCCAAAAGAAAGATAGGGCTCATATACCACTGGACGGATGCAATCATCTACATCAATTCTCAAAAATAGGTTGGGGCATAACCCCAAGCATACCTCTCAGATACACAAATGTATCCTTAGGTAAAGGCTTTGTAAATATATCTGCTATCTGCTCCTTTGTACTTATGTACTCCAATCTTACTTCTTTTTCTGCAACTTTCTCTCTTACAACATGATACTTGATCTCAATATGTTTAGTCTTAGAATGTAAAATAGGATTTTTTGACATACTCACTATACTGGTGTTATCACAATGTATAACAATAGGCTCATCAAAATTTATTCCAATATCCTTCAACATCTGCTTCATCCAAATAATCTGATTACAATTATTTGCTGCTGCAACATATTCTACTTCTGTTGTGCTTTGTGAAGTATAATTCTACTTCTTACTTTGCTAAGAGACCAATTTTCCTCCAAGAAAAAAGGCTCCACCACTGGTGCTTTTCTTTTCATCAATGATGCCTCCCCAATCTACATCAGTATAGGCACATAAAGTAAAATCATCAGAATTCTCATACCATAATCCATAATCCATTGTTCCTTTCAGATATCTCAGTATCCTCTTTACTGCTGCATAATGTGATTCTCTAGGTTCTGCTTGAAATCTTGCTACAATCCCCACTGAATGTGCTATATCAGGTTTTGTATGTGTCAAGTACTACAATCCTCCAATCATAGATCTGTACTTTTTCTGCTCAACTACTAGAGTCTCATCTTTGCTAGATAACTTATGTCTGGTTACCATAGGTGTTCCAACAGGTTTATAATCTTCCATTCAAAATCTTTTCAATAAGTCATTCAAATACTTAGTCTGACTTACAAATATACCTTCCTTGCTTTGTGTTATCTGTAATCCCAAAAAATATTTCATTTCTCCAATCATGCTAATCTCAAATTCAGTCTTCATTTCATCCGCAAATTTGTCACTAGCTTCATCTTCTCCTCCAAAGATAATATCATCAACAAATATAACTATAACCAACAAACCATTCTCAATTTCTTTTGTGTATAAGTTACTATCTGTTGTTCCTTTTATAAATCCCAATTTCAATAAATACTTATCCAATCTTGCATACCAGGTTCTAGGTGCTTGTTTTAATCCATATAAATCTTTCTTTAACTTACATACCATATCCTTCTTGTGTCAAAGGAAAACCCTCAAGCTGCTCAATGTAGACTTCTTCCAATTCACCATTCAAAAATGTTGACTTCACATCCATCTGATACACTCTGAATTTCTTGTAAGTTGCATATGCTAGAAACATTCTCACTACTTCAAGTCTGGCCACAGGTGCAAAAGTTTCTTCATAGTCAATTCCTTCTTGTTGTGAATATCCTTTACATACCAATCTTGCTTTGTTTCTTATCACTTCTCCTTGTTCATTCATCTTATTTCTGAATACCCACTTTGTTCCAATCACATTCTTGTCTTCAGGTCTAGGGACCAATTCCCATGTCTTGTTTTTTTCAATCTGCTCTAGTTCTTCTTTCATAGCATTAATCCAATGTTCATCTCCACAAGCTTCATTAGTAGTCTTAGGTTCAATTTGAGAAATCAAACATAAATGTACCTTATTTCAAGTCAAAACTCCTCTATCTAAACTTCCAATAACTTTCTCAAGAGGGTGATGTCTTGAAGTATACCTGTTAGGTGTCATAGTTACTGATCTTGTTCCAATTGTAGATTCTTCCCTGCTTTCTTCTCTATTTTCTTCAGTATGACTTTCATTCAGCAAGTCACTGTTAGTTTTAAAAAATAATTCTACATTTTTAATGTTAGGCTGAGGTTGTGCTTCTCCATCAAATTCATAATCAAGCATTCTTTCTTGAATTTTAAACTTCTCATCAACTTTTACATTTGTACTTTCAACAATAGTTTTTGTTCTTTTGTTATAACATCTATATGCTTTTCTTTTTAAAGAATATCCAAGAAATATTCCTTCATCACTTCTAGGATCAAACTTTCCTATATCATCATCTCTCTTTATATAACATTTACTTCCAAAAATTCTAAAATACTTAACTGAGGGTGTATGTCCAAACCATAATTCATAAGGTGTCTTGTTTGTATCTGCTCTGATTTGTACTCTGTTCATAGTGTATACTGCTGTGTTCACTGCTTCTCTCCAAAAAGTCTTAGCCAAATCATTTTCAAACAACATAGCTATTGCTGCTTCAGTTATTGACCTATTCCTTCTTTCTGCAATACCATTTTGTTTTGGTGTTCTAGGGGCTAAAAGTTGTCTCTTAATACCATTCATTTCACAATAGGTGTTAAACTCTCTAGATGTAAATTCACCACCTCTATCAGATCTTAGACACTTAATCTTCATTCCAGATTCATTCTCAATTTTTTTTTTCATGATCTTAAATTTATCAAATGCTTCAAATGTTTCTTTCAAAAATGCAATCCACATCATTCTTGTAAAATCATCAACAAGAATCATAAAATACCTTTCTCCATAGAATCCTCTAGTCCTAGTAGGGCCACTCAAGTCTGTATGAACAATCTCTAGCTTCTCTGTCGATGTGACTTCTTGTTGGGAAATGAACTCATTTTCTACTTTGTCATCATACATTCTTTGCAAATCATGTTAGTAGGTTTCATAATTCTAGGTAAATCTCTTACCGCAAGTGTAGTGCTTACCTTGACAATATTATCAAAGTTTATATGACAAAACCTTTTATCCCATAACCAACTGTCATCAATCCTAGTTATCAAACATGTCATCTCAGTAGGATTCAATTGAAATACATTACCTCTAGTTCTGGATCCTTTTCCAATCAGATTTCCATCTTTATCTTTTAGAACACAAGTTTTCTCAGAAAACCAAACTTGATAACCCTTATCAGCCAATTGTCCAATGCTTAGTAGATTATGTCTCAGTCCATCAACAAAGTAAACATCATCAGTGTTAGTCTTTCCATCAAGAGTAATAGATCCTATACCCTTAATCAAACAAGGTGCATTGTTACCAACCCTAACAATTCCTCCATCATAATTATCTAACTTAACAAACTTTATTTTATCTCTAGTCATATGATGTGAACAACCACTGTCTATAATCCAATCAAATTTCTTTTCAACTTGTGAAACTAATTTTTTTTCTTCCCTTTTATCAGATTCAGAACTTTCTTCTTTAATTGCTACAAATCCTATTTCTTCAAAGTTATCATTATCACAGTCACTCAAATGTTTTTCAATTCCTACTTCAAGATCTTCATCAATTGCATAATAACATTCTTTAGATCTCCTAGGTTTAAAGTTGCTTCTATACTTCTTAACTCTTTTAGGACATTTAGATGCAAAATGACCATATTCTTGACAAGTCCAACATTTAAAGATTTTCTTACCATCTGGTTCTCTTTTTACAAGTAATGCAATACCTTCTTCAATCTTCTTATCTTCCTCAGATCTGCTACTGCTGGCATAATCTCCATTCACAAAAGTACTTCTTGTAGGTCTAATGTTAAGAGCACTGAATGTTGTTTCCATTCTAGGTAGCTCTCCTGATAATCTCAAGTTCATCTCTGTTGTTTCTAATCGTCCAAGAAGAGTCTCTCTTGAAAAGTTTGATGTACAAGGTATCACTTGTTCAATCATGTTCGTTTTCTGCTTGAATACTGGTGTCAAAGTTCTCAAAATTTTCCATATCACTTCATTCTCTATCTTATCACCTCCACAAGACTTTATTCCTATTACAATCTCAGACATCCTACCAATATAGCTTCTAATAGATTCATCTTCCATCATTTTGATATCTTCAAATGCACAAATCCAATTATGTAATCTACCCTTCTTTGCATGTTCATCACCTTCAAAAGTAGAATGTAAAGCTTTCCAAATTGCATGAGATGTTTTCAAACATCTTACCTGACTATATTCATTCTCCGGTATTGCTGACAAAAGTGCTTCTCTTGCAAGTATGCTACACATGAATAGATATAGTTCATCTTTAGTTCCTACCTCTAGGTTGTCTTCCTCAATGATAGTCTTCTCATTCTTTGTAATCAACCAATAACCTAGTCCTAAACACAATACATGTGTCTTCATCTTTTCTTTCTAGCTGTCAAAATTTACTCCATCAAACTTAGGGCTTTCTTTTCTAAAATTCACCATGGATCTCCTTAAGTTGTTAAACTTTTCTTTCAAGGACCTGTTGCTCTGATACCAATTGTTAGAAAGTAAAGATCCCCAAGATAACTGAGAGGGGGGGGTGAATCAGTTATCAGATAATTTATCCATTCAACTACTTTAAATAATGCAATCAATATACTGATCAACCATAGAAAAATAATCATACACAATTGCACAATAACACAAGATATGTTGACTAGGGAACCTCTTGAAAAGAGTAAACCCCGGTGGGAATGATGCCCACAAAATGATGCACTAATATGAAAGTTCCTTGTTAGAGGATGGACCCTATTAGGAGTCTTATGAAATACATTCAGTACATATAAATCCCTATTAGGAGATTTTGAATCCCTGTTAAAAGATTCTAACCCGGTTAAGAGTTTATGGAAGACAGAAGGACCCACTGCCTAAACAGCTTCAAGGCAAGATCTCTGAACCCACTGTCCAAAAGATCTTAGAATTATTCAATAGAATAATATGAACTATATTACCTCCTTCATGCTATGCCAAAACTACACTCTCTGCTACACAAGATCACAATTCTAGATCTCTGTACTCACAAGTCTTCCTTCATCACTGAATTAGCTCTTTTCTTCACTTCATGCATATATTCGCATCTCAATCTTCATAGTACCCATTACAACAAGGAAAAAATTCCTTCTTATATACCAAACTCAAATAATTACAAATGATTTGGTCTTCAATTACAAAATAATAAATTCTACACGTTACACATAGAATTCACATAAAACTGTCAGCTTCCAGATACTAAAACTTTCTCCAAATGTATCCTCGAAGTTTGCATTGTGAACCACATCATCATTAATGATTCTCCAACATCCCTTTAACTGCACAAAATTAGATTCCATCCCAGCTAAGAGATATCCTTCAATTTCTGAACATCGCTTCACATAAACACTGTCTAAACACTGCTTTTACCAAAATGCTCATAACTCTCACAAATGAATGAATTTCTTTTTGCATTGTTAACCATAGGTTAATAACACACCAAAGAATGTACCATCAACTACAAAAAAGCCAATCTACAATACAAAATGTGTGCAAAACAAAACTGTACCTACTTTCCTGCTAATATCCAGAATATCACTGTGTTGACATCAATGACAATCCAAGTCATGAATGCAACAACAACTGCTACAGAATGACTACCAAAATAATTTGCATTCATTCCTAACATAACATTCTTGTCTTTAGGTCTAGGAACCAATTCCCATGTCTTGTTATTTTCAATCTGATCTAGTTCTTCTTTCATAGCATTAGTCCAAATTTCATCTTCACAAGCTTCATTAGTAGTCTTAGGTTAAATTTGAGAAATCAAACATAACTATTTTTGTGCCTTATTTTGAGTTAGAACTCTTTTGATGATCCCAATAATTTTTCCAATAGGATGATTTCTTAACAAACTTTTGCTAGGTGTCACTGTCTTAGATCTCTCTTCAAATGTAGGTTCTTCAACGACTTCACTATGGCTTTCATTCAACAAATCACTGTCAGTTTCATAAAATAATTTAGTAGATACAGTGTTAGGTTTAGGATGAGCTTCTTCATTAGATTCATAATAAAGCATTCTTTCTTGAATTTTGAATTTTTCATCAACTTTAACATTTGTGCTTTCAACAATAGTCTTAGTTCTTTTATTGAAACATCTCTATGCTTTGCTTTTCAAAGAATATCCAAGAAATATACCTTCATCACTTCTAGGATCAAACTTTCCAATATCATCATCTCTCTTGATATAACATTTTCTTCCAAAAATTATAAAATACTTAACTGAGGGTGCATGTCCAAACCATAATTCATAAGGTGTATTGTCTGTGTCTGCTCTAATTTGTACTATGTTCATTGTATACATTGTTGTGTTCAATGCTTCTCTCCATAATATCTTCGCCAAATCATTTTCAAACAACATAGCTCTTGCTGCTTCAGTCATTGATCCATTTCTTCTTTCTATAATGCCATTTTGTTTAGGTGTTCAAGGGGCTGAATACTGTCTCTTAATGCCATTTTCTTCACAAAAGGTGTTAAACTCTCTAGAAGTAAATTCTCCACCTCTATCAGATCTCAAACATTTAATCTTCATTCCAGATTCATTCTCAACTTTATTCTTAACAATCTTAAACTTATCAAATGCTTTAGATTTTTCTTTAAGAAATGCAATCCACATCATTCTTGTAAAATCATCAACAAGAATCATAAAATACCTTTCTCCCTAGAATCCTCTAGTATTGGTAGGACCACTCAAATTTGTATGAACAATCTCCATCTTCTTTGTAGATGTAAACTTCTTACTGGGAAAAGAACTTCTTTTCTGTTTAGCCATTACACATTCTTTGCAAATCATGTTAGTAGGCTTTATAATTTTAAATAAATCTATTACTGCAAGTGTAGTACTTACTTTCACAATGTTGTCAAAGTTTATATGAAAAAACCTTCTATGCCATAACCAACTGTCATCAATCTTAGTAATCAAACATGTCATCTTAGTAGGATTCAATTGAAATACATTACCTCTGGTTCTAGATCTAGTTCCAATCAGATTTCCATCTTTATCCTTTATCACACAAGTTTTCTTAGTAAACCAAACTTGATATCCCTTATCAACTAACTGTCCAACACTCAAAAGATTATGTTTCAATCCATCCACAAAATAAACATCATCAATATTAGTTTTTCCATTAAGAGTAAAAGATCCTATACCTTTAATCAAACAAGGTGCATTGTTTCCAACTCTAACAACTCCTCCATATTCATTCAACTTTATGAACTTTTTCATGTCTCCAATCATATGATGTGAACAACCATTGTCTATAATCCAATTAGATTTCTTTTCAACTTGAGAAACTAAGGCTTTTTCTTCCTTAACATCAATTTTAGGATTCTCTTCTTTAATTGCTACAAATCCTATGTCATCATTATTTTCAATATCACTTTCACTTAAGGTTCTTTCTATACTAGCTTCAAGATCTTCATCATTAGCATAATAACATTCCTTAGATCTTCTAGGTTTGAAATTATTTCTGTACTTTTTAACTCTCTTAGGACATTTAGATGCAAAATGACCATATTCTTGACAAGTCCAACATTTAAATATTTTCTTACCGTCTGGTTCTTTTTTCACAAGAAAGGCAATACCTTCTTCAATATTCTTGTCTTCTTCATTTCTAGATATGCTGCTACCAGCATAATCTCTACTCACATTGATGCTTCTTGACAAAGTAGGGTGAACACTAAGAGCACTGAATGTTGTCTCCATTCTAGGTAAGTCTCCTGATAATCTCAGGTTCATTTCTGCTGCTTCCAATCTTCCAATAAGAGTCTCTCTTGTAAAGTTTGTTGTACAAGGTATGACTTGTTCAATCATCTGTGTTGCCTTCTTAAATACAAGAGTCAATGTCCTCTGAATTTTCCATATCACTTCATTCTCTATCTTTGTTCCTGCATAAGATTGTATACCTGTAATAGTTTCTGACATTCTACCAATATAACTTCTAATAGATTCATCTTCCAACATTCTTATATCTTCAAATGCACAAATCCAATTATGTAATCTAACTCTTTTTTCATGTTCATCACCTTCAAAAGTAGAGTGTAAAGATTTCCAAATTTCATGAGACTTTTTCAAACATTTTACCTGACTGTACTCATTCTTTGGAAGTGCTGTCAAAAGTGCTTCTCTTGCAAGTATGTTACATATGAATAGATCTCTCTCATCAGCAGTACATGTTTCAAGATTGTCCTCTTCAATGATAGTCTTATCATTCTTTGTAATCAACCAATAACCTAGTCCTAAACATAGTAGATGTGTCTTCATCTTTTCTTTCCAACTATCAAAATTTACTCCATCAAACTTAGGGATTTCTTTCTTGAAATTTTCCATGGATCTCCTTAAGCTGTTAAACTTCTTTTTCAAGGACCTACTACTCTGATACCAATTGTTAGAAAGTAAAGTCAACCAAGATAATTGACAGGGGGGGGGGGGGGGGGGGGTTGAATCAGTTATTAGATAATTATAAATTTTATCATCTTCAACAACATTAAACCATATAAGCAATATAATTACCAACCATAGAAAGATATTCATACACAATAACACAATGACACAAGATATGTTCACTAGGGAACCTCTTGATCAAAGAGTAAACCCCAGTGGGAATGATTCCCACAAAAGATGCACTAATATGAATATTCCTTATGAAAGGATGGACTCTATTAGGAGTCTTATGAAATAAATTTGGTACATATGAATCCCTTTAGGATATTTTGAATCCCTATTAAAAAATTCTAACCCTGTTAAGTGTTATGGAAGATAGAAGGACCCACTTCCCAAACAGCTTCAGGGTAAGATTACTAAACACACTGTCCAAATAATCTTTGCATTACTCAAGAGAATAATATGTTACCTCTTCTCTAACTATTCCAAACTGCACTCACTATTACATCAAATCTCAATTTCAGATCTTTGTACCTCACATGTCTTCCTTCACAAATTTGCTTTCCTAGTTAGCTCTTTTCTTCACTTCATGCATACAACATCACACATAATTGCTACTATCATATCACAACTACACACTTACTCACTACAACAAGGAAATACATTCCTTCCTTTATACCACACTCAAATAGTTACAAATGACTCGGCATACAATTACAAAATAAAAGTTTCCACGTGCTACACCAAAATTACACAAAATTCTCAGCTTCCAAATACAATAAATCTTCACTCATGCGACATCAAAGTTTGTTCTATCATCCAGCTTCCATCCTAATTAGGAGTTATCATCTGATTTCCACAAACTACTACTCAGGAACATTGCCTGAATACTATTTCCACCAAAATGATCATAACTTCCATGAATAAATGAATTAATATCTATGCTCTTAACCATAGACATATAACATATCAAAGAGTATAACCTCAACATCACATAGCTCCAACTACAATAAACCATGTGCGCTAATCCAAACTCTGTCTGCTTCTTTGCAAGTCTTTGATAAATCATTGTGTTGACATCAATGACAATCATAGTCATGAATGCAACAACAACTACTACAGAATGGCTACCAAATATTTAGCATTCATTCTTAATAGTGGTAATGAAGCTCAACTGATAGGCTAAAATGACTGAGATGAACCTCCACCTGTGAAATCAGAATATTCCAAGATCATATGACCAACTTACTAAAAATAGTAAGTTTCCATAAATAACAACTCTGCACAAGATAGCCCTTATTGAAAACAAAACCAGAAATATTTTTGGGTGATGCAAGATTTCTCTTACACACAAGATGCTCCTACATTAGACACCTAGGGTAATTTGAGAAGTGAACCTATCACGAATCAGGTGTGAAGAGGGAAACCAAGATGGTTAACCTCCTCCTTTGTTAGCCATGATGAATCTTCAATAGGTTGTCCTTTCCATTTGACCAGATATTCTTCATATGTCCTATTCCTTGTGCTTCTACCAACACAACTATCTAGTATGTCCTCAATCTCCTTGATATCTGAACTAGTTGCTGGAATACTCCACTATACTGTAGTAACCTCATCTTCAACTCCTCCATGATACTCTATCAAATATGAAATGTTAAACACTGGTGAAATATTCAGCTTAGTAGGCAATTCTACCTCATAGGCATTTCCTAAATCATGCTTCTTTAGTATCTTAAATGGTCTAAACTTCTTCATTTTTAACTTGTTATAGGTACCAACTAGAAATCACTCCTTCCACAAGTGAACCATGAATTCATCTCCAACTTGAAATTTCTTATGCCTTCTTTTCTCATCTGCCTTAGCCTTATACTCTGCATTCATCTTGGTAATGTGCTTTCTCACCTCATCATGGATAGATCTCTCTCATCAGCAATACATGTTTCAAGATTGTCCTCTTCAATGATAGTCTTATCATTCTTTGTAATCAACCAATAACCTAGTCCTAAACATAGTAGATGTTTCTTCATCTTTTCTTTCCAGCTATCAAAATTTACTCCATCAAACTTAGGGCTTTCTTTCCTAAAATTTTCCATGGATCTCCTTAAGCTGTTAAACTTCTTTTTCAAGGACCTACTGCTATGATACCAATTGTTAGAAAGTAAAGTCCACCAAGATAACTGAGAGGGGGGGGGGGGTGAATCAATTATCAGATAATTATACTTTTTATCATCTTCAATAACATTAAACCATATAAGCAATATAATTACCAACCATAGAAAGATATTTATACACAATAATACAATGACACAAGATATGTTCACTAGGGAACCTCTTGATCAAAGAGTAAACCCCAGTGGGAATGATTCCCACAAAAGATGCACTAATATGAATATTCCTTGTGAAAGGATGGACTTTGTTAGGAGTCTTATGAAATATATTCAGTACATATGAATCCCTTTAGGAGATTTTGAATCCCTGTTAAAAGATTCTAACCCTGTTAAGTGTTATGGAAGACAGAAGGACCACTGCCCAAATAGCTTTAGGGTAAGATCACTGAACACACTATCCAAATAATATTTTCATTACTCAAGAGAATAATATGTTACCTCTTCTCTGACTATGCCAAACTGCACTCATTTTTACACCAGATCTCAACTTTAAATCTATGTACTTCACATGTCTTCCTTCACAATTCTCTTTCACATTTAGTTCTTTATTCACTTCATATTCATCCACTATATTCTCTCCTTCCATTACAATAAGGAAAAAATTTCCTTCCTTTATACCACACTCAAATAATTACAAATGAGTCGGCATACAATTACAAAATAAAAGTTTCCACACGCTACATAAAAAATACACAAAATTGTCGACTTCCAAATATAATAAATCTTCATTCATGGGACCTCAAAGTTTGTGCTATCATCCACATCATTATCAATGTGTCTTAAACTTCCCTTTAACTTCACAAAACAATATTCCATCCCGATTAGGAGATATCATCCGATTTCCACAAACCGCTACTTAGGAACACTCCCTAAATACTGCTTCCACCAAAATGCTCATAACTTCCATGAATAAAAGAATTACTATCTGCACTCTTATCCTTAGACATATAACATATCAAAGAGTATATCCTCAACATTACATATCTCCAACTACAATAACCCACATGCGCTAATTCAAACTCTTCCTACTTCTCTGCAATTCTTTAGAAGATCACTATGTTGACATCAATGACAATCACAGTCATGAATGCAACAACAAATACTATAGAATGGCTGGCAAACATTTAGCATTGATTCCTGACACTTCTTATCCATCTGTTGACAAGTATCAGGGTAACCTATGGTAGGTTTTGGAAGAAGAACATGAAGAGGAGGACAACAATCAAAATCAACCACCTTAAATTGAGATTGTGAACAACCAACACCATACATATCTTGTTTAGGCAATATATGAACTGGATACTTAATACCATGCTCATTAACACCAAGCCCTAAACCTCTATAACCTTGTTTAGTCATCATATTATATCTTGTAGTGTACATATCATGTAAAGCATCTACAAGAGGTTATTTTTTATTGTGTTCATGAGTAAAGGTGGAATAATAGGTTTAGAAGAAGTTGTTTTTCTCTTCCCTTTAATATCATTTTGGATTGGATAAGAAGGGGAAGGTAAATCCAAGAATTATTGCACATCTACATCATGAACCATAGTTTGAACTTCATCATAAGTATGGGAAGAACTAGGGATAGCAGATGGAGAATTAAGCATATTAGAAATGTTTGGGATTGAATTAAGATTAGGAACTAGATTAGGAAGTATAGGATTAGGATTAGGAAGATTAGGATATAGATTAAGAAGGATAGGATTAGGATTAGGAAGATTAGGAGATGGTGTATCATCTACCAAATTCTTCACATAATCTAAAAGAGTAATAAGTCTACCACATAAATCTTTAATGAAAGTTTTGAAAGTATGAAGGCTAGTATCGGTCAATCTCATAATAGCATAGGCAAGTGAAAAATGAAGAGTAACAAACATAATGAAGTGGATAATACTCTCATAAACATCATAAGTATGGTAAAGAGATGCTAAGAGGAGGATGATAAATAAAATAACCACACACCAAAGCATCTTAAAGATCTTCATAGTAAATGAAATGCAAGATATATTTTTGTATTTTGTAAAATATATGGATTTTTTTAATTTTTCTTTTTTTGAATTTTAAAATGCAATAGCATAAAAGAAATATAATTTTAAGGAAAGAAAGAAAAACATCTAACACTAAAAAGAAAGAGTTGTCTATTGCAGGTTCACCAAAATGTAATGTATGAAAAGGGAGATTATGGCTAAGAAATGTAAGGATGAAAAGTGTAAGATAAAATATGTAAAGTGTGTGGAAAATGTTGTGGACAAAAACTTAATAAAACATAAATACTTATCTTGATGAGGAGAAGATTTAGAAATCATTGTTTTCTAGTGTCTATGTACAGTTTCAAAAAATTCTATAGCTTGATCTGGCCTGGAAATATAGAAATAGAGAAAACCCAGAAACCTTTTGTCTTTTTGAGCAAGGTCGACCTTGACCAAAGACAGGGGTAAGATCTTACCCTAGGGCACAATCTTACCCCAAAAAGTTGACCTTGACCTGCACTACTCTGACAGAAATTCTATTCGCCGATCTCAAAAGTTCATCGTGAAGGGTACTCAGATTTGTACTGAAATTCATTCTCTCGCACCTCGATCTGGAAGAAAAAGAGTTTTGTTTTTTAGATGATGGGTTTTCCTTGGTCAAACCCTAGTTTGGAATCAACCTTTAAAATAGAATTGAAATAGAGAATGCTAGAAAGTAGTAGAAGTAGATCTAACAACAAAGGTATGATATTCAAGAGATATGGAATTATATTTGAAATGTAAACAAGTATGTTGATATGAAAGCTTGGACTCAACACTAAAAAATGTAAATCAAAACCTCCACAATTGTATGCTTGGAATCCACCTTGAATAGAGAATGGATAGATCTTGAATATGAACAAAAGATTTTGAAAGAAGATCACACCACCATGTTGGATAGATCTAGGGTTTGAATGATGAATCTTGAATACTTGAACCAAATTTCTCCAAAAGACTTGAAATATTGAATCCTTGATCTTAAATGAAGAACTTGAATGCTTGAATGTAGATGATGGCTTGAATGCTTTCTTGATTGAGAATACTTTCTTGACCTTGCTTGATGATTTTTGACACTTGATGGAGATATGAAAAAGTGGATCATGAAAAGTGGATGATTGAAATGAGAGAGGAAGGCTTCCTTTTATAAAAGTTATGGCACAAACTTCTAGAGAGTTAGATATAGGAGAATTAAATTATAATTTAAGACTTTACTCTTGGAAGTGGACCTAAATTAAATATAATTTAAGATTTTACCATTTTGAAGCCCGAAATAGTCGACTCAAAAGTGGGAGAATAAACTTTCTAAAAACCTAGCATTTGGAAACTTCTGGAATTTAAAATCTAGACCCAAGGTCAGGGTCGAGGTCGACTCTGACCTAGGTCAAGGTCAAGGTTGACCTTGACCCAGAAGTTTGACATTGAGCTTGAGGTCAAAGATCTCAGATCCTCAGGATAAGGTGCCAGAAAGAGGCTAGAAATAGGTGGATCGAAGGGCATCTAACATTACCACAAACCACTTACTCTGAGGGCTAAACCTGTCCTAAATGGAAGTGCTTCCATTTTTCGATGATACAATATCTCTTATCTAATGTTACCTAAGTAGTGCAACTACATGAACTTTATATTATTGAGCTATGTCATGATGGATGTTATGAGATGTAAGATTAGTGGATATGCCATGAAATAATATCTTCTATGGTAGGATTAATGAGATGTGATGCCAAGGCACATACCAAAAAAGATATGCTCATATAGAGAATATCATTTGGTTGATATTCTTGACCGATCCATGCTCATGATAATACCGTGAGGTAACAGCTATTATGGTGGATGTCATTTTTGATATCTACGTAGAGCATAACCCTCAATGTTACATTGAGGAAATCATCAATACAGTAGTTCATTTTATTACATGGATAGAAATCATCCTCCCAAGATAAGAGGGAGTGTTAATGATTGTATCTTTTATCAGATGATTCTAATTAATGAAGTCAAATGTTTGAGTGGCCTATCTTCCTTAAACATTTGATATCTATCCTCCTCTATTATCGTGAAGGATTATTAATATTGATGAAAATTATTCAGATGGCATATATATTAAATATACATAATATATGTGTATATATAAGAGATATAAATTTACATATACATATTATATATATAGGGTGGCTGCAAGAAGTTGAGTCCCACTTTTGGGCAAAAAGTGGAAGTGTTTTCCCTTTTTTCAAATTTTCTGTCAATTGATGTCTAAATTTGAGGCACTTAGAGATTGAATCTCAAAAAAATTTAGTAATATAAAATATAGTTCTCACACTCTACCTTTCAAATATTTAATTTATTTAAATACCCAGAAGGTATAAATTGATTTCTAGTAGGAAGGTTTAAAAATCATATTTTCAAAATACCTATTTCAGGACCATATCATAGTCGTGTACGACCACCATATTTTGACCTAAATAAATGAATTGTTGCAAATTCTTTTGGGAAAATATACCTAAGACACCAAAGATTGATGAGCATGTTTTTCCTAATTTTTTATTAAATGTATATTTTTCTAATTAATTTTTAATTGACTATAAAATATATTTTCAAAACTTCTGGTGTACGACCACCATTATTTGATGAAAATTTCATATTTTTTCAAAATTCTTTTATTTTATCTTCAAGGGAATTGTATGTAGATTGATGTCATATAATTTATTTTCCAAAAAACCTAAAAAAATGTTATTAAAGTTTTAGTGAACCTCACTATTTTATGACAAGTGAGAAATTTGGCATTCCAATGCCTTATCCAAATTTTTGGATGTCAAGGCATAGGCTTGGTTCTACCAAGCCTAAATCAAACCTATTTTGAGATGAAATCTAAGGTAGATGTGTGTTCTCCACTCATGTCTTAAGAAATGGGTACCCATTATTTAAATTCAAAATACGAGCACCCATTTCTTTAAAAAAAATTGGAGTGTTAAAATACATTTCTAGTCATTAAAAAAAATAGAAATGAGAACCTATTTTGAAATGGGTACCCATTTTGAAAAAAATTGGGCACCCATTTTTGAATTTTGGATTGAACGCCCAAACCTCAATCGGATGGTCAATTTTCAAAATGGGTGCCCGTTTCAAGCAGCATCTTCACCAAATTGGTACCCAACTTCTTGCACGTACCCTATACATATATACTTGTAAATAATAAATAATTACCATATATATATAATCATGATAATACACTAAAAAAGATTTCATGTGTGACATCGACTATATGTCGATTATGAGAATCAACTTAATAATCAATGAAACCAATGACAAAAGGAAATGAAAGAACCAATAAAGGCATAGTCAGTATCAATTGTAATGATCATTGTCAACATAGACTATGTTATCATAGCCATAACCACTATCAACCAATACACATCATTGATATTAATATATATTATGAGAATCCATATTGATATCGATTGTGATGATCATTGTCAGTATCGGTTGTCATTATCATAGTCAATACCCATATCAACTGTTGTTGTCATATATTATATGTGATTTGCTTATTATATCAACCATCTTGCATCATTGTTCTGATTAAGTAAAAATAGGTTTACAAGGACCTGCAACTTGAACAGAGAATAAAAGTTAAACGTTAAAGTTTGTAGAAAATGTATCGCAGCACCAAAGAACAAAATCTTGAAATACAGATTAAGCATCAAACAAAACAAGAAGAAGACAAAAAAAAACCACAACAGGAATAGAAAAAAGACATGACAACCACAAAAGTGATAGCTACATGCACTTCATAAGGTCTTCATCCTGGTTCACATGAGCTACATCTATCCTTCAGATTTCATGAGGTCCTCTAGGTCCTTACCCTCCTTGTCATCTTTGATGCTAGATGTTCTAGTATTAGCCCGTGTACACTTTCCTGGCCCCGCAGTTTCTTTCATCTCCTTAGCCTCTTTAGCACCTTTCTCCTACACCAAGGCATCTGACTTTACCCCAAACCACTTACTCGGAGGGCTAAACCTATCCTAAATGGAAGTGCTTCCATTTTCCAATGATACAATATCTCTTATCTAATGTTAACTAAGTAGTGCAACTACATGAGTTATATTATTGAGATATGTCATGATGCATGTTATGAGATGTAATATCAATGGATATGCCATGAAATAATATCTTCTATGGTAGGATTCATGAGATGTGATGCCAGGGCACATACCAGAAAAGATATGCTCCTATGGAGAATATTATTTGGTTGATATTCTTGACCAATCCATGCTCATGATAATACCATGAGGTAACATCTCTTATGGTGGATGCCATTTTTTATATCTATGTAGAGAATAACCCTCAATGTTACATTGAGGAAATAATTGATATAGCAGTTCATTTTACTACATGAATATAAATGTTCCTCCCAAGATAAGAGGGAGTGTTGATGATTGTAGCTTTTATCAAATGATTCTAATTAATGAAGTCAAATGTTTGAGTAGCCTATCTTCCTTAAACATTTGATATCTATCCTCCTCTATTATCATGAAGGATTATTAATATTGATGAAAATTGTTCAGATGGAATATATATTATATATACATAATATATTTGTATATATATAATAGATATAAATATACATATACATATTATATATATAGGGTGGTTGCAAGAAGTTGAGTCCCACTTTTGGGCAAGAAGTGGAAGTGTTTTCCTTTTTTTCAAATTTCCTGTCAATTGATGTCTAAATTTGAGGCACTTAGAGATTGAATCTCAAAAAAATTTAGTAATATAAAATATAGTTCTCGGACTCTACCTTTCAAATATTTAATTTATTTAAATACCCAGAAGGTATAAATTTATTGCTAGTAGGAAGGTTTAAAAATCATATTTTCAAAATACCTGTTTCAGGACCATATCACAATCGTGTACAACCACCATATTTTCACCTAAATAAATGAATTGTTGCAAATTCTTCTGGGAAAATATACCTAAGACACCAAAGATTGATCAACATATTTTTCCTAATTTTTTATTAAATATACTTTTTTCTAATTAATTTTTAATTAACTATAAAATATATTTTCAAAACCTCTGGTGTACGACCACCATTATTTGATGAAAATTTCATATTTTTTCAAAATTATTTTATTTTATCTTCAAGGGAATTGTATGTAGATTGATGTCATATAATTTATTTTCCAAAAAACCTAAAAAAAAGTTATTAAAGTTTTAGTGAGCCTCACTATTTTACGACAAATGAGAAATTTGGCATTCCAATGCCTTATCTAGATTTTTGGATGTCAAGGCATAGGCTTGGTTCTACCAAGCCTAAACAAAACCTATTTTGAAATGAAAACTAAGGAAAATGTGTGTTTTCTACTCATGTCTTAACAAATAGGTACCCGTTATTTAAATTCAAAATACGGGCACCCATTTCTTGAGAAAAAATCAGAGTGTTAAAATGCATTTCTAGTCATTAAAAAAAATAGAAATGAGAACCTGTTTTGAAATGGGTACCCATTTTGAAAAAAAATGGGCACCCATTTTTTGAATTTTGGATTGAACGCCCAAACCTAAATCGGGTGGTCAATTTTTGAAAATGGGTGCCCGTTTTGAGCAGCATCTTCCAATTCTACAAGATTTCAACCAAATTGGCACCCAACTTCTTGCACTTACCCTATACATATATACTTGTAAATAATAAATAATTACCATATATATATATATATATAATCATGATAATACACTAAACAAGATTTCATGTGTGACGTCGACTATATGTCGATTATGAGAATCAACTTAATAATCAATGAAACCAATGATAAAAGGAAATGAAAGAACCAATAAAGGCATAGTCAGTATCAATTGTAATTATCATAGTCAACATGGACTATGGTTATCATAGCCATAACCACTATGGACCAATACACATCATTGATATCAATATATATTATGAGAATCCATATTGGTATCGATTGTGATGATCACTGTCAGTATAGATTGTCATTATCATAGTCGATACCCATATCAACTATTGTTTTCATATATTATATTTGATTTGATTATTATATCAACTATCTTGCATCATTGTTATGATTAAGTAAAAATAGGTTTACAAGGACCTGAAACATGAACAGAGAATAAAAGTTAAACATTAAAGTTTGCAGGAAATTTATCGCAACACCAAAGAACATAATCTTGAAATACAGATAAAGCATCAGACACAACAGGAAGAAGACAAAAAAAACCACAATAAGGATAGAAAAAAGACATGACAACCACGAACGTGACAGCTACATGCACTTTATAAGGTCTTCATCCTAGTTCACATGAGTTACATCTGTGCTTCAGATTTCTTGAGGTCCTCTAGGTCCTTACCCTCCTTGTCATCGTTGATGCCAGATGTTCTGGTATTAGCCCTTGTACACTTTCCTAGTCCTGCAATTTCTTTCATCTACTTAGCCTCTTTAGCGTCTTTCTCCTACATGATCTTGTCAACCAAAATCTTGGAATGTTCAGTGTAGGCCCTAAGACTAACAAGGCATTTCTCACCAATTTCCCTTATTGAGTCCTCGAGATTATCCACTCTATTGTTCAACATGCAGAGCCTATCCTCAAAATTCCCATCCATAACTCTATCCTCCTTCTATTTAAGTCTTTTTTGCATTTCACACACCTTGTCCACCATAACAGTAAAAGTCTCTGCTCTTCCAACCACATCTTTCATTTCATCTAGGCATAAAACAATAGGTTTGTCCCTAAAAATGGTCTTCTTGATGATGTTAAACTCACTACCCATCACCCATAGATCCTTTTTGATATTGCTCACATCATCCATCATTTTACCAAGAGTGCAGGTACAATTCACCAAGAAGCTCTTGTCTTTGGGTAGATCTCTTTGCCCACTAGTAACTTTTTTAGTGTTCTCCTCAATGTTCTCAATCACCTTAGTACCTACAGGATCTTTGTCAATAATATCCACAATCTCATCCATTACCTAGTAAGCATAATGTAGATTAGCCTTCTCCTTGTCTTAATAAATATGGCCTTCACCTAGATTTCCAATGTCAACTTCTAGCCTACCCTCTTCAACTATCTCCTCCCCAATGTTTACCCTAGCACTCTTCTCCTTTTCCTGGTTATCTTCATCCTCTGAGGAAAGAGAAATTCTCCTCTTTATCACCCTTTTTTTCTTATTCTTGGTACTTTCATAGTTTTTCCTCTTGTTCCCTTGTTTCCCCTTTTTCTCTTCAAAACCCTCATCTTTAGTGCCTTTCTCAGTATCAGAGTCCTCGACTGAATCCCTTTTAGCATTATTCTTAGAAGATGATCCTTTGAACTTAGCCTTTTTTAGAGAAACATCCTCAGAGGGCTCATCATCATCATCCTCTATTTCCTCTCCATACATATCCTTCTCATCACCCTCTATTTCTTTATCATCCCTGGTATTTCTCTTCAGAAAGGTTTCTCAACTTTTTTAATTTTGAGGAGATCATACACCACAACCATGAAGCCCTGATGAGAGGCATGGTCACCTTTTAGATCCCTTTGAAGAATAATAATGGTGGACTCTAAAGAAATCAGCAAATAAAAAGGAAGACTAATCTTCACATTATGTCTAAAGTGGTTTAACAACATAAAGTGATGGCCACAAGCTTTGGTAAATCTAGTATCGAGTGTAATATAGTTGATAATAGAAAATAACACATACCTCCATGGCTGAGAAATCCTCTTAGGGTTATAGTAGGAGGTATCCTTCTTTACCAGTCTCAACTTCTCCATTTAAGTAACGGGGAACTTCTCAGGTGCTTTTTCAGAAATACTTTTGTCTCTATAAAACTTTAAACCCTCCATACTCATGCTAGTAGCTTCTGCTATGATTTCCTCCATGACCTCCATTAAATGATTTTCCACAAGAACCATACCATTATTCTAGGTTTTATAGAACTTCTTCTACATAATAGGGTTTTTTCCATGTAACCACTCCATGAAGGTCACCATTCCTTTTTTCTTCAAAATATCCCACACCTTATTTTATTTCCATTCCTCATAGTTCACCAGTTCAAATCTCTTCTTAATCCCTCCTATATTTTCTCTCTAAAATCCCTTCACGGTATCACTGTAAAAACTAGGAATGTCATGAATAAAATTGGCAACACTATCCTTAGCAAAAAAGACCCAAAATTCATGCCAAATCAAATGCATAATCACCAAGTTTTACTTCCCATGAGGAAATAAATAATGAAACCTCACCTTGTAATTAATAATCATCATTAAACAAACCATTTAGCACACTTATTGTTGGCAAGTTGGCTATACTGATGTATATAACTTAATATAGTGTTGTCATTATGGCAACAAAGTCATATAGTAGTTTTGAGTTAGTGTACTTAATGAGAAGATCAGAAATTGGTTAAGTGTTGAAGACTAGATAGTGTACAAGGTTCCTGCAGTTCAGAGCATCAGCACACATGCATACAATCAAGTTATGTTGTGCACCCTAGAAGTTAATTTTGTTGGACTATATCCATGCTTATTCTATGAGCGTATGATTAGATATGCAAGTATGAGAAAGATACAGGCAATTGAAGTTCCACAGCTAGTGCGTGCCAATGAAGAACAGAGTAAGCAGCTGACTGTTAGCATTTTTAGTTTCAAATATATTCTAATGATGTAAAGGATATGTGCCTATTGTAATTAGGTTTCCAAAATGTATATATTTTTTATTGTAAACACGCTTAAGCCAATTTATTTGGAAGCATTGTATGCAATAGGTTTAAGGGCCAACCTAGTTATTTATTTTGTATGCACATATAAATATGAGATGCGCCCATTGATATGGAAGTTGAGATAGAGTTGTGATAAGAAGAGAAGAAGTGTGCAAAGAGTCTATAAGATGTATTATAGCTTTGCAAGAGGTCAAAGCATCAGCGCATCAAAGGAACTGATTTGACAAGAAGTGTCATAGTGACAGTTCATCTAGTAGATATAGTGTGTATTTGAGATCAGAAGGTTGTAGCCTTCACCACTTGAGCAGTTAGCTCTAGGATAGTGCATCCACTCCCCTAATAGGGACTATTGTAAAAGACTCCTAATAGGTTCTGACCCTTAACAAGTTCTACTATACTTAATACATTGTAAAGAAACTCCTAACAGGGTTAAGGATCTTCTAACAAGGATCACTAAACACTAGGACATAATATTAGTGGGTGTCAATTCCCACCAGGGTTTTTACCTATTTGGGTTTCCCCATAACCATATTGGTGTTATGTGTTGATTTCATGTTTCATGTTTATGTGGATGTTCATTTTAGTACTTAAGCATTTAAGTTTAGTTTAAATATTAAAGTAAAAAGATAAATATATAGTAAACACTAATTCACCCCCTCCCCCCTCTCAGTATTCACATTCCTAACAATTGGTATCAGAGCTCTAGTCCTTAGCAAAGAAGTTTAACCACTTGAGGAGATCATGGATAAAGTAGAAATGAAACATCTGAAAAGAAATCTGGAAGCTGCTCTTGAAGACCTAGACAAATCTAAAAGAGAAACTAAAGAACTAAGGGAAAAAGTTAGTGATGCTCAATTAGTCATCAAAAGGGTAAGGAAAGTTTTGAAAGAATGCTCTACCAGTGATCTAGGGACAATGGTCAAGAAACTGAATGAAGAAAATAAATCCTTAAAAGAACAACTTGAAGAATTTGATGATAAGCTGACTGACAATCAGGAAGTCTATGATGAACAAGTCAAAGAGAATGTTCAACTGAATGAAGAATTGAGGCAAGCAAACATGGAAATCTTAGAACTAAGAAAGAACAAGGAAAGCTTTGAATCTAAATTAAAAGAGGCTAAGAATCACATTGATAAATTACACACCATTTCTAATTTAATAGAATCTCAGTTATATGCAAGAAGAGCTAAAGGAGATACTAGCTGCATTGGATATAATGAAGCATAGAATCAGATCGATAACATGTGAGTAAGAATGAAAGCACCAGAAGGCACCTCAGATGCTAAAGAGACTAGAAGTCAGACCAAGAATCATACTAAACCACCTAAGAATGAGTTCAAGCCTATAGACCACACTTGTTATGCATGTAACAAGCATGGACACATAGCAAGGAACTATACAGAGGTAAGACCTTTCAATGGTTACTATTATTCATGCAATAAATTTGATCATAGAGCTATGAATTGCAAGACAAGCCAAAAGAATAGGACTCATAATAAAAGAAATTAGAATCAATCAAATGTAAGAAGCTCTCAGATTGTTACATGTCAGATATGTAACTATAATGGTCACTCAGCTAAACAATGTAAGATGGTGACCCATGTCAACGCGCTGAGGAATATAAGGCCTCTAGTCATTTGTCACTCTTTTAATAAGGATAGACATATCTCAAAGTTCTATAGATCAAGGATGCAAGGTCAGGAAAGCCCTAAAAAGCCTGAAGAACCAGTTTTGGATCCCGAAGGAGAAGTCAATTTTGTGAAAGCTTCAGAGGATGTAAGCTTGATTTGGTCAGAAAAAAAGAAGAAAAGGTTGATGAGTATGTATTGGATGCATCCATAGTGGACGCACCCTCTACATCTGGATGAATGGCCCTCAGGGTCATAGGGGGAGCTAATTTAGCTCTAGACCCCTATGTGGCCAGTATACTCACTCTCAGAGTATGCACATTTGGACTTAAGCTTTTGGAGACTAGAGAAACCTTCGTGCAAGAGCACACTAGATGATTCTCTATAGAATGAAAGATAGAAATTTCTAAGTGACAGTCTGGTTTATGTGGCAAGCATTAATGGTGGAATTTTCACTTTAAGTACACATAAAGCTTTGTGATTACTCATTGCATTCAAATTCAGAGCAATTGGAGAGTAGAAAGAGCTTTAGAAGCTATTGTGAAGACTTGCAAATTGATCTATCAATAATTAGCAGTACATTTGATTGATTGCAGAAACCCTATTTTATCGTGCGGATTTAGAAGTCTTCAGATTATCTTAGAGAACATTTGGAAAGTGATAAAACAAGTAAGTGATGGCCACTCCCATAGTATTTGATGTTGCAGAAAAGAAAAGATATGTGTTTAAAAAGAATCCATTTAAGTCTACCCTAGATGAGTTAGAGGGAGCATTCTCCCGCATGCCTATGGGTGTTATGCATGTCAAAGACATTAGGCCATACATTTATTGTAAGAAGGAACTAGTAGGACTGGATAGATTAAGGGCGCACATGGAAACCATGCTAAAACTAGACAAAACCTTCTTGGATGAATATGTGAAGTGGAATGATTACTCTATAGTGGAGTATGCTACGATATATGAGTTCTATGAGACAGAATGGATTAAAATACTTTTGAGAAAAATTCATGATGACCTATTTTGGATAGGTGATGTGCCAGTAAGAATCACTAGTGACCTAATATATGAGATGACAAGCCTATCTAAGTCTGGCGCCATCCTTCCTGCAGGCAAGGATGTCAGGAAAATTGTTGAGAAAACATGTAAGTCAAGGAGTGATAGGTGCGGGATGATAATTGAGCCTATTGAGAAAGTTGACATTGAATTGATGTCCATGATTCTTGGATACAGGTTTCAACACACCAGTAGGGTGAATAGTGTGTCTATGGCCACAATTCTAGCAGCCATTAGACTTGTGAAGGAAGATGGAGAGTTCAATATGTGTGAGATCTTGCGCGCACAGTTGATTGATAACATCAAGGCAATCAAGCATGATAAGACCAAGATATTCAGGTTTTGGTCTTTGATCATTTACATGTACCTTCATATAGTTGGGAAAGTATCAGATTCATATTTGGACAAGTCCATTCCAGCCATGCCATAGATATCTTACAAGGCATCCTGATGCAGGAGCATCCTGGGTGTAAGAGCAATCTTGCATCACCCAAAAATATTTCTAGTTTCTTTTCAATAAGGGCTATCTTGTGTAGAGGTGCTATTTATGGAAACTTGCTATTTTTAGTAAGTTGGTCATATGATCTCAGAATGTTCTGATTTCATAGTTGGAGGTTCATCTTAGTCATATCAGCCTGCCTATAAAGTTTCATTGCTAGATCAAGTTTGGTTTTGAAGATATTGAAACTTTTCAGTTTTGGAAACAGGGTACAGAAACTTTGAACTCAATTTTGAAGGCTTTAGAGGCCCCGGATGAGGTTGAATTTTCAGCTAAATGAAGCTTTCTTATTTAGGTGTTGTAGAGCTCCTCATGCCCTTTTCAAAATGGGGTTATAATAGTCAATCAGGTCAATGGGTGATGACTTATGGTCTCTAAAAGTTGGGTCACTTGAAATGGCAGAAAATGATTTTCCTTCAAAATTTCTATTTGGGTTTCAAAAGTTATTTTGAGATGACTTTGATGTAATAAAATGAAAAATAAAATAATTCTAAGTTTGGTCGGCCTTGTTGGCTAAAAATTCTGGAACCTTCCTAGGCAGTGGAAAATTGCCTATATAAGGAAGGCTATAGTGTTGTCTTAGGCAGTTCGAGACAGCTCTAGGTAGTAGATTTGGGTATTGATTCAAGGCTTTTTCCTACAGAATATTGTAAGGGAATGCCCATCTGGCTTTGCATATTGTAATTTTGAAATTTTTTAATTCCACATTTGTGGAGATAATAAGAAGCCAATTTTATGTTCTTGCATATTGTTGTTATTTCTCTATTTCTATTATGTGTTTTTGGTATTAAGGGGAGCACCCTTCATCACATCCACTGAAAGTACATTAAGAGATTACATAACATTGGAGTTGAAGACCTTCAGGGTCAAAATGCAAATGAGGTACAAAATTCTAGGAAACATTGTTGAGAAATACAAGGATACTATTTGTTTTATGGTTGAAATAGATACAACATGCATGGAGGCAATTGTACCCAGAACAAAGTGGATTCATCCACTTGGATATGAAGTAGATGAACACATTTTAGAAGCATATGATCAAGTATTTCTTTCAGATCCTACTGAACCTAATGAGCCAAGATGGGGAACTTATGAGGAGAAGACAAGAGAGATAGATGCTAAACTAAATAGCACAACAATAAAAAGAAAGGTTGCTAAAGTCACCTCAAAAATCTTGAGAATACATGGACTGTCTCAAGAAGATCTATACAAAGAAAAATAACAAAAGATTTCTTTGGAATTAGAGAGTGTAGATGCAGCAAAGGTAGAATCACATGATCCCAAGTTGAAGAAGGTAAAGATAGAGATATTTGATGAACAGAAGGATAAAACTAATGATACTCCCTCCATGCCCAAGGAAACCATTAACCCTACTGCTCCTCCAGAGTATAAGACAATGGTAAAGAGGAAGAAAGAGGTTGGCACCAGTCATCCATCCTCACAAGCAACAAGAAGTAGAAAGAACACTCAAGCTCCTCTTCATGTAGGTTTCAGACCTAGTTTAAAAGTCCTGAGTACAAGAATCATAAATGAGGGAAGACTAGATTAGGTAGGGAAGTTCTATGATAAATACAATGAAATTGACAAATCAGAGATTCATGGCATAATCATAAAGCATATGATCAAGTTCAAAAGGACAGTCTTAGAACTAAAAATAATGATTCCAGACAAAGTTTGGGATTTCCTAGTCATTGAAGAAACAAGCCATTGAAGAAGATCTTAGGATAAGAGAAAAGATCCTAGATGAAATTCTACCAGTATGTTCCTTAGAAGAAAAATCACTACTGTTAGATCTAGTGAAGCCTCACCTCAGGACCAAGATAAGAACATTGAATATAATGGATAAAAACTATGAATTAGTTGCCAAAGAAATAGAGAAATCCTTTGAGAAGGTCTTTATAAATAGACACATGTATCCATCTACTATGCCCAAAGAACAAGTATCCATAAAGGAAGTCAAGGTGGCAGAGCCCACTAATGCATCAGTAACAGGTCCTCAGGATTCAATGTCTATAGTGGAAACACAATCAGAGGTAGATAAGTCTATGCCCATGACAGAGTCACTCAAGGATAGCACCATTATCATTGATAAAGTATAGATAGCCATGGCGGCCACTGACACCGAGTTGGATAAGTTTGAAGAATCTTTTGTGAGCACACAAGAAGCTGAAATTTTATGCAGCAACACACCTCCCACTCATCAAAAAGAAGTATTGATTGAAGATGAGAAAGAAGAAGAAAAGATGGAAGAAAATAAAGAACAAGAAAAATAAAAAATAGAAAAAGAAGAAGAAAAGAAAGAAACAGAAAAAGAAGAAGATAGTAATGAACCATCAGTTGAACTAGTCAAGGTAAAACAAGAAGTGATGGATAGCACTCCCATCACTCCGTCAGTAGCATTGTTGTCAAGTTTGACCCTTGACACATCCAGTTTGGACTCATGGAAAGAAGAAGATCTGATAAAATTTAGCGTCATAGCCATGGAAAAGGCCAAAGAAAAACAAGTGATGAGGAATCCTCTCCTGGTAGAATCAGTAAACATTTTGAACAATTTGTTACCAAAAGACAAGAAAGTGTCAAAGATACACTCTGTTGATGATGTGAGTGCAATCATCTCACATTTCAAAAGTAATTTCTCAAGCCTTGAATAATTTGCATCCCTAGTTGTAGAAGAAAAGTACCTAAAGAAGAGATTGAGTGAATTAATGAGCAACTTTGCACTTGACCTAAGCTCAGCCAAGATTGGTCAAGCATCATTAAAAGAGTTTACAGATCAAGGAAGAAGAGTCATTGTAGAATGCATGGATCAGGATAAGCTTACTGATGCCCATTTCAAGAAAATAAAAGAGGTAGAAGCTATGATTGAGAAATTCAAGAGTTTAGTGAAAGAAACATCCACAGATGTAAACATGTGTAATAATATATACCAAGGGACAATAGATAAGATTGAGAAGGCAGAAAAAGAAATGTCAAAGACTAGGGCAAGGCAAATTCATCTTAGGAATGCTCTTGCGCCCTCATTACATATACTCAATCAGAACATCAAGGAAATAGATGCCACAATAGTAACATATGAACATGGTCCTAGCTCTAACTTGGATAATATAGAGAAGCTACAGTATGCACGATGCACCCATCTCCAGATAGTAAATTCTTTGATCACATTTTGGAAGAAGGAGATCCAAAACCTAAAGATAGAATATCCGGATGTTTTCCCATAGTAAGTATGTATAGATATAGTTTTTGAAATACCTTTGTCATTAATGTCAAAGGGGCAGTTGTGTATAGAATATGGATCATATTATGTATAGGGACATATAAGTATATGTATAGAAGACAAAAAGTTTTTTGTATTAAGGATAGTTAGCAACTTGGCCATATTCCTTTGTTGCCATCAATGACAAAGGAAAAGATTGTTGGAAAGTTGGCTATACTAATTTATATGACTTAATATAGTGTTTTCATTATGGAAACAATGTCATATAGTAGTTTGGAGTCAGCACACTTGATGAGAAGATCAGAAAATAGTTAAGTGTTGAAGACTGGATAGTGTACAGAGTTTCTATAGCTCAGAGCGTCAGCGCACGTGTGCACAACCAAGTTATGGTGTGTGCCCTGGAAGTTAAGTTGGTTGGACTATATTCATGCTTAGTCTATGAGTGCATGATCATATATGCAAGTATGAGAAAGATACATGCAGTTGAAGTTGCATAGCTAGTGTGTGCCAGTGAAGAATAGAGTAAGCAGCCGACTGTTAGCATTTTGAGTTGTGGCTATATTCTAATGATGTAAAGGCTATGTGCCTATTATAATTAGGTTTACAACATGTGTATATGTTTTATTATAAACACGCTTAAGCCAATTCATTTGGAAGCATTTTATGTAATAGGTTTAAGGGCCGACCTAGTTGTTTATTTTGTATGTGCATATAAATATTGTGTGTGAATTTGGTACCTGATCTGTAGACACAACACTTCAGTAAAACATTAGAGATTAGCTATAATCAAAATCGTGCAAAATTGAAATCTAATTTAACCAAGTGATTTACTGCCTTCTAGTAGGTGCGAGATTAATGTTCTTAGATTGTTATCGAGATCAGTGACCTAGACGACACCTAGATGAAGGATTTGAATGCAATTGATCTAGATATGAATTGAATGCAATTAATCTATATTTTTGAATTTTCTATGCAATAAGAATGATAAAAATTGATATGAATCTATGCTAATATGGAAATTGATATGCTAAAATGATCTAACAATGATATGAAAAAGAATCTAAATGAATGTAAAAAAAACAAATTGATCTCACAATAGCCTTGATTCGCAATAAGCTTTGATTCTCCAAATTCTAATTCTTCAAAATAGTTGTGCAATTTGTAGATGACTTGGCAAAGTAAGCTTGCAAAATTATGAGATGATTTGAGATGAGTTGAAGCCTTGATTTTATAGAAATCCAAGGCTTTGGAGGTGCATGGATAAAAGCCATAAATCACTCAAATAACTCAGGTTGATTTGTGAGTTATTTTTAAATAAAGATAATTAAGTCACAAAAATAATGCAAAAGCACAGTTCAACTTGAATTAGAAGTTTAGATCAACTTTAAAACTTGAAAAGATGTTGAGTTTCAAAAAGCTAACAACTTGCATTGATTTTCCAATTTTGAGTTTAACTAGTCCTTGAATGTGCACATGGATAATTATGATTTAATAAATAAATAAAGTGATTTATTCTCAACTTAACTAATTTTTGAAATAAAATAATTAATTTATGGGTTAATTAACTATTTTATCAAACTTTTATTAAAAATTATATTATTAAATAATGACAACTTGCTTTAATTAATTAAATAAGAATTTAATCAATTATTCATAGGATATTGGATTTATTGTCAAAATTAAATAATATAATTAATAATAGATAGAATTAAATTTAATTACACAATTAAGTGGCAAGATATTAAATCTAATTAATTATATATGAAAATATTCAATTAATCAAACTTAGGATAAATGTGATTTATCGTCAAATAATCATTAAATTAAAGATAATTAAGATAATTAGGAATATTGCTAGGAATATTCCCCGATGCAGAATTTAAGATAATCAATTAGGATTCGATGATGTTTAGATGTGCCTTAGGTTAGGACTTCGATGTCAATTTCGTTCGATATGTTGATATAGGAGGTTAATGAACTTATAGCCCATTTTTGGGGTATTACATTTTGCCCCTCTTTGAATTACTGTGCGAAGCGCAGTGGTTCAAAGATAGTTTGTGTTTGATAAAGATATGAAACTGATTCAAAATTGAAAATTGATATGAGATAGAAGCTGATTGATATTGATTTGATATGGAGATAATAGGTCCTGAATGACCGAAGATAATGGTCACTATAACAACAAATGAACCTATGATTGCGAAAAAGTGTCAAAATGCCCGATTCCAAACCTTAGGATTGCAAAGAATTGAGTGACCGATTCTAGACTCAATTGTCTTACCAGAACTAGCAGGTATCACATCTGAACCCTTCAGTTGCCGAAGAACCAAGGAAATAACACTATGATCCAATGGTTGCAAAAACTGATACAGTTTACAAGATTAGGAGAATACTAGATTGATATGGATCTTGATGAATCTGATATGCCCCAAGTGATGATAGATTTGCCCCAAGCGATGAGGACTTTTTCGATGAATCAGTAACTAGACGTGATTGTTTGTCTTGATCACTGATGAAAGATATGATTTCCATAAAGATATGATTTCAAATTTGATTACAGACTTTGAATGATGTGCAATACCATGCCCCCTTCGGGATTAAAATTGAAATCTGACAAGAAAAAGTTAGTGTTTGAGAGTTCAGAAGCATGTTAATTGATTTGAGAAGTGGTTAAACACGTCCGAGAATGCATTCTGCATCATTTAGAGGTCCAAAAGACCAAGTTTGACTAGGTTAAACCATGAGTTGACCATAGTTGACCAAGTTGAAATTTTGATAGTTTGATGTAAGATAATCAGTTAAGTTGAATGCTGGATTTTTGTGATGATCGAAGGTCGAATATGCAAGCAGTTAATAATATGAATGATCTTAGATTTCAATTTTGATCCCGAAAAAGGATCTACTTGTTGTTTCGTTGGAGGAACCTTGGTGTGAGATTCAGCTCTTGTTAGATTTGAAGATGTGATTTGAAGAATCATTTAAGCATTGAAGTTCATTTAGCCATTGTGAGATCATGCAACATGCAAAATGCAATGAGACATGCAAAATGAAATGAAACCTAAGACCTAGGACCTAGTCACTGATCATATGTCGATTTGTTATCATCATTAAACTTTTAGGTAACTGGATAAATCAATACAATGCCCAATAGCTATGAAACCATAGACATATGAATATCGATTTGTATGCGCAAGAATCAATACAACACCCACTGGTCAACAACCATGGATATATGAATATTGATTTTATTTTCAGAATGTCAGATTAGATATAAGCACCAAGGCATAAATGCCAAGATGACCTGAATATCATGTCCTTTTTGATATAGCAATTTGTACAAGCATCAAAACATAAATGTCATGATGACCTAAATATGCATTGCATTACAAACACATCAAACAGTCAAGAGATCATTCTAAATCTGATGTGAATCACCTGTAGTGACCCTTTATCATTCACATCCTTAGGTAAGATCGTGTTTCATAGTAGGAGAAAGAACTCACTCAAAAAGACAATAGTTAGATCAAACTTCCTTATATTTTCCCGGTATCAATGGCCGAGGTACGCATGGCCATCCAATTCGAGATAGAGGCTCTTATAGTCGGACACCATTTCAATCCAAAATTTCCAAAGTTGTTAGATTTTCACATACAAGCAGAAGACAAAGAAAATATTATGCCCCCAGTCATCACTCTCTAAATCTTGTAAAGGACATCATCGAAGGGCTCGAAGGGACATAATATGAAAAAATCTCAATGTGAATCAGTAAGCATACAAGGAGATAAAAGCATGTAAAAAAACATAGATTGTTTTCAGTTTTTAGTTTGATGTTGATTGCGTTGTTGTTGATGCAAAATCCTTTCTGGAGACAAGACTGACTGACTCACTCACATGAAGCTTCAAAGGACTCTAACTAGGGATGACTCAACTGAGGTATACTAGAGGTAATAGGATATGACATTGATTGCCCCCAAGTGTGAACATTAATAGGATACAAACACTTGAGCAGATTGGTGGACAAACTGACTTATTGAAAACTAGAAATGCAAAAACAAACTAGGAGATATGTACAAACTAAAGCAAGACTGAAAGCTGGAAAAGACCAAGATTGCACTGATAGATGGAGCATTTTGAAACAAGTGGCACCCGTTTGCTGGGTTTTCACCATCTTGGCAGAGATTCTATTTTTGCTACCAAGGCGCCTGTTTCCAGGTTTTCACCAAGGCACTTTTTTTCTTTTTCATTTTTTTTTTTTTTGAATTTTTGATATATTTTTTTTTTTTTTGTGAATCATCAAGGCGCCTATTGCTAGGTTTTCACTAAGATGTTCATTTTTTCAGGACTTTTTCTGATTTTTAAGATTTTTTCAGGATATTTAACCATAGACTGAATGCCTTAGGCATAGAATTTCTTCAGATGGAGAACGTTGATTGGTTCTCAGAGCCGTTCTCCTTAAGTCGTTGAGAGTTGATAGGCACCAGAGCCAAAAGTAGCAATGATGACAAAGGGACCCAGCCAGTTGGGTTCAAATTTCCCCTTGCGTTCTTGATGGGATTGATTTTTCAAATTTTCTCTCAAGACTAGATCGCCAACCTGAAATTTTCTGTGTCTGACTTTCTTGTTGTAGCCTCTAGACATTCTCTTTTGATATATTCTAAGATGATCATATGCTACTTGTCTGTACTCATCTAGTAGTTCAAGTTCTTGCAACCTAGACACTCTGTAGTCATCATCAGTTACTAGACCATGCATTCTGATTCTGAGTGATGGGATTTCAACCTCAATAGGTAGTACCACTTCAGACCCATAAACTAAAGTTAAGGTGTAGCCCCAGTAGGTGTTCTGATACTTGTTCTGTAGGCCCATAGAGCTGGATTAATCATGAGATGCTAGTCTCTGCCGATTTTGCTTACTGTTCTGTGCAAGATCTTCAATAGATTTTTGTTAGAAGCCTCTTCTTGGCCATTCCCTTGTGGATAGTAGATAGAAGACCAATGTTGGGTGATCTTGAATTTGGCACATAGATCATCGAGGTCTTTATTCTTGAATTGCCCACCATTATCTATGATTATGGAATGAGGGATCCCATATCTGCATATGATATAGTTCAATATGAACATAGATATCTGTTTCCCCATTGCTTGTGTCAGAGGGACCACTTCTACCCATTTTGTAAAATAATCTATAGCAGTGATTATATGGGTATGTCCATTAGAAGAGTGAGGATGAATCATCCCGATAAGATCAAATGCCCATTGATGGAAAGGCCATTGTGTTGTAAAGGGGATTAGATCTCTCCCTGGAGCATGAATTAAGTTGCCATGCACTTGGCACTTTTCACAATTCTTAGCAAATTTGATAGCCTCTTTCTCCATTTCAGGCCAATAGTACCCAGCCCTAATAAGTTTTTGAGCTAGTGTTAAACCATTCGAGTGTGACCCACAAATACCATCATGGACTTCCTCTAATGCATGTTGAGACTCTTCCTGTTCTAAACATCTAAGTAGCATACCATCTAGACCTTGTTTGTATAGATCATTACCAATGATGACATATCGGGAGGCATTACGGATAAGGTATCTCTTTTCATGATGGTTGAAGGTATCGCGAATGATTTGGTCTTAGAGATAGGAAAATAGGTTTTTATATCGGGATGAATCATGACCTACAATAGTGCAGATCATGTGGGTTTCAGGGGAGTCATATGCAGGATAAGAGAGTGCTTCCACTAGGAACTCATAGCATAGCTCATGTTCAGGCTGCTGTAATAAAGTAGATAGAGTTGCCATTGCATCAGCAACCTTGTTCTCCATTCTAGGAATTTTCTCAAATGTGATAGATATGAAATATTTCTTAAGATCATCGACCATTCTCTTGTAAGGAATGAGCTTTTCATCTTTAGTTTGGTACACATCATTGACTTGATGAATAACAAGTTGAGAGTCTCCATGAATGTGTAGCTCTGTTACTCTCCATTCAATTGCTATTTTCATACCATTCAAAAGGGCTTCATATTCCACAATATTGTTCATGCAAGGAAACTTTAATCGGAATGCTTTGGGGATTGAGTATCCTTGGGGAGTTAGGAACAATATGCCTGCTCCAGATCCATTCTGTGTATAGGAGCCATCAAAGAACAATTGCCATTGTCTAGAAGATGGGTGCATAATAGATGAGTCTAGAAATTCCATTTGCATTGGTGTGTCATCAAACATGGGTGCATCTGCTAGTTGATCAGCAATAACTTGACCTTTTATAGCTTTTCTTTCAACATATTCAATGTCAAATTCTCTTAGAAGCATGACCCATTTAGCCAGTCTACCTCTGAGGGAAGCCTTGCTTAGTAAGTATTTTAGTGGATCAATTTTTGCTACTAGATATGTGGTATAAGCTAACATATAGTGTCTCATTTTCTTTGATGCAAATATCATAGCGAGACAAGCTTTCTCAATCATAGAATAGTTATTTTCATATGCCACCAATGTTCTGCTTATATAATAAATGGCTCTTTCCTTTCTGTCTTCGTCATGTTGCACTAGCAATGCCCCCAGTGATGTGGCTATTGTGGAGACATACAAGATCAATGGCTTCCCATGAATAGGAGGCATCAAGATAGGCAGATTTGATAGATACTTCTTGATATGGTTAAAGTTGTTCTCGCATTCTTCATTCCATGCAAAGGTCACACCTTTATGTAATGTTTTTGTAAAAGGTTGTGATATGTCTGCTAGCTGTGATATGAATCTTCTGATAGATTGAACTCTGCCTTGCAATGTCCTCATTTGACTGATATTTATGGGAGGTTGCATCTCTATTATAGCCTTGACTTTAGCTGGATCAACTTCAATGCCTTTCTTTGAAACTATGTATCCTAAGAGATTTCCAGAAGTGACACCAAAAGCACACTTCTTAGGATTTAGTCAGAGACTAAACTGTTCCATTCTATCTAGGATCATGCTCAAGTCCTTTAGATGTTCAGTTCTAATCATAGATTTTGCTAATGTGTCATCAACATAATCTTCCATGGTGCGATGCATCATGTCATGGAAAATAGATGTCATTGCTCTTTGATATGTAGCTCCAGCATTTTTGAGTTTGAATGGCATAACATTCCAACAGAAGGTTCCCCACGCAGATGTGAAAGTAGTTTTCTCTTGGTCCTCTGGAGCAATTTTTATTTGGTTATATCTAGAGAAACCATCCATTAAGGAATACATCTCGAAACCCGCAGTCATGTCCACTATCATATCAATGTTAGGTAGTGGAAAATCATCCTTAGGGCACACTCTATTCACATCTCTAAAGTCTGTGCATACTCTGATTGAGCCATCTAGTTTAGAAATAGGTACAATGTTGGAGATCCATTCAGCATAGTATATGACATGGATGAATCTAGCTTTTAGGAGTTTCTCTAATTCAGCTTTGACTAAAAGTGCAACATGAGGATGCATCTTTCTCAATTTTTGCTTGATTGGTTTTACTCCAGGAGCAATGGATAGATGGTGCATGATAAGATTTGGATCCAACCCTGGCATATTTGAATACTTCCACCAAAGTTGATCTTTTTTTCTATCAAGAATGTAGTAAATTTCTGTTTCTCTTCTTCTGATAAGGATTGTGCTACATGTACTAATTGTGGTTCCTCTGTTGTACCCAAATTGATAGATTGGGTGGGCTCAATTAGAACTGGAGATCTGTCCTATAAATGACTTGGAAGGACATCAAATATCTCATCCTTAGGCACCTCAAAGAGGTTTTCACCTTTGGATACATCTTTTATTTTTACTTTTGTCAGTTCTGAGACTGCCACAAAGTGGTTTTCACCCTCAAAACTCTTTTTCTTTTTCTTTTTACTCTTGTTTTTTTGACTAAGATATTTGATGTCTAACTCGGTCATGTTGACATTCGGTTCACTGATGGAAGTACTAATAGGCTCAACTACATTGAGGTAGCAGGCAAGGGCATAGTCATTCGGGAAGGTATAAATACCATGGTTTGGGTTTGTGGAAGTTTGGTCGATAAGATCAGGGTGTTGGATAGTCAAAGTGAGAAAGGCTTGGGATATGGTGTTTACGGATATTGATCTATCATCATTGGTCCTAACCTGACGCTTGATTTCAAAGGTGATACTACAACTTAAGACATTCAATTTGTGAATAGGCTCAATGTCATTGTGGGATTCCAATTCAACCATAGGTGGATCAGACTGGATAGGTTCATCATTTCGCTCTAGACTTACATTGGTTTGAGGTGCATATTGGTGAATAACATCAACATTTTTCTCTGTGATAAGCTCATCTAGTTCTGGAATGGCTCCCCATTCATAGTCATTTGATTCAGCTTTTGATTTAGGATCTCTAGGAAATCTTAGAACATGAGTAAATTTAGGGTGAATACCCCAAGAAGGGTTACCCTCAGATTCTAATTTGAATTCATACTCATGAGAATCTATCTTAGAATCACTACCACTTCCCTCTTCTTGATTGTTTTCGAGATTAGCTAGTTCTTGTGTTGCAACTATCTCCTGATTGATAGTAGGTTCTTGTGTTTCTACTACATTAATTATTTTGATAAGATCATCTTTATCATCAAGAAGGTCTTTGATCTCTTTAGGCAATTTTTCATAGGGGATGAGTTCTAAACTATCTGAATCACTATCTGATGGTTCTATTTCTTCTTTCTTAAGAAGAGGTTCCCCTGGTGCGATCTGCTCTATGACATGTGTGCAATTACCTTTGAGGTGATAGGGTTTCTTCTTAAATCCTAAGCCAATTTTATTTTTATTTTCTCTACCAGTATGTGGGAGAGGTGCCTCAAGACCTTTTCCTCTGATTCCTAGAGGTCCTTGACCTGAGTATCCCATCTTAGCTATTAATTTACCTCCTAGACCATATGACTTGGAAGGGAGTTTGGGTACTGTAGAGTTACCAGTTTGAACAACTTGAGATTCAGGTTCATCATTGTATAGCCATGGTAGCACAGCTTCATCCTCTTCAAATTCTTTCTTGGATACTTGTTCTACTACAAAATTCCTTTTATATGCCTCAAGAGGTTCATGAGGTTTAGGCTTGGATTTTTTCAAAGATTGCCCATAATACTTAGGCGAGATAGGGAGAGATGTCAAAGATAAGACTGGCTCGATAGTGTATTCTCCCATACTATTTTCTTTGATATTAACCTCTTTGGCAAGATCTTCCATTTTAGATGTGGATGCTTCTTTAGTTGGCTCTATGGGAGATTCTTTGTTATTAGGTACAAGCTTATCTGCACTTTCCTTCAAGGTGTTGCAAGTTGTATTTAGATCTGCTGGGATAGTAACCTCGACTCCTTCATAAGGAAACTTCAAACATTGATGGTATGTAGAAGGAATGGCTTGCATTTCATGTATCCACAGTCTCCCTAGAAGGACATTGTAGGCTAAAGGTAGATCAAGCACTTGACAGATGGTATCTTTGATAACTGGATCCACTCTGATAGGTAAGATAATGGTGCCTTTAGAAGATTTTTCTTGTTCATCATAGGCCTTGATAGTTATTTTCTTTCTAGGATCAATAGCCAATTCTGAAAATCCCAATTGTGTGATCAAGTTGTAAGAACAAATGTTTAGGCCAGCGCCCCCATCTATCAACACACATTTGACTCTACGGTTCTAGATCAAGAGTTCTATATGCAAAGGTTGATTATGTGGGTGACTCAAGGAGTTGTCATCTTCCTTTGAAAAGGAGATATATTGCGGAGATGTAAGATGTCCAACCATAGTCTGGAACCTATCTAAATCAAGGTCATCAAGAACATTGGAACCGAGCAAAGCTTTATCGAGAATGGCTCTATGAGCTGGAGATATTCGAAGCAACTCAAACATGGAGATTTTTGCATTAGTGTGCTGGAGTTGTTGAATAATGCTATAAGACATAGGCCTTGTATCCTTTGGATTGGAAGATTTGGAAGCAGCCTTCTGTTTAGAAGTAGATGAAAGATTGAAGGGCACTTTAGGGACATTTGATGAATCCGAGATTTTTCCTTTCAGATGCGTTTGAGCTTGTGATTGAGTAACTATGTTAGCTGAGGAATTGTCTCTATCTCTTTGTATGATTGTGATGACATTGCAACTTTTAGAGACATGGTTCAACCATATTGATGATAGTGTTATTTCCAGGGTAGGCATAGTTGACTTTTGCCCCCATATTAGGCTGAGAAGTTGAAACCTTTTGACCATGTTTTGGAAATGGTTCTATGAATGCTATATGATCATTATTGCTCATGGGATTTTCAATTGTGATGTCTCCACTATCGATTAGATCTTGAATGGTATGCTTCAAGTGGTAGCAACTACTAGTTTTGTGACCTTTACTCCGATGGAAATCACAGAATTCGTTATACTTCCACCATATCGGTTGGATTGGTGGTAAAGAGATGATGTTATCAGCCAGTAGATTTTTCATAGCTGATTCTAAAGAATCTCCTAGAGGAGTAAATTTTTTATGTTTATCCCATTTTTTGAATTCCAGCTTCTTTTGAGATGGTTGAGAAGACTTTTTCTCAGAAGCTTTAATGGCTTGAGTGCCAAGAGTGAGATTGTAGGCTGGTGCCTTTGATGGGGCATGAACAGTGTCTACAATGCCATCTGTGATGATGCCTTTGTTCTTGTTCCAATTTTTGTTCTTGTCTTTGGAACTAGATCCAGATTCATACTTGTCTTTTTGGAGTGTGATTTCCCCTTTTTTTACAAGAACTTTTTCAATTTTGATAGCATTATCCACCATCTTGTCAAAAGATGTATGATCTTTCATTTGCAGAGGATAATTGAGCTCTGGAACAAGGTTATTGATAAAGATTTCAAGTTTCTCCATTTCAGGAATTGGTCTAGCATATAGAGAGAACTTCTTTCACCACCTCTTTAGGAAAGTTAGGAATGATTCTCCTAGATATTGCTTGAGATTACAAATATCAATCATGGTGACCAGATGTTGAATATTGTAGGAATATTGTTGATAAAACAATTTAATCAATTCCTCAAATGTTTTGATCATAGGAGACAATCTTGAAAACCACTGAATGGATGCTCCGCCCAGAGATCTAGGAAAAAGACGCATCAGATAGGTTTTTTCATGCATGAATTCCATGGATTGCATATAGAACTCTTTGACATGATCTTAGGGATCAGAGTGTCCATCATACTTATCATACTTTGGCATCTCCACTCTTTTCAGAAAGGGCAGCATGTACAAGTCTTTGTCAAATGGAAAAGGACATAGAGCCTCCATGGAGAACTCTTTGGGTTCCTTCTCTTTCTTGAGATTGTTAAGTTCAACTTGTATAGCATGCATTTGTTTCATCATAGCTATGAGTGGATTCTCTTCCTCATGTGTAATGATGTCTTCAACATTAAAGTTGGGAGGAAGTTTAGCTCCTTGATGAGCTAGTTGTAAAAAGTATGCTTCTCTATTTTCTTTCAAGAAATGTCTCATCATCTTGTTAAATTCATCATCATTTTGGTAGCGAGAAATTTCTTCAGGTGTGGGTTCCTAATCTGCACCATGTTGAGATTGAGCTCTTTGAGAGTCAAAATTTGTCCCTACTTGAGACATGGTAGGAGTTTGTGGACTCCCTGGATTAGATTGATGAGGGGTATGTTGAGTACCTCCGTGAGTCGATGGAGGGGGTACGTAACCAGATTTCAATCGATATTTTCCAAGACCGTCATCCTCGTAAAGACCAGAATTGATGAGTTGCTCAAAAGTCAAATTTTGGATAGTGGTAATAGATTTCTTGTGAGAGGAAGCTCTAGTCTCCACCATCAACTTTGAGTGAAACAAAAGAATAAGATTCAGATAATTGAAGAATGAATTGAATCAAGATGATCAGATGACACAACCTTGTCAAGGTTTGATTGATTTGAAGATTTGATTAGATGTGGATGAAGGATACTATGCCCTGGATGTATGGGTAGGTTCCCAAAAGATAGCAGACAAGATATCACAACACTTAGTTGTTTTGCTGATTGATTGATTGAAGATTGATAGTTATGACAAGGTTTTGACATGAGATGATAAAGATTCAAATCGATTAGACAGAAGGTTGAATCAGATTCAAAAGGCCACTTTAAGAAAATGATTAGACTCTTAATAGCTACTGCTCTATTCCTAACATAATGATCCATTCGATAGATTCTGAAACTAGGCTGAAAGAGCTAAATATCTAGCAATCCTGACAATTTTTTGACAACTTTCAAAAATTTCCCAAATGACACTCTGAAAAACTCGTACGACAGTGGGTAGGCTATGAAACAATAGTTGACAATATCATATGACAGTTGCAAGATTTTGACTTTGAAGATTTGCTGGCATGAAAATTCATACAACACTGGGTTTGCTATCATACGATAGATGGGTTGCAATGAAATGACACTTGATGGAAACTTGTATGACTTTCTGACCTCCTAAGATGACTTTTGACTCCAGAAAAGAATTTGACTTCAGATTTTGCAAATTTTGAGTTTTCAGATTTGAATTGTTTGCAAATTTCAATGTCTAGATTTGAAGATTGTAATAGATTTGTCCGTTTTCAATAACCAGATAGATAAACAAGCACGCAAAATAGCAAGCAAGTGATTTCAAGTATGTCTAAAAACAATGAACAAGGGCAAAAGCAACCTTGTGCATGAACAATCAAGTGACTTATTCATTCTAATTCTCAGAAGCACTAATTGTGTATGTTCCAAAAATGTTTTGCAATAATGCACATATACCCTATAAAATAAAAATTTGGCCTCGCTAGGGTTTTTAGTAATGGTTTGACTCTACAACTTTTATGATCCAAAGGGGTGAACTCCAATCCTGGCACCCCAGGGTTTTGACACAGTCCAAGAACTTAATCTTCAAGATCTGCTAGGGAGATCTGACAAACCAACAATGAACCATACCCGTGGAGATTTCTTCCACAAGGACATTTATTTAGCAGCTGTCACTACCACGGCAAAAATGGCTATGACTGCTTGAGGTTCTGTCAACGCAGTTTGCCCTGTGAAGGGATTGTCTGCTATGGTTAACCCTCTCTAAAGATGACTCACAATAGTATACCACAAGGGGACTTGGCTCCAGATCCAAGGTTTTTGACACCTTTTCACTTTTAACCCAAACAAAGTAAGCAAATTAATCTGACATGCTAAGACAAAGTTTTTCTTCACCAAGGTCTATGATGCCAACTCCATGTGATCTATCAACCTCTTTGGGGAGAGAATGTATCAATCAATAAGAGAAGGTGCACTAACCAATTTTGATTCACCAAAGCTTGTGATGTCAACCCCATGTGATCTATCAACCTCTCCTGGGAGAGAATGTATCGATCAATAAGAGAAGACACACTACCCAAGTTGAATGTGAAACACACTAAGTATCCTCCCTACCTACAAGGATTCTATCATCAAGAAATATTTTGCTAGGAATCCAATCTCTCAAGAATCATGAATAGTGTTCATGGGGCCTAATTACTATGTGAGCACAGATATATTCCTGAAAGCAAATCTACCAAAAGTACCCAAAAAGCAGAAAGAGGAACACTTAAAGCTTAAAGTGAATATGAGATGAGTCCACAAGGTGGAACACTTAATACCTCACACAAGCTGAAAACAAGTCCCCAACTTAGAAAACAAGTGAGTTCCTAAAAGCACAAAAGGGTTGCCAAGTGGAACACTTAACGCTTCTATCCTGTTGACCCCTCCCCTTTGTGGCGCTGAGATTGCAACCACGGGGTGGAAATGAGGGGCTGGTGGATTAGCGAGTCCAATAACCCAAGATAGCAATCAAGATCAATCACAAGTATCTAAGACTACTTAATGAATCCTTAAGGGGTCACAACCTAGTATTAATTATGCAAGTGTGTAAAACAAAAGCATGAAAAGAATCACCCAAGCTAGACACACGAGAGATTTATTTTAAGTCCCAAATTGAAATGTCATTAGATGAAGGAGAATACCTGGGATCCTTGCAATGTGCTTAGTAGATTTTATCTGAGTTTTAGCAATTTTTGTTGAGCTTTACTATGCAAGCAAGCTACGAACTCTCCAACAAGCCAACAAGCAAACAAGATATGCAAGGTATATTCAACTTATGAAAACCCTAGGGTTAGATCTAAAAATCAATTTTTAGGAGCAATAATAATCAGAAATTAATCCAAATGAAAACTCATATCATGCATTGAATCATATGAAAAATAAGTGCATACCCATCACAAAATTTTAATTTTTTTGCACTGCATTTGACCTAGTCAACAAGATCTAATTTTTTTGATATGATTTTGGCCACAAAAATAGAAATTAAGAATAGAGACCCCTACTAAAAAACAAAGATCTTTCCAAAAATGAAATTTTTTTAGAAAAATCTCTTCATTTGTGCCCTAGAGACCCGTTTTATCAAAATAGACCAATTTTTGTAAATTAACTATTTGAGCTATGATATCATGTCCAAATTTAAAACACAAAGAATAGACCCCATGTAGAATTTAAAGAGATTTATGAAAATATAAAAATTTCCAAAAAATATGCTGATTTGCATTAGCTATTAATTTTTTCCATAATTTCAAGAAAAAATTATTAAAAATTCAAAACATCTCAAAAAATTCTAAATTTTTTACTGTAGCTTCCCTGATATGTCACCAACCTTTAAAAACAATTTTAGACCAAAAATCCAAGCTGTTTGGGAGATAAAATTAAATCTTTAAAACTTTGGGGTTTTAGCTCCCCAAAAAAATCAAAACTAGCATGCAAAGGTGGGTTGCCCCATGGTGGGTGCCAGAAATATGTGTCTGAATTTTGTACCTGATCTATAGACACAACACTTCAGTAAAACATTAGAGGTTAGCTATAATCAAAATCATGCAAAATTGAAATCGAATTTAACCAAGCGATTTACTGCCTTCTAGTAGGTGCGAGATTAATGTTCTCAGATTATTATCGAGATCAGTGACCTAGATGACACCTAAATGAAAGATTTGAATGCAATTGATCTAGATATCAATTGAATGCAATTAATCTATATTTTTGAATTTTCTATGCAATAAGAATGATAAAAATTGATATGAATCTATGCTAATATGGAAATTGATATGCTAAAATGATCTAACAATGATATGAAAAAGAATCTAAATGAATGTAAAAAAAACAAATTGATCTCACAATAGCCTTGATTCGCAATAAGCTTTGATTCTCCAAATTCCAATTCTTCAAAATAGTTGTGCAATTTGTAGATGACTTGGCAAAGTAAGCTTGCAAAATTATGAGATGATTTGAGATGAGCTGAAGCCTTGATTTTATAGAAATCCAAGGCTTTGGAGGTGCATGGATAAAAGCCATAAATCACTCAAATAACTCAGGTTGATTTTTGAGTTATTTTTAAATAAAGATAATTAAGTCACAAAAATAATGCAAAAGCACAGTTCAACTTAAATTAGAAGTTTAGATCAACTTTAAAACTCAAAAGATGTTGAGTTTCAAAAAGCTAACAACTTGCATTGATTTTCCAATTTTGAGTTTAACTAGTCCTTGAATGTGCACATGGATAATTATGATTTAATAAATAAATAAAGTGATTTATTCTCAACTTAACTAATTTTTGAAATAAAATAATTAATTTATGGGTTAATTAACTATTTTATCAAACTTTTATTAAAAATTATATTATTAAATAATGACAACTTGCTTTAATTAATTAAATAAGAATTTAATCAATTATTCATCGGATATTGGATTTATTGTCAAAATTAAATAATATAATTAATAATAGATAGAATTAAATTTAATTACACAATTAAGTGGCAAGATATTAAATCTAATTAATTAAATATGAAAATATTCAATTAATCAAACTTAGGATAAATATGATTTATCGCCAAATAATCATTAAATTAAAGATAATTAAGATAATTAGGAATATTGCTAGGAATATTCCCCGATGCAGAATTTAAGATAATCAATTAGGATTCGATGATATTTAGATGTGCCTTAGGTTAGGACTTCGATGTCGATTTCGTTCGATATGTTGATATAGGAGGTTAATGAACTTATAGCCCATTTTTGGGGTATTACAAATATGAGATGCGCCCATTGTAATTGGTATGGAAGTTGAGATAGAGTTGTGATAAGAAGAGAAGAAGTGTGCAAAGAGTCTATAAGATGTATTAGAGGTTTTCAAGAGGTCAAAGCATTAGTGTATCAAAGGAATTGATCTGACAAGCAGTGTCACTGTGATAGTTCATCCAACAGATATAGTGTGTATCTAAGATCAGAAGGTTGTAGCCTTCACCACTTGAGTAGTGAGCTCTAGGACAATGTGTCCACTCCCCTAATAGGGACTATTTTAAAAGACTCCTAACAAGTTCCAACCCTTAACAAGGTCTATTGTACTTAATACATTGTAAAGAAACTCCTAACAGGGTTAAGGATCTTCTAACAAGGATCACTAAACACTAGTGCAGAATATTAGTGGGTGTCAATTCCCACTGGGGTTTTTACCTATTTGGGTTTCCCCGTAACCATATTGGTGTTATGTGTTGATTTCATGTTTCATGTTAATGTGGATGTTCATTTCAGTACTTAAGCATTTAAGTTCAGTTTAAACATTAAAGTAAAAATATAAATATATAGTGAACACTGATTCACCCCCCTCCCTCTCTCAATGTTCCCATTCCTAACACTTATGCCTACTCTGTAAATGGTCACTATCTATTAATGATTTTTCCTCAAAAGACAAATCACTCTCGTCATCCCAATTCATCATCTTCTCCAACTTGCATGCCGCATTGGTAGCCCATTCAGTGATGGAATTCATTTCTCTGAAGTTATGTGTGAAGACACATTCTTCAAGTGAATTGATAAGATTTTGAGCCCTTTGCATTAAATTATCAATAGTCCATGAGGGAATAGAGTTCTTATTTAAAAATTTTATAATGTTTAAGGAGTCACCTTCAACCCAAAGTTTTCTCCAACCATTCACCTTAGCCAAAATTAAGCCATGGAGGGCCACATTAGCCTCAGCAAAATAATTATTCTGGAAGCCAAGAGGAATGGCTCTAAGGCCTTTGCAAACACCATTCTCATCTCTTAACACCATGCCACAACCAGCCACTCTCAGGTTCCCTTTCAAAGCACCATCAAAGTTAACCTTCATCCACCCATTAGAAGGGCAATGACATATAGCATTATTCCTTGGACAATATTCCTTAGAGTGGTTCAAGTCCTTTAATCTTCCACTTATCAAAGAAAATAGACTCCTCCATATTAGAAGGTTCCATCATGCTCCCCTTAAGATGAATATTCTCAAGCATAGCTCTTTTGATCTTATGGAATATCACCTTCTCATTGGAACCCTTGTTTCTAAAAATTTCATTCCTTTCTTTCCAAACCCCCCAAAAAATATAGGGTAGAATGAAATTCCAGACATTAATCACAATTTCATTCCTTGAAGGAGGAAATCAAGAAGTGAACAAGCTCTGTAAGTCCTCTAGAAATATCCAAACCACATTAAGAAGTTTTAAACATTTGTCCCAAATCTTGTGGACATAAGGGCAGTGGATGGAGATATGGTCAATAATTTCCTCATCCTTATTGCATAAATGACTAATGTTAGCCATAGTCACTCCTCTTCTTCTAAAATCATCAGAAGTGAGGATCTTATTTTGGAGCATAATCCAGAAGAAAATATTGATTTTCAGAGTTAGGCCTTTAATACAAGTATTATCCCAATAAGGATTGGTTTGATTTTGAAAATCTTGATGATACAAAGAAGAAATAGAGGGGTATGTGCAAGATCATGAGGGGCCAAAGGATGCCCTTAAGTGGCAATGAAAAATTAGCAAATCAGGGTTAGTCAACTTGACGTGAAAATTTCAACTAGCTATCAACCTAATATAAAAAAGTTGTAAGAATAGAATCTGTAGAAAATTAAATGTAGTTTCTAGACTACTAGGCCTTTTTTGAAAAAAAGTTAGTATGATTGGTGAAAAGTATAGATTTCAATGCAGCAGTACAAAATTTTTTGGAAAAAAATAAGTAGGTGTATGTCTGACCACCTTAATTATAATCAAACGATAATATTTTATTATAAGATTTTATATATAAGTAGTAGACTCATGCCCGGATGTGACACATATTTTTTGGTAATTTTATTCCAAAAAAATAATTAAATATGAATTTTCTACTACAACATTTTCAGAATAAAAAAACTCTCATGTTTGACCACCATAACTCATTCAAAACTTTACAAAATTCAAAAAAATAAAATTCCTTATAGTAGGTGAAGCATATAATGTGACACATTTTTCAGATTTCAAAAATGTTATACCATATGAAAGTTATGGTTGTTTTTCAATCAGTATATTAATCAGCACTTTAGAGGTAACTCAATTAGAAAATAACTAATAATTACTTACTGAATTCAAAATTTGACATAAATTATATCAATAGAAATCTTATAATCTCCTTAAGATACTCTTTTCATTTCATCAAATTCGGGTGAAAAAAAAGTTGTTAGCTACATGGTCGAAGTTTGGAACTTAGAGAAATAGGGGGAAAACATGTTTTTGAGACATTTCAATAGTTGACCATGTAGGTTTGGTGCACAAAGCAATACTGAGCCTAATTGGGTACCCGAAAAGGCCAGCAAAATTTTGATTTTTCACTTTTCCGTCCCCTTTCTCCCTCCCATTTCTCCATCCTTCATATGATTATATATATTAGATTATATCAAAATCAAAAACTATATATTATATGTATATATATATTAAATATTATATAATATCAGTCATATATTAAATATTAAATATTAAATATTATATAATATACATTTTACAATAAATATTATTTAATATATATTAATATTAAATGTTATATTATATATCATATATTATATATTATTTAATATGTATAATATATATTAATATGTATTTTACAACTATGTATGAAAGGTTGGAAGATTGCAAAAAAATCATGGATGGCCATTGAAAGAAGCAAAGGAAATCAATCAGCCATTTAAAAAATTTGTGGGCAGCCATTGAGGAAGAGAGAGAGTGAGAAGGTGGCGGGGGTTGAGAGAGGAAGAGAGAGATTGAGAAGGTGAGAAGGAGAGAGAGAGAGAGAGAGAGAGAGAGAGAGAGAGATGGAGAGAGAGAGAGAGAGAGAGAGAGAGAGAGAGAGAGAGAGAGAGAGAGAGAGAGAGAGAGAGAGAATAGGATGGGGAGAGAGAGAGAGAGAGAGAGAGAGAGAGAGAAAAGGGGATGGGGAGAGAGTAGTAGAGAGAGAGAAGGGGAAGGGGAGAGAGTATGAGAGATAGACAGAAGGGGAAGGGGAGAGAGTAGGAGAGAGATAGAGAGAAGGGGAAGGAGAGAGAGTAGGAGAGAGAGAGAGGGAGAATGGGAAGGGGAGAGAGTAGGAGATAGAGAGAAGGGGAAGGGGAGAGAGTAGGAGAGAGAAAGAAGGGGAATAATAACCAATTCATTACAGTATTAATCAATAAGGAGCAAGGAAAACTTAAATAATATAACATCGGGCATTAGAAATCTAAATTCTAATTAGGAGTTTTAAGCAAAGTGAGTAAGGTCCTAGATAGGGACATTACAGATCCACACATTGTTCAGTAGATACCTCCAAGAACCCACTTACATGGGAGTAGGTTTGAAGTAAGACTAAGATTGTTTATCAATTCAAAAATATTATTGTGTTGTACTTTTGATTAACATCCAATCATTGGATGTGAAATTCACAAATTTGATTATATTACCACTGGTTCTATTTCAAATTTTGAAAAAATGGATATATGACATATGTTGATAAATTTTAGTCAACACCATTTTAAAATAACACATCAGTTTATTTAAATTACACATTGAGAATATCATCAATAGGAATTGAACTAAAACTGACATAGGTCATAGGAAATAAATGCCCCAGCTATTTTTCATCTTCTGCATTTTGAGTTTCTTATTACAATCAGGAAAAGAATATTACTCTCCAAATGGTTTTGGATAGTAATATTTGTACTTCCTCTTCACAAATATTTCTTCCCTCATCTTGCTGCCTATTGATACCGACAAAGTGAATCTAGGCATTTCTACTATGTAATGGGAGAAAAATGGTTTCCTAATTGATATGTGTCTAAATAATACATACAAGAACAATTTCTTTGATATTGCTCACTAACACTTTACATTAGAAAATGTTTACAAAAATTGGCATGTACTTGCATGAGGACATTATATATTACATAAATCTTGTATAGAAGCAGCTGGCAAGCCACTCAAAAAGTAGTAATTGTATCAAGTGGAATAATGCAGATGCTTTAATAAACCACTATCTTATTTACTCAAGCAGAAATCTAGTTCATCTTCTTGACTGGGGCATGTTTGGGAACAGACAGTCTCCATTTAAACTCAAGTCTCTAGAAGTAGTTATATTTGTTAGTGGAGGAGATACACCCATTAGATCTACAATAACTTTATGCTCACTAGAATTTCCATTTCTCTTCAATTGGGATACTCTTAAAAAAATTGCATCTACCCTATTACCAGTTTGGGAAATCAATGGGTCTATTTGTGGACCTCCAAGGAGTTGGTCACCTAAACGAGAACCTTGAGATGAATCAGGAACTTCTCTATGAAAGAGATCAGTACCTTGAGAAGATCTCCACTTGTCAACTGAATTAAAACCTTGGACCATATATGGCTGTCCTTTGTTATAAAATGAGGAGTGAGACTGCCTTGCCAAAGGTGGAAATGAACTTACAGTTGAGGGATAATGCCCAACATGAGTAACCTAGTTTCCCAAGTCCCATAAATGCAAGGCCATTGATGAATAGGCATTTATAATAGAAATATTTATGGTGCTAGAATGAAGTGCATGACCAAATTCTTTTCCTGCTAATGAACCAATTTGAGGCTTCATTTCACATTTCTCTATGGATAATTTCATGACACTTGTTACTTCTCTATTTGAATTTTCTGTGTTAGTGTACATGTGCACTGAAGAGCTTCTATCACTACTTGAGCTACTAGCAGATGGTGAGTACTCATCATCATCATCATCTGACATAGGCTCACATGCATATCTTACATCTTTCATTTTCCGCTTTCCCCTTCCTATCTCTTCCTCCTTATCTGTAACTTCTATCCTGGGTCCAAGAAGTTCTTCCCACTCTTTCCCATTAATATGCAAATATTTTTGTCCGTAATATTATTTTATGCATTTAGTATGATATTGATCTGATTTGATACACCTTCTCTATTTGATCCATACTTCCTTTTCATTTTACTTGCTTTGCTCATTTTGCACATCATAGGCCAGGATTTGACAGTGGGTATGACCTTGGTACTGCCGACGTTAATGATAAATTTTACATTTTAGCTATTAATTTTTTGTCACTTTTCCTATATGATGCTTTTGTATATGAATTGTAGATATTCTTTTGGAAACTTTTCATTTTTTCCTATAGGATGCCTTTGTATATAAATTTTGGAGAAGTTTTGTTAAAGAGTAGGTAAGGATAGCTAAGCTGAGTGCAACAAAGAGGGAGAGGACTAAATTGAGGGAGCGGAGATGAAGAGCGATAATGATGAAAATATTTTAGGGCTTGTGCAAATATGGAAATTATAATCTTCCTCCTAGAGCAGACATTAATGAAGTTCTTCATGCCTTACCAGAGGATGTCGGCTGAATTGTTGAAGCTGATGGTAATAAATACAAAAATGCAGTATGTATTTTTGGCCTAAATTTTATTTTTTATTTCTTTTAGGTCTTTAAAGGCAGCTAGCTAAATCTTTGTATTAAATGTCAGGAAATGCATGAAAATAATATAATTTTGAGCATGAGCACGAGTCCCTAAAGGTGCATAGTTGTGCCTTTTACAAGTGTCATAAACCATAGCTACACAAAAATGGAGGCTTTGAAGAATAGTTCACACTTGGAACCCTCAAGTGTGTCCCAAGGGGTCCTATGACCCCTTCAGACACACTTGATCATTCAAATGTGTCAAAAGGGGTCAAGGGGACTTCCTAGGGGTCCTAGTATGCCTTATCACGTGTTATGACACCTAAGAAGTCCCCATGACCCCTTTGGACACATTGGAATTCTCAAATGTGTCCTAAGAGGTCCTACGACCCCTTTGGAAACACTTGAGCATTCAAATGTGTCAAAAGGAGTCATGAGGACTTCCTAGGGGTCCTATTATGTCTTATCACATGTCAGGAACCCTAGGAAGCCCCCATGACCCCTTCGAACACATTAGAACCCTCAAGTGTCTCTTAAGGGGTCCTATGACCCCTTTGAACACACTTGAGCATTCAAATGTGTCAAAAGAAGTCATGGGGACTTCCTAGGGGTCCTAGTATGCCTTACCATGTGTTAGGACCCCTAGGAAGTTCCCATGACCCCTTTCAACACATTGGAACCCTCAAGTGTGTCCTAAGTGGTCCTACAACCCCTTCCGATACACTTGAACATTTAGATATGTCAAAAGGGGTCATGAGGACTTATTAGGGGTCCTAGTACACTATATCATGCATTAGGACCCCTAGGAAGTCCCAATACTGCTTTCTACACATTGAACCCTCAAGTGTGTCCTAAGGCATACTACGACCCCTTCAAACACACTTGAGTGTTCAAATGTGTCAAAAGGTGTCATGAGGACTTCCTAGGGGTCTTAGTACACCTTATCATGCATTAGGATCCATAGGAAGTCCCCATGACCCCTATGGACACATTGGAACCCTCAAGTATGTCCCAAGGGGTCCTATGACCCCTTAGGACACACTTGAGCATTCAAATGTGTCAACAAGGGTCATCGAGACTTCCTAGGGTTCCTAATACACTTTATCACATGTTAGGACCCCTAGGAAGTCCCCATGACCCCTTTGGACACATTGGAATGCTCAAGTGTGTCCCAAGGGGTCCTACGACCCCTTCAAACACACTTGAGCATTCAAATGTGTCAAAAGAGGTCATGAGGACTTCCTAAGGGTCCTAGTATGCCTTATCATGTGTTATGACCCCTAGGAAGTCCCCATGACACCTTTGGACACATTGGAATACTCAAGTGTGTCCCAAGGGGTCCTACGACCCCTTCAGAGACACTTGAGCATTCAAATGTGTCAAAAGGGGTCATGAGGACTTCCTAGGGGTTCTAGTATGCCTTATCACATGTTACGACCCCTAGGAAGTCTCCATGACTCATTTCCACACATTGGAATGCTCAAGTGTGTCCTAAGGGGTCCTACAACCCCTACAGACACACTTGAGCAGTCAAATGTGTCAAAAGGGGTCATGAGGACTTCCTAGGGGTCCTAGTACACCTTATCACATGTTAGGACCCCAAGGAAGTCCCCATGACCCCTTTTGACACATTAGAATGCTCAAGTGTGTCCCAAGGAGTCCTACAACCCCTTCAGACACACTTGAGCATTCAAATGTGTCAAAAGGGTTCATGGGCACTTCCTAGGGGTCCTAGTATGGCTTATCATGTGTTAGGACCCCTAGGAAGTCTCCATGACCCCTTTCGACACATTGGAATGCTCAAGTGTGTCCGAAGGGGTCCTACGACCCCTTTGGACACACTTGAGTATTCAAATGTGTCAATAGGGGTCATGAGGACTTCCTAGGGGTCCTAGTGCACCTTATCATGTGTAAGGACCCCTCAAAATTCCCCATGACCTATTTGGACACATTAGAATGCTCAAGTGTGTCCCAAGGGGTCCTACGACCCCTTTGGACACATTTGAGCATTCGAATGTGTCAAAAGAGAGCATGAGGACTTCCTAGGGGTCCTAGTATGCCTTATCATGTGTTAGGACCCCTAGGAATTTCCCATGACCCCTTTGGACACATTGGAATTCTCAAGTGTATCCCAAGGAGTCCTACAACCCCTTCTGACACACTTAAGCATTCAAATGTGTCAAAATGGGTCATGAGGACTTCCTAGGGGTCCTAGTACGCCTTATCACATGTTAGGACCCCTAGGACTTCTTCATGACCCCTTTGGACACATTGGAATGCTCAAGTGTGTCTCAAGGGGTTCTACGACCCCTTCAAACATAGTTGAGCATTAAAATGTGTCAAAAGGGGTCATGAGGACTTGCTAGGGGTCCTAGTTCACCTTATCATAGGTTAGGACCCCTAGGAATTCCCCATGACCCCTTTGGACACATTGAAATTCTCAAGTGTGTCCCAAGGGGTCCTATGAGCCCTTCAGACACACTTGAGTGTTCAAATGTGTCAAAAGGGGTCATGAGGACTTCTAAGGGGTCCTAGTGTTTGTGCATTTTCTTGTTGATTCTTAAAACAATACCCTGAGTGCTCCAATAGAATTCTATGATTCCTAGACTCTGGACTCACATAAGAAAAGGACTAATTAACAAGGACCAAGTCCTTCTACACTTTGAGCTCCTGGCTAGAGGCGAGTGTACCTAAATCAGATCTACTTCTTCAAAGGATCATAACACTAGTTTATATCCTTGATACAAACATATTCTTATCTTCTCTTTCAAACATACATGAAAATTAAATTGTCTTTTAAGTTTTGGTTGATAATGAAATCCTGCAAATTAAGGATATACCAGTACCTTATCCTAGGGCAGAGATTTAGACAGAGAAAAATACATCTACAAAAATCTTCTAAATGAAATACAAATAGAACCCAAGTGAATTACCTTACAAATCACCCTCTCTTAAATACATTTAATCATAAAATTCTTGTACAAATCCTGAGCTCTCAAAAATTAAGTTAAAGATTTTACCCTTTCCTTGAAAGGAACTAAAGAATAAATTCACAAATACCTTATAAATGGTGCATTAAAACTACCTTGCAGATTCAACACACAAAAGCTACATAATTCAGACAAAAAGACAACACAGATATGCAAGCGAATTCCAATGTATTCTAGTAGAATTTCACTGTGTCAATACATTTCCAAATCTGAAAAATATCCCAAGAAGTTCAACAATGGAGTCTAAGCCTTCTCCTTAAAGTAAAAATTTCAGCATCCTTTACAATTGAGAGAAAAACCAAAGATATAGAAAAAGAAGGTCAGTTACATAGAACTGCCAGCTATCCACTTAGTATCAAAATATCTCCAATATTCCTCTACACCTGATCTACAACTAATTCTCTTCAACTGATCCACATTCCTGCAATCATTTCCCAAATAGACTTGATTCTGATCCTACAATTGCCAGCTTGTACTACTCTTTCCCACTTCTTTAAAACTAAAAACAATCATTTCCATCAGATTCCTTGTCTTTTCTCATTTCCGAAAACATATAACATGCCTATATTTGGATAAAAATAAACACTCCAAGCATTATTTTATGTGAGCAACCGCAACCTCTTGAAAATTTCAAAATTCTCCTATAGCTTGGACTATGCATGCCTTTTAAATCTTTGTGCAACTTTTAAATCTAGGTGGGCCCCACTTATGCCACATGGCATCACTTGATTGGATGCTCCAATTTAACCATTTCTTTGACCACTAGCATTTGGAGATTGGGAGACTGAAGCATTCTCTAGATCTCTAAATGTTTATGACTTAACCACTAGCATTTGGAGATTGGGAGAATAAAGCTTTCTCTAGATCTCTGAATGTTAGTGACTTAACCACTAGCATTTGGACATTGGGAGACTAAGCATTCTCTAGATCTCTAAATTTTAGTAACTTAACCACTAGCATTTGGAGATTGGGAGACTATGACATTCTCTAGATCTCTAGATGTTATCCACTTAACCACTACCATTCAGAGACTTGGAGACTATGCATTCTCTAGGTCTCTAGATTTTATCTCTTTGACCACTAGCATTTTCTAAAAAATTTAGTGCTTTCTGGTCACTCGCATGCATCCCAATGCACTAGTTGTGCACACTCTTGAGAGCCTGCTTCTCTTTCTTCATTTCATTATGTGAGAGGTATATCTTTTAAACACTTGAAGTAGTCATTTCTTGAGCAATGTGGGACTAATATTTTGAAGACATTGGTGATTTTTTATTGCTGCCAGTACTCAGAGAACCATAACTTTTCATTTTAAAATTGGGGTTTTTTGAAAAAAAAATTTTAGAATGCACACATGGTCATCTCAAACATATGTAAAATTCAGCCCAACCCAGCTCGTATTTTATGAGATACGACTAAAAATGTGACTAGCTATGCATTCACACATTTTGCATTCGACTGGCTCTTGCATTCAACCTTTTTTTTTATCTTCTTCTTCTCCACATGCTTTGCATTTTTCTATGATTCCACATATTGCATAAATCTAAAAAGAATCTCTCATGACGTCATCATTTACTTCAGGGTTTAAAAAAAAAAAAAACTTCACTCATCCTTCATTATTCAGCGCAGAGATCTGGCATCATCCACATTCTCCCACTTGCATTTGTTTGCCTATGTTTCTACATTGGATTGAGGTAACCCAAACATAATAACTTGAAAACAATTTGGATTTCATCAGCAGACAAGTATAACTCTTCTCAAAATAACAACTTTACAAAAATAATTTTTCTTAGCACTGTCAATCTGTAGAAAACTACTTTTGGATTTGCCTTCACAAACCCACCAAATGTACACCTCAAGATTGGAAACCTTAGACATAGATTTACTTTCACATAGGGAATACAAAACTTCAAGTAGCTAGCTTTGATGATGAAGTGATCAATTGATATTAATTTGCAAAGTCAACACTTAGACACCTTTTGAATCCAAATGTAGTAATAATGCAAAATTCTGATTTGGAATCGACTAGGCAAGGTGGTCAAATGGATTGACCAAGGTCTGAAAATTTCCAAGGGGGAACATTTCCATGTCTACAACATAAATCAACCTTCAATTCCTTCTGATCACTAAATGGATGCAATTTGCATGACCTCAAAGTAGGCTACTTCAAAACTGCACAAGGTAAACTTAGAGAAACTTAACAATCTGCAAATGAAATGGCTCTGGCAAAGTGACTAAATGGGCACATGGGGAGATAAAAATTGGCATAATGACTCTCTCTCATTCCTAAATCATGATGCAACAACCTTCATGCAATGAACAATCACCTGAACTGGGCCACTCAGTGAAAATTAGGAAACACACCATATGTAAATTTTGGGAACACCTTTAAATGACCACTTCAAAAACATATCAAAACTGAAGCCCACGACCTAAAACCTATTAAAAATGTGAAATTATAGGTGATGAAAACCCTATCCAAGTGACTTATCATGAAAATAAATAGGTTCCATTTTCAATGCCTCCAAACTTGACCTCTCTCAAAGACTTTCAAAGCACAATTTTGACATCTAGAGAAAATTTTAAACATATGGACTCAAAAACATACACAAATTTGTAGAGCTCTAACACCTAGTATTCCTTATCACATGTTAGGACCCCTAGGAAGTCCCCATGAACCCTATGGAAACATTGGAATGCTCAAGTGTGTTCGAAGGCATCCGACAAAATCTTATGACACACTTGAGCATTCCAATGTGTCAAGAGTGGTCAAGAGGACTTCCTAGGGGTCCTAGTACACCTTATCACGCATTAAAACCCCTAAAAAGTCACCATGACCCCTATGGACACATTGGAATACTCAAGTGTGTTTGAAGGGCTCCTACAACCTCTTCAAACACACTTGAGCATTCAAATGTGTCAAAAGTGATCATGAGGACTTCCAAGAGGTCCTAGTATGCCTTATCATGCGTTAGGACACCTAGGAAGTCCCCATGACACCTTTTGACACACTAGAATTCTCAAGTGTGTCACAAGGGGTCCTACAACCCCTTTGGACACACTTGAGCATTCATATGTGTCAAAAGGGGTCATGAAGGCCTCCTAGGGGTCCTAGTACGCATTATCACGTGTTAGGACCCCTAGAAAGTCCCCATGACCCTTTTGGACAAATTGGAATGCTCAAGTGTGTCCTAAGGGGTCATTCAACCCCTATGGACACACTTGAGCATTCAAAAATGCCAAAAGGGGTCACTAGGACTTCCTAGGGGTCTTAGTACACCTTCTCACATGTTAGGACCCCTAAGAAATCCCCATTACCCCTTTCAACACATTGGAACCCTCAAGTGTATCTTAAGGGGTCCTACGACCCCTTCGGACACACTTGAGTGTTCAAATGTATCAAAAGGGGTCATGGGGACTTCCTAGGGGTACTAGTATTTCTTATCACATGTTACGACCCCTAAGAATTTCCCATGACCCCTTTCACCACATTGGAACCCTCAAGTGTGTCCTAAAGGGTCCTACAACCCCTTTGAACACACTTGAGCATTCAAATGTGTCAAAAGGGGTCATGAGGACTTCCTAGGGGTCCAAGTACATGTTATCACACCTTAGGACCCCTAGGAAGTCCTCATACCCCTTTCCACACATTGCATCTCTCAAGAGTGTCATAATGGGTCATACAACCCCTTCGAACACACTTAAGCATTGAAATGCCTCAAAAGGGGTCATGAGTACTTCCTAGGGGTCCTAGTATGCCTTATCACATGTTAGGACCCCTAGGAAGTCCCCATGACCCCTATGGACATATTGGAACCCTCAAGTGTGTCCCAAGGGGTCCCACAACCTATTTGGACACACTTGAGCATTCAAATATGTAAAAAGGGATCATGCAAACTTCCTAGGAGTCCCAATATGCCGTATCATGCATTAGGGCCCCTAGGAAGTCCCCATGACCCCTTTGGACACATTAGAATGCTGAAGTGTGTCCTAAGGGGTCCTTTGACCCCTTTTGACACACTTGAGCATTCAGATGTGTGAAAAGGGGTCATCAGGACTTCCTAGGGGTCCTAGTACACCTTGTAACATGTTCAAACCCCTAAGAAGTCCACATGACCCCTTTAGACACATTGGAAAGCTCAAGTGTGTCCCAAGGGGTCCAATGACCCCTTCGGATAGACATGATCATTCAAATATGTCACAAGGGGTCATGAGGACTTCCAAGGGGTCCTAGTATTCCTTATCATGCATTAGGACCCCTAGGAACTTCCCATGACCCCTTTGGACATAGTGGAATCCTCAAGTGTGACCTAATGTGTCCTACAACCCCTCCGTACATACTTGAGCATTCAAATATCTCAAAAGGGGTCATGAGGACTTACTAGGGGTCCTAGTACACCTTATGACATATTAGGACCCCTAGGAAGTCCCCATAACCCTTTCAACACATTGGAACACTCAAGTGTGTCATAAAGGGTCTTACGACCCCTTCAGACACAAATGAGTGTTCAAATGTGTCAAAAGGGGTCATGAGGACTTCATAGGGGTCCTAGTACACCTTATCATGTGTTAGGACCCCTAGGAAGATTCCATGACCCATATGGACACATTTGAACCCTTAAGTGTGTCCAAAGTGTTCCTACAACCCCTTTGGACACACTTGAGTGCTCAAATCTATCAAAAGGGGTCATGGGGACTTCCTAGGGGTCATAGTACACCTAATCATGTGTTAAGACCCCTAGAATTTCCCTATACCCTCTTTCGGCACAATGGAATGCTCAAGTGTGTCCGAAGGGGTCATACAACCCCTTCGGACACATTTGAGAGTTTAGATGTGTCAAAAGGGGTCATCAGGACTTCCTAGGGGTCCTAGTAAGAATTATCATGTGTAGGACACCTAGGAAGTCCCCATGACCCTTTTGGACATTTTGGAATTCTCAAGTGTGTCCCAAGGGGTCCTACAACTGCTTTGAACACACTTAAGCATTCAAATGTATCAAAAGAGGTCATAACGACTTCCTAGGGGACCAATATGCCATATCATGAGTTAGGACCCCTAGCAAGTCCCCATGACCACTTTGGACACATTGGAATGCTCAAATGTGTCCCAAGAGGTCCTATAACCCCTTCGAACACACTTCAGAATTCAAATTTGTCAAAAGGGTTCATGAGGACTTCCTAGGGGTTCTAGTATGCCTTATCACACCTTAGGACCCCTAAGAAGTCCCGATGACCCCTTTGGACACATTAAAATGCTTAAGTGTGTCCCAAGGGGTCCTAAGACCCCTTCAGATACACTTGAGCATTCAAATGTGTGAAAAGGGGTCACGAGGACTTCCTAAGGGTCCTAGTATGCCTTATCATGTGTTAGGATGCCTAGGAAGTCCCCATGACCCCTTTGGACACATTGGAATGCTTGAATGTGTCCCAAGGGGTCCTACAACCCCTTCAGACATAGTTGACTATTCAAATGTGTCAAAAGGGGTCATGAGGACTTCCTATGGATCCTAGTGCATCTTATCACATGTTAGGACCCCTAGGAAGTTCACATGACCCCTTTAAACACATTGGAATGCTCAAGTGTATCCCAAGGCATCCTACAACACCTTCAGACACACTTGAGCATTCAAATGTGTCAAAGGGGGTCATAACAACTTCCTATGTGTCCTAGTACTCCTTATCAAGCATTAGGACCCTTAGGAAGTCCCCATGACCCCTTTGGTCACATTGGAATTCTCAAGTGTGTCCCAAGGTGTTGTATAACCCCTTCGGAGACACTTGAGTATTCAAATTTGTCAAAAGGGTTCATGAGGACTTCTTAGGGGTCCTAGTATGCCTTATCATGCCTTAGGACCCCTAGGAAGTCCCCATGAACCCTTTGGGCACATTAGAGTGCTCAAGGATATCACAAGGTGTCCTACAACCCCTTCGGATACACCTGAGCATTCAAATGTGTCAAAATGGGTCATGAGGACTTCCTAGGGTTCCAAGTACCTGATATCACACGTTAGCATCCCTAGGAAGTTCCCATGACCCCTTTGGACACATTGGAATACTCAAGTGTGTTCCAAGGGATCCTACAACCCCTTCGGACACACTTGAGCATTCAAGTGTGTCAAAAGGGGTCATGAGGACTTCCTAGGGATCCTAGTATGCATTGTCATGCATTGGGACCCCTAGGATGTATCCATGAACTATTTGGAAATATTGGAATGCTCAACTATGTCTTGAGGGATCCTACGACCTCTTCAGACACACTTGATCATTTAAATGTGTCAAAAGGGGTTATGATGACTTCCTACCGGTCCTAGTACACCTTATCATGCATTAGGATCCATAGAAAGTCTCCATGACCCCTTTGGACACACCAGAATGCTCAAGTTTGTCCTAATGGGTCATTCGACCCCTTGGAACACACTTGAGCATTCAAATATGTCAAAAGGGGTCATGAAGAATTCCTAGGTGTCCTAGTATGCCTTATCATGTGTTAGGATGCCTATGAAATCCCCATGACCCCTTTAGACACATTGGAATGTTCCAATGTGTCCCAAGGGGTCCTATGACCCCTACAAACACACTCGACCATTCAAATGTGTCAAAAGGGGTCATAAGGACTTCCTATGGATCCTACTACATCTTATCACATGTTAGGACCCCTAGGAAATCCCCATGACCCCTTTGGACACATTAGAATTCTCAAGTGTGTCCCAAGGTGTCCTACAACCCCTTCGAACACACTTGAGCATTCAAATGTGTCAAAGGGGGTCATGAGGACTTCCTAGGGGTCCTAGTACACCTTATCATGTGTTAGGACCTTTAGGAAGTCCCCATGACCCCTTTGGACACATTGGAACTCTCAAGTGTGTCCCAAGGGGTCCTACAACCCCTTCAGAGACACTTGAGCATTCAAATTTGTCAAAAGGGTTCATGAGGAGTTCCTAGGGGTCCCAGTATGCCTTATCACACCTTAGGACCCCTAGAAAGTCGCCATGAGCCCTTTTGACACATTAGAATTCTCAAGTGTGTCACAAGGGGTCCTACGACCCCTTCGGATACACTTGAGCATTCAAATGTGTCAAAAGGGGTCATTGGGACTTCCTATGGATCCTAGTTCATCTTATCACATGTTAGGATCCCTAGGAAGTCCCCATGACCCCTTTAGACACATTGGAATGCTCAAGTGTATCCCAAGGGGTCCTACAAACCCTTCGGACACACTTGAGCATTCAAATGTGTCAAAGTGGGTCATGAGGTCTTCCTAGGGGTCCTAGTATGTGTTATCACATGTTAGGACCCTTAGGAAGTACCCATGACCCCTTTGGACACATTGGAATTCTCAAGTGTGTCGAAAAGGGTCCTATGACCCCTTCAGACACACTTAAGCATTCAAATGTGTCAAAATGGGTCATCAAAACTTTTGAGAGGTTCTATTATGCGTTATCACCTGTTAGGACCCTTACAAAGTCCCCATGACCCCTTTCGACACATTTGAATGCTCAAGTGTGTCATAAGGGGTCCTACAACCCCTTTAGACACACTTGAGTGTTCAAATGTGTGAAAAGGGGCCATGACAATTTCCTAGGGGTCCTAGTACACCTTATCATGTGTTAGGACCGCTAGAAATTCCCCATGACCCCTTTGGACACATTGGAATGCTCAAGTGTGTCCTAAGGGGCCCTTTGACCCCTTCAGACAAGCTTGAGCATTCAAATGTGTGAAAAGGGGTCATGAGGACTTCCTAGTGGTCCTAGTACACTTTATAATACATTTTGACCCCTAGGAAGTCCCCATAACCTATTTTGATACATTGGAATGCTCAAGTGTGTCCCAAGGGGTCCTACGACCTCGTCAGACACATTTGAGCATTCAAATGTTTCAAAAGGGGTCATGAGGACTTCCTAGGGGTCCTAGTATGCCTTATCATGTGTTAGGACCCCTAGGAAGTCCCCATGACCCCTTTGTACACATTGCAATGCTCAAGTGTGTCCTAAGGTGTCCTACAACCCCTTCAGACACACTTGAGTTTTCAAATGTCTCAAAAGGTGTCATGAGGACTTCCTAGTAGTCCTAGTACACCTTATCACATGTTAGGACCCATAGGAAGTTCCAAATCCCCTTTAGACATATTGGAACACTCAAGTGTGTCCTAAGGGGTCCTACATACCCTTTGGACACACTTAACCATTCAAATGTGTCAAAAGGGGTCATCAGGACTTCCTAAGGGTTCTATTATGCCTTATCATGTGTTAGGACCTGTAGGAAGTCCCCATGACCCCTATGGACACATTGAAACACTTAAGTGTGTCCCAAGGGTTCCTAAGACCCCTTCAGAAATGCTTGAGTGTTCAAATGTGTCAAAAGGATCATGGGGACTTCCTAGGGGTCCTAGTATGTCTCATCATGCATTAGGACCCCTAGGAAGTCCCCATGACTTCGTTGGATGCATTGCAATGCTCAAGTATTTTCCAAGGGGTCATACAACCCCTTCAGACATACTTGAGCATTCAAATGTGTCAAAAGGGGTCATGAGGACTTTCTAGGGGTCCTAGTACACCTTATCACATGTTAGGATCCCTAGGAAGCCTCCATGACCCCTTTGGATACATTGCAATTCTCAAGTGTTTCCCAAGGGGTCCTATAACCCCTTCGAACACACTTGAGCATTCAAACATGTCAAAAGGGGTCATGAGGACCTCCTAGAGGTCCCAGTATGCCTTTTGAGGATTTAGAACCCCTAGGAAGTCCCTATGACCTCTTTGGACATATTAGAATGGTCAAGTGTGTCCTAATGGGTCCTACAACCCCTTCAGACACACTTGACCATTCAAATGTGTCAAAAAGGTTCATGAGGACTTCCTAGGGGTCCTAGTATGCCTTATCATACTTTAGCACCCCTAGGAAGCCCCCATGATGCCTTTGGACACATTGGAATACTCACCATGACCCCTTTGGACATATTTGAAAACTCAAGTGTGTCCAAAGGGGTCCTACAATGCCTTCAAACACACTTGATCATTCAAATGTGTCAAAAGGGGTTATGATGACTTCCTAGGGGTCCTATTACACTTTATCACGCGTTAGGACCCCCAAGAAGTCCCCATGAGCCCTTTGGACACATTGGAATGCTCAAGTTTGTCCCAATGGGTCCTGCAAACCCTTCGAACACACTTCAGCATTCAAATGTGTCAAAAGGGGTCATGAGGACTTTCTAGGGGTGCTAGTATGCATTATCACATGTTAGGACCCCTAGAAAGTCCCCATGACCCTTTTGGACAAATTGGAATGCTCAAGTGTGTCCTAAGGGGTCATTCAACCCCTATGGACACACTTCAGCATTCAAATGTGTCAAAAGTTGTCATTAGGACTTCCTAGGGGTCCTAGCACACCTTCACACATGTTAGGACCCCTAGGAAGTCCCCATTACCCCTTTCAACACATTGGAACCCTCAATTGTATATTAAGGGGTCCTACGACCCCTTCAGACACACTTGAGCATTCAAATGTATCAAAAGGGGTCATGGGGACTTCCTAGGGGTACTAGTATTTTTATCACATGTTACAAACCCTAGGAATTCCCCATGACCCCTTTCGACACATTGGAACCCTCAAGTGTGTCCTAAAGGGTCCTACAACCCCTTCAAACACACTTGAGCATTCAAATGTGTCAAAAGGGGTCATGAGGACTTCCTAGGGGTCCAAGTACATGTTATCACACCTTAGGACCCCTAGGAAGTCCCCATACCCCTTTCCACACATTGCATCCCTCAAGAGTGTCCTAATGGGTCATACAACCCCTTCGAACACACTTAAGCATTGAAATGTGTCAAAAGGGGTCATGAGTACTTCCTAGGGGTCCTAGTACACCTTATCATATGTTAGGACCCCTAGGAAGTCCCCATGACCCTTTTAGACACATTGGAAAGCTCAATTGTGTCCCAAGGGGTCCCACAACCTATTTGGACACACTTGAGCATTCAAATGTGTCAAAAGGGATCATGAGGACTTCCAAGGGGTCCTAGTATGCCTTATCCTATGTTAGGACCCATAGGAAGTTCCTATGACCCCTTTGGATAGAGTGGAATCCTCAAGTGTGTCCTAAGGCATCCTACAACCCCTCCGTACACACTTGAGCATTCAAGTGTCTCAAAAGGGCTCATGAGGACTTCCTAGGGGTCCTAATACACCTTATCACATGTTAGGACCCTTAGGAAGTCCCCATAACCCTTTCAACACATTGGAACACTCAAGTGTGTCATAAAGGGTCCTACGACCCCTTCAGACACAAATGAGTGTTCAAATGTGTCAAAAGGGGTCATGAGGACTTCATAGGGGTCCTAGTACACCTTATCATGTGTTAGGACCCCTAGGAAGATGCCATGACCCCTATGGACACATGGGAACCCTTAAGTGTGTCCAAAGGGTTCCTACAACCCCTTTGGACACACTTGAGTGCTCAAATGTGTCAAAAGGGGTCATGGGGACTTCCTAGGGGTCATAGTATGCCTAATCATGCATTAGGACCCCTAGAATTTCCCTATAACCCCTTTCGACACAATGGAATGCTCAAGTGTGTTCCAAGGGGTCATACGACCCCTTCAAACACACTTGAGAGTTCAGATGTGTCACAAGGGGTCATCAAAACTTCCTAGGGGTCCTAGTACACATTATCATGCGTTAAGACCCCTAGGAAGTCCCCATGACCCCTTTGGACAAATTGAAATTGTCAAGTGTGTCCCAAAGGGTCCTACGACTGCTTTGAACACACTTAAGCATTCAAATGCATCAAAAGAGGTCATGAGGACCTCCTAGGGGACCTATACACCTTATCATGAGTTAGGACCCCTAGCAAGTCCCCATGACCACTTTGGACACAATGGAATGCTCAAGTGTGTCCCAAGAGGTCCTATAACCCCTTCGAACACACTTCAAAATTCAAATTTGTCAAAAGGGTTCATGAGGACTTCCTAGGGGTTCTAGTATGCCTTATCACACCTTAGGACCCGTAGGAAGTCCCGATGACCCCTTTGGACACATTAGAATACTTAAGTTTGTCCCAAGGGGTCCTACAACCCCTTCAGATACACTTGAGCATTCAAATGTGTGAAAAGGGGTCATGAGGACTTCCTAGGGGTCCAGGTACCCATTATCACACATTAGGACCCCTAGGAAGTCCCCATGAACTCTTTAGACACATTGAAATGCTCAAATGTCTTCCAATGGGTCCTACGACCTCTTTGGACACACTTGAGCATTCAAATGTGTCAAAAAGGGTCATGAGGAATTCCTAGGGGTCCTAGTACACATTATCATGTGTTAGGACCCCTAGGAAGTCTCCATGAACCCTTTGGACACATTGGACTACTGAAGTGTCTCCCAAGGGGTCCTACGACACCTTCAAACACATTTTATTATTCATTTGTCAAAAGGGGTTATGATGACTACCTAAGGGTCCTAGTACACCTTATCACATGTTAGGATCTGAGGAAGGTCCTCGTGACCCCTTTGGACACACTAGAATGCTCAAGTTTGTCCTAATGGGTCCTCCAAACCCTTGGGACAAACTTGAGCATTCAAATGTGTCAAAAAGGGTCATGACAACTTCCTAGGGGTCCTAGTATGCCTTATCATGTGTTAGGATGCCTAGGAAGTCCCCATGATCCCTTTGGACACATTGGAATGCTCCAATGTGTCCCAAGGGGTCCTACGACCCCTTCAGACATAGTTGACCATTCAATTGTGTCAAAAGGGGTCATGAGGACTTCCTATGGATCCTAGTGCATCTTCTCACACGTTAGGACCCCTAAGAAGTCCCCATTACTGCTTTCGACACATTGGAATTCTCAAGTGTTTCCCAAGGGGTCCTACAACACCTTCGAACACACATGAGCATTTAAATGTGTCAAAGGGGGTCATGAGGACTTCCTATGGGTCCTAGTAATCCTTATCATGCATTAGAACACTTAGCAAGTCCCCATGACCCCTTTGGTCACATTGGAATTCTCAAGTGTGTCCCAAGGTGTCGTACAACCCTTTCGGAGACACTTGAGCATTCAAATTTGTCAAAAGGGTTCATGAGGACTTCTTAGGGGTCATAGTATGCCTTATCATGCCTTAGGACCCCTAGGAAGTCCCCATGACCCTTTTGGGCATATTAGAATGCTCAAGCATATCCCAAGGCATCCTATGACCCATTCAGATACACTTGAGCATTCAAATGTTTCAAAATAGGTCATGAGGACTTCCTAGGGGTCCAAGTACCTGTTATCACATGTTAGGACTCCTAGGATGTCCCTAGGACCCCTTTGGACACATTGGAATACTCATGTGTGTTCCAAGGGGTCCTACAAAACCTTCAGACACACTTGAGCATTCAAGTGTGTCAAAAGGGTCATGAGGACTTCCGAGGGGTCCTAGTACAAATTATCATGCATTGGGACCTCTAGGAAGTCTCCATGACCCCTTTGGAAACATTGGAATGCTCAAGTGTGTCCCAATGGGTCCTACAACCTCTTCAAACACATTTGATTATTCAAATGTGTCAAAATAGGTTATGATGACTTCCTAGGGGTCCTAGTACACCTTATCATGTGTTAGGATCCCCAGAAAGTCCCCATGACCCCTTTAGACACACCAAAATGCTCAAGTCTATCCTAATGGGTCATTCCACACCTTGGAACACA